>OY744481.1:90693704-91039704 GCA_963556165.1 Tipula helvola
TCACCCGCTAGTATGCCACAAATGACAAAACAATATGTATTCATGTCGCTCCAACAGAACGTCTTCGTTGAAATCCAGCCTGTTATGATGACCACGTCATCAGGGCTGCGGGATTATGTACCGGAACGGCGACAATGTTATTACCAGAATGAACGGTATTTACGATTTTTTGAAGTGTACACACGGGAAAATTGTGAACTCGAGTGCTTGTCGAATTACACGCAAAACAAATGCGGATGTGTTAAATTTTCAATGCCACACCATAATGATGATAAAATGTGCGGTTCAGATGGTACGGCCTGTTATACGCAAGCAACATTTGAATTTGGAGAAATGATTTTCCAGGGAAATCTAAATGCATTTTTACGCAAGTGTAACTGTTTGCAAGGATGTACTGCCATAAAATATCGTACGCTTGTATCGCAAAGTACATTGGAGCCGGTGGCAACATTGAATTTTATAAAAAAGATGGGACTAGATAAAATGGAAATGAATAGCTCAAAGTAAGTAAATATTTGAAATGCGCTCTTTTAATGTTATCTATCGATAAATATAGAAGGTAGTTTTTAGATTCCACACAATTTTTGAACGTATAAAATGACCCGAATACTCCAATTTTGGGTTTTTTAACCTAGGTAGTTTTTGTTACGTTTACGAAAATAGGATTCGGATACTAAATGATTTTATGGCTTGAATGATTTATAGACGACTAGTATTTTGCCGATTTTTTATAGAACTGCGCGAGACCTTATGAATTGTACCACTTAGCACCTAATAAGATTAGTCGAATGAGTATAGCATAGATTACTAGAAATATGTGTGCAAGATTTCAGAAATATCTGTGGGTTTTGATGGAGACCTAAAAATTAAATTCTGTTGTCCATTAATTGGGCCATAGAAGCACTCCTAAGCAATACTGTAATTACTTCGTAGATGTTAAGCATCAACTTCAGTTTAATGGCTAGAATCTTTAGACCTATGGATACCCTGTGAGACCGTCATTTTGAAATCTTGCATAAATAATCCAATTGATCTAAGATTCTATCCACGCACCATTTAAGTTGATGCTTAATACGTAGAATTAAAAAATGTGAAGTATTTCTTAAAAAATTATTTTTAATCAAGTAATGCCCCCCACCCCTCTCCTAATAACTTGTTGTTCACGAATACCACTGCAAAAACTTTGTTGTTGTACATTTTATTACATGTTAAGAAAAAAATCACTGGCAATTAAGTAGTCTCTTACTTTTGAACTTAGTTTTCGTGACTTTTGTTGTAAAGATTTTTTAACTATACATCTACTAATCGTTTTTGCCGTTGGGGATATCTGATTAATGTTATAAATGTTTTGTCTATATGTCTAAAAGTCTTGATTGTTATTTAAAAATTTAATTAATGTTGAGAGGGCTATATTTTAATTGTCAAATGTACTGTTTTATTGAAATGATTTGTCGATAACTTACCTCTGGTGGGGGTTATCTCTGTATCGTCGGGCCTAGACAGTAAGACTATATAAGAGTGGTGCTATGGAGCACGAGGTTTCTAGTATTCTAGTCGGATACCAAAGCGGACAAAAGTCGCTAGGAAACCTGTGATTTCTCACTGCTCTGTTTCCTCCTCTGTTTTTCCATACAGAGGTTCGCGCTTCAATGTCTTTTGGCCTTGCTGGTTTGTGGTTAGTAAGTTGTTGTACGTTTTATACTTACCAAAAATTTTCCCTTGAATCAGTCTGGCAAATGTGAATTACAGATGATCTGCTACAGCCGCAACACTCAAAATAAATGATAACAGATTATGTTTATGTCGTGTTTAACTTTTGTTGAAGCACTCTTTATTTATTTGAATTTTATAATGATTTGCGTTAACAATTCCTATCATTTGACCACTTATTAATAAGATTTTTTTTTTTTATTTGAACTTTATAATGATTCGTGTTGTAAATTGCAATGTTAGGATTTGACCACTTTGTATTAAGATTTTTTTTTTTATTTATTCATTTTTGTAAAGAACAGAATTTTGATAAACTTAATTACGGTACGTATTAATTTAGCAGCGATTTTAAAAAGACTAAAAAAAAAACGTGTATACCGTGCTACTTGGATCGATGGAATGATCATGATTCTTAAAATTTCTTGGTTTATATACAAAATTTTTATTTTCAAAAGTTTAATTTTTTTTGTCAAAGAAAAGCGAGACGATATATCCGTTAAAAATATTTTTTTCTTAAGAAATTGCTTAATAGGTAATTTTTGTGTTTTTCATTACTTTAATTTAGCTTGTGTGACTCTCATGTTTCTATATTTTATTTTTTTTATAATTTCGATAAAAAAAAATGCTTAACTTGCACTTTTTGTGTGTGAATATTTTTTCGCCAAAATGTTTAATAATAAATTTTTCTTATTGCTTTTGAACCAAAGATGTCACCAAAAAATTATCCACTTGCTTAAATGTCGATCAAGTTCATATTTAATGTGTTTCGTAAAAGAAAATTTAATTTGTATGAATGCAACATTGTATGTATATAGTACCGCGTGCATACGATGTTTACTCTTATCTTTTAATTGGGACGAGAAAAAAAAATGTTATTGTAGCGAGCGCGTGTATATTATTTTGTTTCCGCGTTATCTTTGTGTATATAGTTTTCTTTTTAAATAGGTCAATTTTTTCTTTATATTTATTGTTTTTTTTGTTTGTTGTTGTTGGGGATTCCTATATGGAATGCGGATTGTAATTTAATCCGTTAGTTCTGTGTACTTATATGCAGAATGTGTATGACTTATGTATTTTCTTTTAGAATTACGTATTTAGATTTTGTAAATGGGGCAAGGTTATACAACACTTTGTCAAATTAGGGCTTATTGCCCGGTTACCGATTTCATGGGAAGGGGGGGGGGGGGAGGAGTGGGGGAAGGAGCGGGGGAAGGAGCGGGTAAAGGAGCGGGGGAAGCAGTGGGGGAAGCAGCGGGGGAAGCAGCGGGGGAAGCAGCGGGGGAAGCAGCGGGGGAAGCAGCGGGGGAAGGGGGAAGAGTGGAGAAGAGGGAAGGGGAGAGGGGGAGAGGGGGAGAAGGGGAGAAGGGGAAGGGAAGAGGGAGGGGGAAGGGGAGAAGGGGGAGGGGGAGAAGGGCGGAGGGGGAGAAGAAGGGCGGATGGGGAGAAGGGGAAGATGGGGGAGAAGGGGGTAGTAAAAGAGAAAGAAGAAATGAAACAACTTTCACAACAACGTCAAACAACATTTGCTACGGTTAATACAAATTTGGGTGACCGCGCATGGGAATATGATTATAATGGAATGAAATCTCTCCCCTTTCCAACAACCGGTGAAAAAAAAATGGAGAAAAAAGACTAACATTGACTACTTAGGTATCAGAAATCCGGTCAATTTCTATAACTATTATAAATATATCTTTCCTACTCATCGGTCTTGTTATGTAAGGGGTGAACGGAGAGCCCATTGTCATCTAGGAGCCAGCTCTAGCTTAAACTTGGTCATACACTCTGATCAATAAATCAAATACATTTGAATTTCAAAAAAAGAATTTTCCAGGAGAAATTAAATGAATTTTTACACAACTGTAATCTTTTGCAGGTAACTTTTTTCTTAAAATATCGAACTATTTTGTCGTTACTTGACAAGTGGCGACGTATCCAGGGAGATTTAAAAGTAAAGAAATTGTTAATTGTACATCTTTTTCCAAATCCTAATAGACTCGCAAGTACATTTCCACAACCGAACGTCCTCTGATATGTTCATTTTATTTGAAATATAAGTTGGTGTAAAACCATGAAACTGCAAAGGTATGTATTTTAGCAAATATTCAGTTTACAAAACAGTACAAACATGTACAAAAAATGGAGCCAGTTTGTTCTTTCCTTACATTAACTTATGAAATCAGAAAATTTTAAACATAATTTTTATATGAAATCACGAATATTAATAAACTAAAAGTGATTTTGAGTTTTATGTCTAAAATATTTTTTTTAATTTTTTTTTTACAGCACTTTCTTCTCCCGATTGCGGCTGACATTCAACGAAAATGATCTGCTAACATCACATCGTTCCGAGCGTTATGGATTGACAGATTTTATTGCGAACGTTGGTGGTTTGCTCGGTCTCTTCATGGGAGTTTCAATTTTAAGTTTATTTGAATTTTTTTACTTTTTCACGATACGACTAATGGGCAACTGTCATATGAATAGAGAAAATAGCAACCAACAGTAGTATTTAAGACTAAAAAAATTTTGAAATGTTTAATTTTTTTTGTTGTTGCCAATTTTATTACTAAGTAATTTTAATTTATAGATGTACCTATAGTTAAATCAGCATTTAGTTATTTTTAAAAATATGAATAAATTTTAGCAAGATCTTAGTAATTTGATAATATGTATAGTATTTATAAAGCAAAAAAAAAATAATTTAGATAGTTTTTGTAATTAATACAAAGTGAACTAATAATTTAATAAATATTATAAATGATTTAGATTTATTACTTTATAGAAATCGATACTTTATTTATTTTGAAGCAAAATGTGTTAGGTTATAACCTTATCAACCTTATCTATAAGATATTTCAGCCCGTTGAAGTTATCCCAGACTTTCATCCGAGGAAATTTTGAAATAACCTCTAACAACACAAGTGAAAAAAACCCAATCGAGACATTTGTTCTACACTATTTAAAGTCTAATAACTTTAAAATCCATCCCAGGAATAAGTAACTTTAAATTCTATCCACTTTTTACACGAGCGGAAAATCCCATCCCAGAATTTTTATTTATTACCTATAAGACTTTTTTCTTGTAACGTTAAAAATAAATAAAATACAATTATCCCATTGGCAGGCATCTCTTGGCCAATTTTGAACGCGGTTTGCTTGTTAATATGTTCGATACGTCGCGTCGAGGTATTGTGTTGCCTTCTCACAGTAAAAAATCAAATAAAAAAAATTCTTCTGATTAGGATTATGGTGGGCCTGTAAATTTGTTATATTATTTTAGTTATGTGTCCTTTTGGCTACCACTTGGCCAATTCTGAACGAGGTTCGCTGGTTAGTCCAGGAAACAAAAACAGGGCTCCATGAGACTTGTAAATAAATCCAATAAACTTTTAACTAATATAATGTTGTTCCCTATACTACGGCACAACTTTTCAGAAAAATCCCCACCTTAAAAAAAATAACGGTACTTTAGTTATATTATTTCATTATTTTGTTTGAATTTTTGAGATTCTTAAAATGGCTAATAACTTTGGGTATAAAAGATTTAGAAACTAGCTTTGCATGCGGAATTATCTGAGAATTGGTGGTTATTTAATAACAAAATATTAAATATTAAACTCCTTAAAAACCCGCTCGAAGTGAGATATTTCAGAAAAAGTCAATGTGCAGGTTCCCTCATTCCGGGTTTCGCCTTTGTGTGTTTGAAGTTTTCAATTTACTTTCAGTAAAGAAAACCGGTTTCATCATTATTACACGAAAATTTTTTGTTACCTGTGTGCTAGCAGATGTTTAAATCTGCGCTATGCATCATTTTAAGTGGTGATACCGCGCGGATTATAAACTGAACAATATTGTTGAATACTATATTCTATAGGTATGGTTTCAGGGCAATATTATTCAGTGTAATTTTGAATATCAAAGAGTTAAGTTGGCAGAAAAAGTGTAAATTTTGTAATGCAGGGAAATAAAGATATTTGTATTATTTGTAATAAGTGCATGCAGAAAAAGGACTCTACAGTGGTGAAAAAAGGAATTGGTAGTATAATCGAAGCTTCAAAATTAAGAAATGATGATTTCTGTAAAAAGCTAGAGAACTTCGAAGAAATTCTATTGCATACAGAATCTCGGAAAAACTACATGAGGAAAAGTAGTATTGTTGTTTGCAAAAGAGCTCAGAGCCGCCCCGGTGGCACAGTTGTTAGCATGCTTGCTTTAAGCTCCGGAGGTCCCGGGTTCGATTCCCGGCGGGTGATGAAAAAATCACGGCTGGTTTAATGTAAGGATCAATGAACTAATCACTCATTATCCGTTGTAAAAATGATTACGAAACTTCAAAAATGAAGCGGCCAAATCCCTCCATGGGATGTAGCGCCAGCGAAAAAAAAAAAAAAAAAAAAAAAAAAAAGAGCTCATGAGCAAGGTAAGACTAATAAATTAATATAAATGAATATATCAGATACTTATAGTAATTTCCCATAACAGAACCATCATCATCAGCTTGCAGCCCAAGAATGTAAGCCGGTACAAGCAAGTTAGTATTGTGAAATCAACCGAAATGCAACAAACTATCCTGGATCCTTGTTGTAAACTCAATGATGTATGGGGAAGTATCGTCAATACACGGATTGGTGGGTCAATTAATTTGTGGACACAAAATGCGCGATATCATCTGAAATGCTACTGCAAATGAAGAGAAGTGACCACTAATCCGGCCAAAGGAAAACCCATAAATGACAACTGTCTTGCAGGTTTTCAAGCTTTGTGTGCCTTCATAAAATAAAGTAATGAATGTCAATTTGCATTACGTGATCTGAAGGAAAAACTAAGGGAATTCAGTGGCAATGATGTAGATTTGTACGGTGACTACTACTTGAGGGACCTGCTTATAAATAATTTTAAACCAAATTTGGTAGCAACCAACTTATTTGGCAAAACCATAATTTTAACTTTAAAAGACATGTTACTACTTGTTATATTGAAGTTATTTCGTAAACGGTATATCGCAGATAAGAATAGACAGATGTGGATCTTGTATGGGCTATATTTACATTCTAAATTTCAATACCAAATTCCAATCTAATCCTTTTAGAGCAGGACGTATATATTATAAAATAAAATTTTGCTTGAAGTTGGTTTATGTTTGCTTTGATATAATCAAAATAGCCATACGTAAAAAAAGATAAAAAAAGACAGAAATGTACGTCCTGCTCTAAAAGGATTGGATTGGAATTTGGTATTGAAATTTTGGTATGTAAATATAGCCCATACAAGATCCACATCTGTCTATTCTTATCTATGGTTTTATAGTCAAAACTCTCTTTATACTTTCTTATAAGGTGGTACGGCGAATGCAAGGCACCCAAGCCTAGCAAACCCATGGCTTGTACAAGAATTTACAACTAGAAGGTCTGAAAAATTGTATAAAAAAAATCGAAAACAACTACTGATGAAGTGATTTTTGCTAAGGTAGTAAGGCAGATTCGTCGTCGGCCGTTCCGGCCGGAAATATTCGAGTTTTTGTATAGGCGTTGGAAATTAGACTGAGATTACTAACTCCCGAATCAGTTTTGTGAAATGTAAGTAATCTCCTTTCAATTGATATCAAAATGAATGAGTCCATTTAGTTTATGATTATTTTTTTTTTAACCCAAAAACTTAAATTATGTCCACGCGGGCCTTAGTGTTAGTGAAAATTAGTGTTTTAAAATTCCCGTGATAAAAACACTATTGTTCGAGAAACAAAAATTCCCGAAATTATTGGAATCATATTTTACGAGAAACGAGGTGTAACAATAATTATAAAGTCTCGAGAATTCTCCAAACAAGAATTACTAAGCACAATCTCTAATTACAATCAATAAGCCAAGTTCCTGTGCAGTTTAAATTAGAAATAAATATGACCCCCTTTGGATTGAACGAAGACTGGCTCTCGCGGCAGCTAAGGCGAACATAACAGCCAAAATATGACTTGCTTTACATTTCTGTTTAATGTATTGAACGAGAATTATTAAAAGTTGATTCACTGCATTGCCAATAACTGCTGAAAAACTTATATGAATAACTTAATAGAAAAAACTTAATTTTTTAATTTTACCGGTAAGGTAATTTTTAAATTTTAAATATCGATTTTAATAGTTCGGTGGTATATATTTAGATAAAAATGTGTAAAAATAAAAGCTTTTCACCAGAAATGAGGGAGTTGCTATAGGTAGTATGGAAAGATTCTAAACAAAATGAAAAAATGCGCGCAATTGCAGGAGATTCACTGCCATGCCTTTAATGAAGCTTATGGTATTTGCTGATTGCTGAATGCTGATACTTATTATGTACATATTCTCTTTCTCATTTAGAGAAAATAAATAGATTTTATACGATCGAGTAGAACGATCATAAATAACAGTCGATTTTAAAAGTCCATGTTGGTTTTATACGTAATTCACAGTCAACGAAATTTTGAAGATGAAGAATTCTTTATTCTCTCTATGAAATGTTCGTTATTTTTCCACATAACAAATAAACTTTAGCAAAATATGTCATAAAACGTAATAATTATTTGATTGTCACATTTATAACTGTATCTTGATTATTTTATGCATTTATTTACGAAAATTACAATCGAATTTTTAGCTCAAAAACTAATGGACTAATGAACTTGAAATTTGGTACAGATATTCTTTAGCTTATTGGCCTTTGCACAAACCTATGATAAAATTTCGTATAAATTGTTTAAATAAATATTGTTTTTAACGAATTGTTTATAGAAAAAAAATGTGTTTTTTTTTTCTTTTTGTCCTCAAATTTTCAATCTTTTCTTTTTTTTGCTAAATTTAGGTTCATGCAAAGCGGAATGAATTATTTTAATGAAACAAATTTGTTTCGTTGATTTTAGTTAACTACAAGGACCTGGGCGTCCCACGGCGCAAACTCTAGGAGCCAAATTCGAGCAACTCTAGCGCCGCCATTTTGTTTTGTTTTCACTCATAAAACATTTTTTTTGTATTCTTTTGGGCGTCAATATTATTATGTAATTTGTTTTATTGCAATAAATGCTCTCAATTTTTTGTAAAAAATTATTGAAAAACCAGTTGTCTGGAGGAGGTGCCCCCTTAATCAATTATTATATTTCGTATTTCATATCAAATTAATTTGTCCACGACTAACGTATAGTATGCTCATTATACGTTTATTTCATCAATTATAATGATATCCATTATTCACTGCTAGTTTATCTAGTAGTATCTTCTTTCATTATTCAATACTTCCACTCGTAATACAACTAGTGCTCAATTATTATCGATAATTTTTTACGAGTTAAAACCGCGCTGAAAATTCAACGAGTGCGCAGCACGAGTTGAATTATCTGCGTCGGTTTTAACGAGTAAAAAATTATCGATCATTAATTACAGCACGTGTTGTATTTAGTAAGAGAATACAACTTTCCCGTCAGCGATTAAATCACAATTCATCCATTTGTGTCAAGTTGTATGCAAATTATTTGACAAGCTTTTGTTTGCATGGCTTTTCCTTTGATGTGTGTATAAAAAAATTCAATCATAATAAAAAAAATTGAAATACAATTACAAATTTAGAGATAATTGTTTAGGATTTTCTTGTTGCTATGGTGAAAATCGTAAAATTATCGCGTTGCTATGGTGAAAATCGTAAAACTACCGCTGTAATAATGTGTTGTTGTACGTATTTTGCATGGCAATCTAAATACTATTGCTGTAATAATCGCTTTTTCGTAAAATTTTCCATGGCATATTTTGTGAACGTTGTATTCCCAAGTAAATTATTTGATATTTGAAATTTTATCTAGTAGTCTCTTGCAATTTTCATTATTATTGAACTGTGACTGAAGAGTATTTAAAGGATTTGTTTATAAAACGATGATATTTGTCGGTCGTGGACAAAGTATCGTATTCTACTCGCATATAATGGGTGTTATTCACTCAGATGATTACGACACTCGCCTATCGGCTCGTGTCGGCAAACTTCATCTTCGTGAATAACAGCTATCAATATATGCTCGTTGAATAATATACTATTTCTTTGATTACACAGCCACACACAAAAAAAAAATTTTTTTGGCCTGGGGGTCTGACTATGTATTCTATATGTTTTTGGGATCGCTGAATCCGAATCCAAGGTCGGTTTAACCCTAGCACGTCAGGGTTTGGCCATAACCTCAAAAAATCTAGTAAATATGGATTTTCAGTACTATTAAATGTATATAACTCTATAACTTGAACGGGTAACTCCTAAAACCTATAAACCCATAACCTCATAGCCCAATAACCGCATAACCCCATAACACCATAACCCCATAACCTCACAACGCCATAACCCTATAACCTCGTCATCAAAATACTGGAACAATATCGTCATCATTCCCAAGTTATCTCTGTATAACCTTGTATAACATTTGTAGGACCGTCAGCATTAGCATTACCCAATGTACCAATGCCCACCGCGGGGACGTTGCGTGACCGGATTTTATGCATCATATACGGGCTGATTTTAGATGTGTAAATAAATGTATAAATGTAAATATGTAAATAAATAAATAAACGAATAAAATAATATAAAAACAAATCTTTAGTCAGTCTCTTTTTTTGAGCTATATCGCGTACTCTTCTCTTCAAAATATCTGTGCAACGAAGTATTTTCTTTCGTTTCCGGCGTTCCCTCGATTCTCTCTTTAGCGTCCAACAAAAATCAGCCATCATGTTTCCATCCCATCGTCCCTGATACCAAGTTTCCATGACCTTAATATCTTGGTGGAATCGTTCTCCCTGTTCTTCACTAAAGTCCCCAAGGTTCTCAGGAAATTTATCGAGGTGGAAATGAAGAAAATGAAGTATCAAATTCATATTACATTGTAGCTTCTGAAAGTTAGAAATCATTTTTTCAACTAATTGTTTGTAATGAGGGCGTTTTTTATTGCCAAGGAAATTTTGAGCAACTGCTTTGAAGCTTTGCCAATCGTTTTTTTCTTTCTGATTCATTGTACTAGCGAAGGCAGTATCTCGGAACATCGTTCTCATCTGAGGGCCATCGAAAACCCCTTCTTTCAATTTTGCCTCAGACAACTTCGAACATTTATACACGAGCTATTTGAAGCAGGCTCCAGATTTATCGAGCGCTTTAACGTATTGCTTCATTAGACCAAGCTTGATGTGAAGGGGAGTGATAAGAATTAGCGATTTGTGGATGACATTCCGGGAACCAAGGGTAAATGATGTTCTGATAGGCCAACTTTTTTTCACATAATTATTTTCACGATCACGACTGTCCCATAAGCATAAATAACATGGAAATTTTGTGAATCCTGACTGTTGTCCAAGTAAAATCGTTATAATCTTAAGATCACCGCAAAGTTGCCATCTATATGATTCTCGTAATAAATTTTTTGCAGTACAATATCCATGTTCTCATATTTTCCCTTCATAACAATGGAACGGGCAATCGGAACTGGAGCATAAATGTTTGTATTGTGTAGCAACACGGCCTTTATACTCCTCGTTGATGAATCTATGAAAAGTCTCCACTTTTTGGCATCATAACAATTTGGTTTCAGTTCGTTAATGAGACCTACTATGTCTGTACAATAAACAAGAGAATGATCATCATCTTTTAAAAAATACTGTCGAAATTGCATCTCTGTGTTTCTATAAAAAGAAACTTTCGTCTTGGCTCCAACAGATTTCTCTCTTTAAGAAAGGATGCTAAACATTCTGAACCATCCTTTGCTAATCCTAAATTCCGTACAAGATCGTTTAACGCAGTTTGCGATATCAATTTTAGATTTTTGGAGCTTAAGCCATCATCCAAGTCACTATCCGGCTCATCACTCATCTCAGATGCCGATTCTGTATCCATATCTATTTTTTCGTCGACTTCCATCATATCAGCAATTGTCTCGGGTGGATGCACATGACTTGCATTACAAGTACGACTGTCCTCGACTGCAGCTGATACTGGAGCTACAACAGATGAAACTCTAATGTACACGATTTTTGTTTTGTTTTTACTATTATACCCCTGGATATTATTGCAACAATAAAAACAGCCATCAGCACTTGGCGGGCGTTTCCATATGGTCGGAAGGGAAAACGCGATGTTCTCTTTATTTTTTTCCTTTTTCCATCTGCCGAATATTTTTCGACAACAGTTACAGATGATGTTGGGAGCCCAGCATTTAATCCCTGACTCATCCATATCGAAGCCAAAAATATCTTTGTAAGTCTCTCGAATATCATCATCGATAACTTTTCGGAGAGAACTCACTTCAAACTTTGAGCATACATGACAGAACACATTGTGCTCCGATTCACAATTGTGTTCTGGCAAGATAACTTTGCTCTTTTTTCTTGTAGTCCTAAACTCTACATTGGCCAAGACACCAACCAATGTTGAGCTGCGGTCGCTTGATGACGACACCTGCGGGCCCGCTTTCCCACCTTGACCAGCCGCCGATACTAAGTATCCGACTCCCTGCATCGTAACGCACTTTCTCCGTGTACCTGCCATGACGGCATAACAGCCGTGATGCAGGGAGTCAGCCGGATAACGGGTTCGCTCCGCTGTCCGCCGGCACCGCGAGGAGGTGCCCTGGATGTAGACACACGAGAAACGAGATTGTAAGGAATATGACGCATGTAACTTTAATTTTGTGAAACCTACGCCGTGGAAGATTGAGCGATACTGTTCCAGTATTTTGATGTCGGGGTTATAGAGCTAGTCGAAGATTCGATGGGCGAGCGAGTTTTAGGTTTAATGGTATGTTCACATGAATCGCGATTTTTCTCGTACGAGTAAAAATGATTCACCGATTTCTCTTCAATTACGTGGTAAAATATTTACTAGTCACTTAAAAAATAGTAAGTAAAAAATTCCGAATGTAATATCATTGACAAAAGCTGCAAAAAATGTTTAAATCGACGCCATATTGGGAAGTTCGCGCGAGAAAACATTTTTTTGCAATTATTATTAGGAAATGTGCGTTTTCTGAAAAAATTGTCAATGATATTACATTCGAAATCGCTTACTTACTATTTTTCAAATGACTAGTAAATATTTTACCATGTAATTGAAGAGAAATCGATGAATCATTTTTACTCGTACGAGAAAAATCGCGATTCATGTGAAAAGGCCATTTATCATCGTTTAGGATTATCGGGTTTAACGGTTTTAGTGGATTTTAAAGTGTCTTTTGAGGTTATGGACAAACCCTAACATAGTGGGAATAAACCGACCTCGGATTCGGATTCAGCGACCCCAAAAACATACAGTAAACATAGTCAGACTCCGAGGCTGAATTATTTGTGTGGCTGTGTAGTTATAGTTATATTGTTATGAGGTTATGGTGTTATGGGGTTATGTGGGGTTATGGGGTTATAGTTTATGGAGTTATGAGGTTATTGGGTTATGAGGTTATGGGTTTTTAGGTTTTAGGAGTTAACCGTTCAAGTTATAGAGTTATATATATTTAATAGTGCTGAAAATCCTTATTTACTAGGTTTTTTGAGGTTATGGCCAAACCCTGATGTGCTAAGGTTAAACCGACCTTGGATTCGGATTCAGCGAATTTTTTTTTGTGGTTGTGTTATTTTTCAATTTTAATAGAGCTGTTTTTGATCGAACTCCATATCAAGAAAAATGTAAACAAAACTCATTGTCCCATAATGCTCATATATTCTGGTGGCAAGTAGACATACTAATCACACAATCTGCAAATCTAAATTTTTTTGCAATATTTCTTTGGATCTATCAATTGGTTTTAGACGAATTAAGTTAGAAAAATTATTTTCTATGCATTTTTTTGCGAATTTTTTGTTGAATTGTTTTGGATGAGTTGATTTTAGATAAATTGGTTTTAGTTAAATTGCTTGTTGTTGGGTAAAAAATTGTTTATGGGTCACGGAAATGGTTTCCATTATTCGTCCCGGATTGTTTATTTTCGTTTATACAGAAATATGGACCAAAGATGTGGAGGCCATGCCAATGATGTTGTATTTCACAATTAATGGTATCTATTGTACTTTCATATGAAATAAAAATCAACTCAATATCTTATACGCAAGTCTTTTTTTTTAAAAGAAAAAATGCGTAGAAAAAATGCGTCGCTCTGAATGAAAACCCCTTTATGTATAGGTAAACGTTAAGGTTTCTCGTCTGTTTCTTTTGATAAAGGGTATAAAGATGCGGAGGCTAATATTTATCAATTTATTGTAATGAAAATCATATCCGTAGTAAACCAAACTTTTACTCTTTTTGCTGCATTGGTATTGTCGACGTATTGTTTAAATTGATTAATTACTTCATGTAGACTACGATGCACAACACTGATTGCCGACCCTATAGGATCGACCATATGGCATTTAACATACAAGGCCTATACAGTAAAGATCTCAGAAACCATATTCAAATGTCAATCTTTTGATTTTTGTTGAACAAATTTCGTTGTTGAAATTGGATGAAATATGCCAAATATCTGTTGCATGTTCTTTACATCGATCACTCCTTAGATCGACCGTGTGACATTTTACATGGAGACATCCCAGGAACCATTGTCGAATGTCAATATTTTGATTTTTGTTGAAGGGAGATTTGGTGATGCATGCCGCATGTATGTTGCCTATTACTATTTATATTGCCTACCCTTAAGATTCAATCAGGTAAGTAATCAATTTATAATCATTTGCTGCCAAATGCAATTTCATTGCCTTATCTGTATACAGAAGCGAAAGAGTTAGTTAGTTATTTTTTAAAGCATATTTATTAAACGGTTTAGTTGCTCTTTAAAACAATCTGGGAGCTGTGAAAATATTAGAAATTCAGAATATCGGTCATTCCACCGTATTTCACTAAATATTTAGAAGTTTTCAACCTTGGCCTCTCCGATTTCAATTTTTTTGTTGTAATCGTGTTCCTTATTGAAAATAAGAAGATTGTTTCTTTTCATTTTTTTGACGTTTGGTTGTCCCGTTATTTGATTTTTTAATTTTAACAGTTTTCAAATTCAAATTTTTGACTCCTACATAAAAAGTTGTATCTTCGGTTCTAAGAGGTGTATTTTCAAAAGTGGTACCATTTTAGAAAGGTATTAATTTATCCTAAATTCCATCATAATTTATTTTTGAAAAGTACCGTTATCTAAGGAGTTATGAGCAGATAAATATGTGTTTATATTTTTGCCGCTAGAGGGCATAGCTACCAAAATAACGAAAAACGTAGTACAGCATTTGATAGAAAATAGTTCAACCTTTCAAACAAGTACTACCAGTAGAATTTTCAGTTCTGAATTTGATAGACTACATTTCTCTAGTAGGAATACTGCTAACATAGGTCTTATACTTCCGTTAGATGGCTTTAACTTTAAAATAAATTAATTTTTACGCGTGTTTAGGAGCTAAGGCGAGAAATTGCTGCCTGTCTTTAATAGATAATGATCTGAAGTCTCCAGCTAGTATAACAGCTTAAATGTTTAATGCATATTTAGACCACTAGGTGGATTCAAATTTAAAATAACACATTATTTTTTGGTATACAAAAGATAGAATTTATCACAGTAATGCTATTTTTAGTAAAAATTTTAATAAACAACTATTATTTAAAAGCAATAGTTTGACTCATAAATTTCTTCAACGTTCAAATAAATTTAGTTTACCAATTTTTTTACTACACACATTTTTAAAATTTTTTTTAAAAACACTTGTTAAATATTTCGCAAAATTTAGCGAAATATTTAACAAGTGTTTTTATAAAATTTTAAAAATGTGTGTATTAAGTGTGTTTCGCAGTCACATTTTAACCACGATAGGGTTTACATCGAATGTGGATTAAATAATTTTACTCAATCTAATAGAAAAAAAAAAAAAAAAAAAAAAAAAAGAAAGATTTATAACGGAAAAAGTGTGTTTTATAAATAAGTTTGGAAACAATTGAGTCATAAATTATTGAAAAATAATAAAACTAATCTGTAAAGAATGAGTGAAAAAAGTGCGGGAGATGATCCCGGAGGGACTAATGAAGATTTAATGACAGTGATTAAAGGAAGTGATGAAAATATTCAGACAAATATAGATATTGATCAAACGAAGAAACAGTTTGATATTAAATAAAATATGATATAAACAACGGTAACGAAGGTTCCTATAGAGTCATAGTTATTAAAAAATATGAAAACAATAACAATTTAAATACAGCTTATATATCGGCATTGGAAATAGCTGATATAGTAATAAAAATAACAAAATGAAGGATTGAATGAAATTAAACGGGTTGGGAAGCAAAAATTCATAATTGATTGTAAAAGACCAGAAATTGCTAATATGTTAATAGATAGTACTGATTTTGATGAAAAAAAATTAAAAGCATTTATACCTCTTAATTATGTAGCAAGAGGAGGTGTAATAAATGATGTCGATTTAGAATACAATGACGATGAAATAAAAAAAATGATGGATAGTCGGCAAATAAAAATAAAAAATATAAAAAGACTAAAACGAAGATCGTTGAACGAAGATGGTGGTGTAAGCATGATACCCAGTAAAGCTGTACAAATTTTCTTTGAAGGTAGACAATTGCCACAATACGTTTACATGAATTATGTAAGATTTGAAGTTTCGCCATATATACAGAGAGTAATTCAATGCTTTAAATGCTGGAGATTTGGTCACGGTGCAAGAAACTGTAAAGATGTAAAAAATGTGCAGATAAAAATCATATACCACAAGATTGTGAGGCGAATAAATTAAAATGTTGTAATTGTGCATCCGAGCATCTCGCTGATTCAATAAACTGTCCGGAGAAGATAAGGCAACAAGAAATAAAACTTAGAATGGCTGAAAAAATGATGTGTCATCAGGAAGCTGCAATGGAGATACCAAATAACAGAAATAACAGTTGGGCAAAGTTATTAAATAATAATAGATTTGCAAGTTTAGAAATTGACGAACAGTTTCCAGCATTAACAGCAGACCCAAGCAAGAGTGGAGATATACCAGTTATAAATGGAATATCTTGTTTTAAAAATAATGAAAGATATAAGAATGTTAAAACTAAGAAAATAAATTTATCGATAAATGAGAAGAACAGCAAAAGAAATAGAGAAAACTCGCTAGAATGCGGCGAACGAGAACCTAAGGCAATTCGAAGAGTAAACTTAACTGAGGAGGAAGTAGGAAATCCAATGCGAGAATCTACAAATAGTTTGCAACCGATCGATCGAATGAAATTAAGTAATAGATTACAAGAGAAGATATATATAGAAAGAAATAAAGGACAATGGTCTATAAAGAAAACAAACGATAAATTTGATGATAATAGGCCTTTAAATGTAGAAGCTCATTCATCTGACAGTAGTAACATAAACAACAATAATAATAATAGTATGGACATTGATACATCCGGTAATATAATTACAGGCTTGACTAATTCAACAAAATGAGCTTAAATATACTACAATTTAATATTCAAAGCATTAATACTAGTAAGGAAGAGTTAAAAAATACATTCTACAACAAAATAACATACACATATGTGGAATAATGGAAACATATTTGAATCCAAATAAAGATTTCAGTTTGAAGAATTATTATATTCTTCGAAAAGATAAGAATTCTCATGGTGGTGGAGTAGCTTTGTTAATTCATAAAAGTATAAATTACAAAAGGATACAAATTAAACATAGTTCTACATTAATGGAAATAATTGGGATCAAAGTTCAACTAAACAATAAAGACATATCAATAATTTGCATATATGCACATCCTAATCATAGATCAACTGTAAACTTTTGGAGAAATTTATTACAATATACAAATAAAGACACCATTTGGATAGGTGATTTCAACGCGCATCACTCGTCTTGGGGAATTGACGATTTTGAAAATTACGAAGGTACGGAATTAGAAAAATTCATTACCAATAATAACTTAATAATTGTAAACGAACGAATACCAACCAGAATTCCGAGACCAAATTGGCGAAATACAGTTATAGATTTAACAATTATAACAACAGATTGTCGACAATATATGTATAACAGGATGGACGACTTTAAATGACGTAGCACAAAGCGATCATTATCCCATAACATTTAAAATACAAAAAATCAACGGAGCTGTAAGTGGTATAACCGGTGAAACTATCTTGCGTCGTAATTTTAAGAGGGCAAACTGGAGTCTATATAAAGAAAAACTGGAAGTATTTTTGGACAATTTGGAGAATAGTAAGAATGCACAAGAAAAATATAAAATAGTAATTAATAAAATAAATGATGCATCAGCAGCTGCTATTCCAATGACTAAAATATATAATTATGATTCAAATCAGACTACAGCACCTTGGTGGGATACGGAATGTAGGCGTCAGGTAGCATTATGCAGACGCAAGCTTAGTATATTCAATCACTTATCAAATTTTACAAATTATATTGAATATAAAAGACAGAAGTGTAAAACAAAGAAATATATCAGGGCTCGGAAAAAAATGGAATGGGAAAAAATATGTCAGAATCTCAATCCTGGAACGAACATAATCTATAGTATACGAAATATTACGTAGATTAAAAGGCATACATGTTAACGAAAAAACTACTTGCGAACAATACGATTGGATTAAAGATTTCGCAAATAAATATTGTGGTACAGTAGTTATGAATATAGATTCTTCTACAGTACATTTGAAAATAGATTCGTCTACAGTCTTTTTCGATTATAATTTAAATGAATTAAATATGGCACTACAATATAAAAAGAATAGCAGCACAGGAAAGGATAGAATAAATTATGAAATGATGAGGCAAATGTCGGAAAAATTTAGAAAATTATTATTGAATTTGTTTAATAGTTGTTTAAAAGAAGGATTTATACCTAACGTTTGGAGAGAACATATAGTACACTTGATAGTAAAAAAAGGAAAAGATATTCATCAAGCGGCTTCATATCGACCTATTTCACTGTTATCGTGTATGGGCAAATCTTTGGAATTGATGATCAAAAATAGAATTGAACATCAAATAGAAAAAATGGAAATATTATCAAATCAACAATCTGGATTCAGAAAAGGTCGTAGTGTGCGAGATAATCATACGATTTTAAATTCGGAAATTCAAAAAACTTACAATAAAAACGAATATATGCACACATTTTTAAAATTTTTTTAAAAACACTTGTTAAATATTTCGCAAAATTACAAAAGGTTTAAAAAATCACTCGATCGATTTCGGCTTATTAGGCCATCATCAGGAGTATCTACTCCTGAAGTGTTTTTAAAAAAATTTTAAAATTGTGTGTATTAAGTGTGTTTCGCCAAGTGCCTACGGCAGAAAGTGTAAAAAGTAACGAGTATATGATTGCGGTATTCATAGATCTCCAAAAAGCTTATGACAATGTAGATCTACAAATTTTATTTAAACAAATGAAAGATTCAAATATCAATCCTTATATTTGCTTATGGATTTATAAATACTATTATTGTAGGAAGGTAACATTTAAAGTAGGAAATCGATATTTCGGTCCATTTAACTGCTATAAGGGAATACCCCAGGGTTCTATTTTAAGTCCATTGCTATACAATATTTATACAAAGGATATTGACAAACATCTTGGGGATGAAATCAAAATATTACAATATGCGGATGATATATGTTTATACACTCTAAATAAATCAATTGAACGTGGACAAGCTAAATTAATCGAAGGATTAAAGAAGTTAAAACAACGATTGGATTACTTAAAATTGAATATATCAGTAGAAAAAACAAAAGGAGTCATATTTACTAGACATAATATCAAATGTAGTCCTAGAATAGTTATAAGTAATAAAACAATTCAATTTGGTGAGAGTGCGTTATTTTTAGGTATTCACTATGACTCTAAGAGCAAATGGATAAAGGAAATTACAAATGTAGAAAAAAAATGCAACACAGGAATTAATTTAATGAGAAGTATATGCGGAATTAAATGGGGAGCACATCCAGTGAATCTAATAAACATGTACAAATCTTTAATCAGAACACATATTGATTTTTCGTGTTTAATGACAGCAACAGCAACAAAATTTAGATTAATAAAATTATCAAGGTTACAATATAAAGCACTGCGAATTGCATTAGGATGTATGTCATCGACACCAACTCAGATTTTGGAAATAGAAGCAGTAGTAGAACCAATTAACATACGAACGTCCATATTTTTCGTTAGACTATGATATAATTACCAATCCAATAAATATAGATCTTAAAACTTTCAACAAAAATAACAATAAGGAATTTATTAGACGGACAATGAATAGATATCGTAAAAAACAATTATGGGATTATTTTATTTATACAGATGGATCGGTAAATAGGGAAAACGCTCGAAGTGGATATGCAGTTTTCATTGAAAATTTAAATATAAAGTTGAAATATAAAATACAGAAACAGACTAGTTCAACATTAGTGGAATTATTGGGTATTAAAGAGGCTTTTAAAATATTAGAAAATCAATTTAATAAAAACGCTGTAATTTTTACCGACTCTAAAAATGGTTTACTAAAACTAGCTAACGTATCACACAATAATTATAATGATAAAGTTTTAATAGACATTAAAATAAGTTGGGGAAAAAGTCTCTCAAATAATAAGTATATACAACTGGTATGGGTTCCAGGACATTGCGGCATAGAAGGTAATGAAGTTGCTGATGGATTGGCTAAGGACGCAGTAGAAGACGGGCATATGTAATTAGAAGATAACAAATAGAGAAAAAGAGAGAAAAAATTATTCAATAGCAGTTATATTATGAATCGAAATCAATGCAGACTGGTAGGAAGTTTTTCAATGCACATCCAAAAGTTACAAGATATCATTGGTTTAAACACATACTGAATAGGAGAATCATCGTTGCATTAATAAGGATTAGAAATGGTCATAATCTATCTCCGGTGCATCTTTATAAAATAGGATTAGTGGAAAACAATTTATGCGGATGTGGAGAGGTTGGAGATATTAATCATATGCTGTTAGGTTGCTCTAACATTAAACAAGGAATAGATGATTTCTATAGAAATATTTATAAATATAAGGAAGCTATTCCTATTAGTGTAGATAGTCTTGTTTTTAATATAAAGGAAAATTTAGAATTAATAAACATTTTATGGAACATCATGTTAAAAAAGGATATAAGGATATAGTCGAATATAAAATAGTAGAGAATTAAAATAAGATAGTTAAGATATAGTATGTTAATATTTAGAAAAATGTAACTCATATTATTTATAACAAAAGATATAACAAATTGAATTGGTTAAAACCGAGAGGTAGGCGATAATCCAAATATAAATAAATAAAAAAAAAAAAAAAAAAGTGTGTTTCGCCAAGTGCCTACGGCAGAAAGTGTAAAAAGAATTTTTTCACTCTGAACGGTTATTACCAGATAATACGATTAATGCAGTTTTCAGTATTATGTTAGTATACAATAAACTTATGTTTCGAGTACAAATTTGAAAATGAGTCAGCTATAGTTGCACTATCAATATTTTAAATGATTAGTTTAAAGCTTAGAAATTTTTTTAAGTGGTTTAAGGTAGATTTGGTAAAATTTGCATTTCTTTCAAATCATAAAATTTTCGGGTGCACTTCTCACAAACTCTTTCGCCAGTTATTTTGCAGTTTACGATGTTTAGCATTTTCGGATAACTTGACACTAACAGCTCTAGATTTATTTTTAAGGTTTTTATAATTTTTTAAGTTAAAAGGATAAAAACACTGCCGATTGACCATATGGTATTTTCTCTCTAATATTACTCGGAACTCGCACTACTCAACAATAAGTTTTACTTCCAACAACACTTTGAAATTGTGACTAACGAGTGGTAAAAAGTGTACCACTATTTATATGACAAGTACACAAAACTGACAGTAATACATTCATACAGTCAAATTTATTTGTTTGGCTTTTGTGGGTAAACAGGTTGATACACCCTTGTAACTCAGATCATAAAACACGTACAAGTACTCTTTAAAGCTATAGTATAAAAATAAACTTTATAACGCAGGTCATAGAGGTACTCGATGAATCATCCTAGTTAGACATTAGATGAATCACCAAAACAAGTGCCGGGTCATTAATTTCTCATTAGGTTTAGTAAAAAACCTGGCCAGTAATGTAAGGGGTGTAGCTGCACAGTAATTTTAAAATTTTCTAATATTTTATTGCTTTACTATGAACAACTTCAAAAAATCTATTTATTTGAAATTTAAAAAAACTCAACAATATTCTCATTTTTGTATCATAAAATGATAAAAATATCAGTTTATTGTCTACTAAAGTGAGTACCAAAAATTTTACTGATTTTAATGCACAGAAAATGCATTTCTCACTTTAGAATTCAAGCGCAAGTATAAAAATCACTGAATTGTAATTTTTAAGCCATCTAACGGCAAAATATGAAAAAAAAAAGATCAAAATTAAATTTTTTCAACTTTGGAGTTACCTAGCGGCTACCCCCTCACCCAAAAATGATTTAACACTTGTTTGAAAGGTTGAATTATTATCTATCAAATGCTATATTACGTTTTTCGATAGTTTGGTAGCTGTGCCCTCTAGCGGAAAAAATATAAACACAGATTTATCTGCTTATAACTCGTTAGATAACGGTACTTTTCAAAAATAAATTAAGATAGAATTTAGGATAAATTATTACCTTTCCAAAATGGTATCGCTTTTGAAAATACTCCTCACAGAACCACTTATGAAGAGGTCAAAAATTAGAATTTGAAAACTGTCAAAATTAAAAAAATCAAATAACGGGACAACCAAACGTCAAAAAAAAAGGAAAAGAAATGGTCTTCTTATTTTCAATAAGGAACACGATTACAACAAAAAAATTGAAATCGGAGAGGTCAAGGTTGGGCCCCTTTAGAAATACCGTGGAATGATCGATAGTTACTACATTATTCACTACAAAATATTTCCTATTAATTCCCCTAATTGAAAATCTCAAACAGTTAAGTTTCAATTAAATCCAAACTAACCTAAGAGATACCACATACACACTGTATCATACAAAGCAAATTTTGTATTTTTTTAATTTCAGGTGTGCCTAATTAAACTTAATCGCAACGCGGCAATATACTATTTTCATACAGGTTGAATATTTTCAAAAAATAAAAATTAATGTAGATCTGTTTATGTTCCCATATGGGTTATTCTCATTATACAGCATAAACTGTTTTATAATAAAATAAGTAATAAAAACAAAAAAAAAATGTTTCAAGCTGTATAATTTGATTAAATCAACTCAATTTAGTTGATTTTGCCCATTGTGGGAGAAAAATGTCGATTCGACGAGAGCATAGTCTTTGTTTTTTGTTAAAAAAAAGTGAAATAATACTTTCACTAGACGTATGTATATGAGTATATATACAACACATATTTCTAGTCTGGCAACTGATGAGATGCGATGAGGTGAAAATTCAAATACGCGAATTAGAATAAAAAATGTTCATACCTATTTAATAAACCGCACCTAATTTCCCACCTGTTTTACCATTAATTTTCCAAGTAAAAATTATTAAAAATTTTTATATTGGATTAGTTGAGTGAATACATCCGAATAATTAACATCTCGTGAAAAAAAAAGTTTTATTCAAAAGTGATAGAATTAAAACAAAAAAAAAAAAAAAATTAAATTGTGCTTCAGTATGAATGGAAAGAAATGTAAATCGTCGTATGACCACTTTACAGAATATTCTGCCAATTCAACCATTCACGGCATACGATATTTGGGCGAAAAACGTCGCCCAATTTTTGAAAAAGCTTTCTGGATTACAATATTTTTTCTTTCGTTATGTACGTGTGGCAAACTCATCATGAACATCTATCAAAAATGGCAGGAAACACCGGTGATTGTAACATTTGGCGAGCAACCGACACCAGTATGGGAAATCCCATTTCCAGCGGTTACCATTTGTCCAGATGTAAAGGCTTCAGGAAGTGTTTTTAATTTTACCAAAATGTATCATGCAATGCGTGAACACAATTTTTCCGACAAAGCATTGCTTCATCCGACTAAGTGAGTGTTTGTGCGCGTGCTGTGAATTTAGTTTATACCGCATTAAATATAATATATTGTGTTCTTGTGCATTTCTAGTGTAAAATATCTCGAAGCTATGTCCCAATTGTGCTTCTCAAATTTGAATATAACAACCGAGTTGCTTACAAATATAACGGAAAATCTAACCGAAAAGGAGTTGATACGCACATTTCGGGAATTAGTACCACCACAATCGAGTTTATTGTTATATTGCCAATTTCGAAATGAACCGATTCCGTGTCAAAAACTTTTCACTGAAATTATAACCGAACTAGGAATTTGCTACAATTTAAATTTACTCGATTCTAAAGATTTATTTCGCGGAGATGATGTCCTCAAATTTCAACGTACATCGATTAGTTCAAAACGTGCAACACATTGGAACATTGATACGGGGTACAGTGAAAATGCAAAACGAGATTCATATCCGCTACGTGCCACCCAGACGGGAGTCGAAGGAAATTTAGAAATGTATTTGGGTATGCGTACGAGTGATCTAGATTATTTGTGCCGAGGGCCGACACCTGGATTTCGTGTACATTTACATTCACCCGCTAGTATGCCACAAATGTCAAAAAAATATGTTTTTATGTCACTGGAACAAAACGTGTTTGTTGAAATTCAACCTGCTACGATGACGACATCGTCGGGATTGCAAGGTTATGTACCGGAACGACGTCAATGTTATTACCAGAATGAACGGTATTTGCGATTTTTTCGTGTTTACACACGTGAAAATTGTGAAGTCGAGTGTTTGTCGAATTTTACGCAAAACAAATGTGGATGTGTTAAATTTTCGATGCCACACGATAATGCTGATAAAATTTGCGGTTCCCATGAAACGGTTTGTTACACGCGGGCAACATTTGAATTTGACGAAATGATTTTCCAGGGTAATCTAAATGCATTTTTACGCGAGTGTAACTGTTTGCAGGGATGCACTTCGTTGAAATATCGTACGCTTATATCGCAAAGTAAATTGGAGCCGGCGGCTTCATTGAATTTTATTAAAAAGATGGGACTGGATAAAATGGATATCAATAGCTCAAAGTAGGTTAAAAAATTGTTTTATTTCTATAAAATTAAATTTGTTAGTGAATATTATTTTTTTTTATGGTTCTGTTCTATTTGAGACGCTAGCTCTAGATTCCTGTTATCAAAGTAGCAAGTTTTAAACTTGGCCTGGGGCTTAAATTGTTAAATTCTTTAAATAAATATAAATTTACTTAATTAAACGAAATAGTTCTCAAATTTAAATAATAATTTAAATTTTTTAGTAAACGTAAATGTCAGTTTCAAAATTTGGCAACTAGTTGGAAATCCGATTTTAACAATTTTAGTAAACAATTTAAAGTTCAGAATTAAATGTTTATTGTTACATCTTTCGATATTTTAACTAGAATAAGATTAAAATAGAATTTAAAATTTTTGAATGTTCCAGTAAATTATTACACTGTAAAAATTGTAAAATGTAAACAGAACATTTAACAGATTGAAAATTTACGAACTGTTACAGACAGCTTTAAGGATTTTAGTAATTTGATTGGTACTGTTCTGGATTTGATAACGTTTGATTCTTCTGGAAAAAAGAATTTTGTGGGAAAATCGAAACCAAAAAATTGTTGAATATTTATACGTTTTAAGGTTCTATCACACCAAGCGCGGCGCAGCATGTTCCACATAATCCACAATATATACCACACATATCATATCACACCAAGCGCGGCGCGATTATTTTTATTGATGATTATACTGTGTAGTTATACTGGCTCTAGCGGCCAGAAAAAAAGCTTCGTACCCAGATTTGAAGAAAATTATCGCAGTAAGCTTTGATCATTCACCCAAATATTATATGAAATTGATTAATATTTGACATTTTCATTGTTTTGAAAATATTATGCTACAAACAAACAAAATGTTGTGCGATGCGAAATAACTCGATTGGTTTTGTTTAAATTTAAAATTTTCGCGATGAAGAGCGATTTTTTTTTACCGCTGGGTGTGGAACAAAATTTCGCGGCGGCAGATGCAACTTCATTCGATACATTTCTTAAAATTGTAATTTTTCTAATAAAAATATAAAGTTTGTAAATTGTTTTATGAATAATAATTGTATTTTTGTTCAAGTAAACATTTCATATCACTACATAAGCAAAAAAAAGTGTATTTAAATTTGCCGCCGACGCACCGCGCTTGGTATGATAGAACCTTTAGAACAAGTAATAGCAAACTACCCTTTATGGACGTGTCATAAGCCAAGCGACTTCGATATTCTACCTTAAAATTAATAGTTATATTTGTTTCTTGAAGAAATACGTAAGAAATACAAAAACATTTAATCTACATTTCAAAAGAAAATTTAATGAATATTATCATTAATTTTTTATAAATTTTTTATAAATACATTTTTCATAAATGCATTTTTATAAATACAAATTACTTGTCTCCAACATGGTTTAAATCAAGTAGCAAGCGCAACTCTATACCCCATTTTAATGGGTTAATTTTCTTTATTTAAATAGGAACCGTTTACGAGTACTAATTTTTAAGCTTAATGTTTTCGTATCAAATCAATATATAAAAATAATCGCCGTTATTTATAATGAATGCATAAAAAGTCAGTGAAGTTAGCCCGAAGTGTTGGTTCATTTCTCGGATAAAATGTAGCAATCCCGAAAAAGTGTAAATTTTGTCAAAAGTGTACACTGTAAGTTATGTTTCACTAGATTTTAACTAGATCCGGATTCCTAGAATTTCCACTTAATCATCTAGCTAAGAATTACAAACTGGATAATCTAGTTACATATTTTGAGGGGAAACACGAGAATTTTAATAAATCCAATAAACCAACTGTTTTTCTAATTATTCCACTTGATTTTACAGCGGTAATAAATAAGTTTGGATTAGTTAAACCTACCGAGTTACTATCGAAAATATCGAATTTACAGTTAACATTCTGGTTAACATATCGGAACATGCAGATTTGCCCACTTAAAATATAGCTAACCCTTCTGCTTATTCAGCTGCCCCAACTAGAGATGTCCTATTTTAAATAACTGAACTTAAAGATTTATCAGCTTAAAATTTAACTAGTTAAAATATCTGCTTATTTGGATATCCCAACTAGATATATCCCAGTTTAAATAGCTGAACCTAAAGATTCATTAGCTTAGAGGTTAAATTAAAACAAAAAAAAAATACATGTTGTGCTGTGGGGCGATCAACATCGAATTTCATTTTTATTCGTTATTTACAGTACTTTTAAATATTTTATACTTAATATTAAATATTCATAGTTTAACCCTTTAATGCATGATTTTTTCTTTTTAATTGTAATAGTTTCTTTCTTATAAAGATGTATTTGGTTGAAACGAATATCAAAATAAAAATGGTTGGAAGCAGCTAGTTTTCCCGGAAAATTGATTTTATGACATGATGCCTATTTGCATCATTATGCAGTTGTGGTATAAAATTTAAATATTTTTCCATTTATAACGCTTCTCTATAAAAAGACAATTCGTTCAAAATTAAAATAAATATTCAAAAACAATATTCTTATTTATAAAAAATTACTTATGTAAATGTATGTTTACTACTAACTGTATGCAAAATATCGACTAACTATACTGGTTTTTTTTTTGTTCTTATTTTAAACATAAACAGTCAAAGAACAAACAGTTAATTGTCGTGTTGGTGTTTTTTCTGCAATTATGGCTTTATGTGGCGTATGCAACCTGAAAGTGGATCGTGATGTTGAGTTAAAGATTCAGTGTAATGACTGTTCCAAGTTTTACCATGGTGCTTGTGTTCAACTTCAACTTTCTGACATTAATTTTATTCAGAAACAGAAACAAATTTGGCGATGTCAGTCTTGCATTACGGTACGTAAGGCAAATCATAACAACCTTGGGATTTCATCGCCACCAACTCAATCGAAAGCTGCGGTATGCAAAAAAACTTATATTCCAGTGCAACATAACCTTAAGTTTTTTAGTGAATTTAAATTTTTCCGTCAAGAGTTTATTGATAAATTGGATAATCTTTGCACAGAAGTTAAAACACTATATTAGTCTATCGAAGAAATTAAATTAATTAATGGAAGAAAATCGTGCCCTTAAACTGGAAAATATTAATCTTACAAAAAAAGTACTCGTTCTTGAACAATTGAGCATTAATAATTGTGTTGATGTAATTGGTATTGCACGATCAAATGATGAGGATGTTATAAAAATTGTCACTGATTTATTTGATAAATATCTGAATATCAGTGTTTCAGCTTATGATATGAAGAATGTTTATAGGAAGAAATCTCAGAACAATAGTGGTCCAATTCATGTGAAACTAACTTCGGCTGTAATCAAAAATGTGGTCTTATCTGAATTGAAAAAAAAGAAAATGATACGTGTTAATGATTTGGGTTTTATTGGAAATATGTAATAAGATATTCATCAAACAATGTCTTATTCCAGAATATCGGTTACTAATACAATGCGGCTAGGAAAGCTAAGAAGGATGGAAGATGTAAATTTGTTTGGCTTAGGAATGGATGCATTTTAGTAAGGAAGGATGTTGGTGGTAAAGTCACGAAACTCACGTCTTTGGATGATTTGGGCAATTTGTCTTAGTTGTTTTTTTTTTAAATATTTTAATCATTGATAATTTTATTTTATGAATTTTTATAATTTTAATTCACAAGATCGTAGTTTCGTTGACTTTCCCTCTGGTTCTTCCTATATGTATTAATTTACCATCTAATAATTTGTTATCTCATAATTTTCAGGGTGTTCAAATCTTGCATCAAAATATTCGGAGCCTAAGGAGAAATTTCAATAATTTCTTAGCTCACTTAGATTCTTTTGATGTAAAGCCAGATTTAATATTTTTGAGTGAAATTTGGATTAATAACGATGAGACGAAATTGTATCGTTTAAACGATTTTCAATTAATTTGTTGCTGTAATAATGGTTACCGTTCTGGGGGAGTTTTAGTGTTCTACAAAAATGATTTGAATTGTTTAGTTGAGACTACCCATCTTTTATCAGCTGATGTTGTCAAGGTTAAACTTTTGATAAGTAATGAAGAAACGTATATTTTTGTTTGCGCGTATCGTTTGCATTCGGTTTATCTGAATGATTTTATTGATGAGTTTTCTACTTATTTAAGACAAATTCGTAATAATAATCTTATCTTTTTGGGTGACTTTAATGTTGACATTTTAAGCGACTCTGCTAATTGCGATAATTATATTATTTTGAATGATGTCATCTGAAGGTCTATATTCTTGTATTAATGAACCGACCTAAGCCGATGATAAGCCTAAAATTAATGTTTGTAAATTTGTTGAAAAGTTTAGTGCAGCTGATTTTTCACGAATTCTCACTATCAATGATCCAGCTGATGGAACTAATAAACTTTTAGAACTGTGGAATTTAGTTTATGTAGATAGTTTAGAAAAAGGAAGCCGCGTAAAAGGTGTGCTATTAAGCCATGGATATTTGAAGCTTTATTGAATATGATTGAACGTAAAAACTGGTTGGTGAAAAAGGCCAAGCGTATTAAAGATAATAATCGCTTCCAACTGTATGTTGTTGGTTATATAAAGTAAAAAAATAAATTGAAATTGCGCGGGAAGCTTATTATGTAAAAAAAATTCGAAAATTGTTGTAATGATGCTAAGTCTATGTGGCTTACTGTTAATGATGTGTTAACTGTAGGGTTTGCAAACCGGGTTTACCCGGTCTCAAAAACCCGGAATTTTATCAAATGTGATGAACCCGAAAACCCGGGTTTTTTACTTAAAACCCGGATTTATTTTTCAAAATAAATTCTGTTCAAAATACATTATAAAGATCTTAATCATCTTAAAGAACTCTTACAAATTAATTGAACGATTTTCGAAATTTACTATCCTAATTAAATTAAAGATTGAAGTATTAGGACGGGAGGATCCCACTTTTTCTTTAAGAAAATTTGAATTTAAATATGGACTAAAACTGCTAGAGGCGCTCAAACTAATAATTATGGAACGTAAAAATATCAGTTTAACATGTTGATAAATTATCTGTCCGTAAAGTACAAAATCACATGTATTGCAGTACGGAGGAAAATTTTTTAAAAGATTATTTAATGTTAAACATCAGCAACCGCCGTTGCTTTACCAAATGTATGTTGCGATGTCTCTGTCAAACTATCAATGGCCGAGGAATTGAATTAGGCCTCTTTGCAGCAATCAAAACAAACCCTTCAAAGTTCTAATTTATTTAAAAAGAGTACGCTATGTTCGAGTTTTTAGGTGAAAGGTTTTTACTATCAAAATCGCCAACTTCGACTGACGCAGAACTTGTATTCTTAATTACAGGTAATATTTGTGCTAAAACCAGAACGCACTTAGGTGATAATGCAATACACGCTTTAGTATTTTTAAAACATTTTTTACGAATAAAATTTTGCATCAAGAACTTATTTAATTTAAACAAATTTAACATATATTTTAATTTACTTTACGATTGAACTGTTACTGTTGGTACTTCATGAATAAAATTGGATTTCTGACTTCTTATTTTAAATATTTTTGTCATTTTAATAAAGTTATACAAAACCCGGGTTTAACCCGGGTACCCGGGTTTAAGTATTTTCCAAACCCGAAAACCCGGGTTTTAAAATTTCCGGGTTTTTGCAAACCCTAGTGTTAAGTAATAGTTCTTCTGAAGTAAATCATATTAGGTCAATTATTGTAACATCTGGTAATGAAAATTTAACTGCTGCTTCTGATATTGCTGATGAATTTGGGAATTATTTTGGTAATGTTGCTTCGAAGCTTAAATCTAATATGTTACCTTTAAATAGCAGCTCGGAGGAATTCATTAGTGATTATGTCAGTGAAACGTTTTTTTTCCATCCAATTGAGTACTTTGAAGTTTCGAGAGCTATTTGTTCTTTGAAATCCAGTTTGTCATATTATGATATTTTTGGTATGAGTAATTATTTGATAAAACAAGTTGTAAATGTTATTGTCCCTATACTAACACATATTTTTAATCACAGTTTTGTAAATGGTATTGTACCGGAAATATTAAAAACAGCAATTGTACTTCCATTGCATAAAAATGGTTCGCGTTGTGACCTTAATAACTATCGGCCTATTGCATTGCAACCGGTTTTATTAAAAGTTATGGAAAAAGTTATTAAAAGCAGAATGGATCTTTTTTTAGAGAGCCACAATATAATTAGTAGCTGTTAACACGGGTTTAGAAGTAAATTTTCTACTGAAACTGCTTTAAATGAATTCCTTAATACTGTTAATTTGTCATTGAATGAATCAGATTCATGCGGTGGGCTGTTCATTGATATTAAAAAGGCGTTCGACATGGTGGATCATAAACTCTTATTGCATAAACTATACAGAATAGGTTTCAGAGGTAACATTAACAATTGCTTTAAGTCATATCTGGTTGATCGTAAACATTTAGTGATGGTCAATGGTAGTAAGAGCAAACATTATATTTTGAATATTGGTGTTCCTCAAGGGTCTGTTTTGGGACCTCTTTTATTTTTAATATAAAAATTCAATTTTTAGTGCCAATTTGTTAGGCCGTGTTGTAGCTTTTGCAGATGATATGAGTTTGTGTTATAGTGGGCCTTCTATATTAGTTGTTAGCCACCAGATTAGTACTGACCTAGCTATTCTCAGTAAGTGGTTTGATTACCATTAATTAATTTTAAGCGAAAAAACGAAAATTATGTATTTTAAAATTGGCTACACTAATTTCAATCCGCCTGTAGTTAAGTTTCATATCCGTTCTTGTACTATTGACAATTGTTCAAATTCGTGCTTTTTGATTGAATCTGTTGAAAGTTTCAAGTACTTGGGAATTATCATTAATTGTCACCTTAATTGGAAATTTCATATCGCTAAGGTTAAAAAATTGATCAATAATGCGTTAAGAATGTTATATTTGCTTAGAAGAATAGCCCCACGCTCTGCCTTAGTTAAATTTTTTTATGCTTGTATTAATTCTTGGTTAGAATATGCACTGGCGTGCTGGGGTGGTTGCTACATGTCATCATTGAAGATTCCCATTACTGCGCAAAAGCATGCGATGCGTATTATTTGTTTTAAATCAATTTGTGACTCTTCTTGGCCATTATTTTTGAGTCTGACAGTTTTACCTTTGCAACATCTTTATGTATATAAAGTTTTACGGTTATTTTATTTAAGAAGTGGATACCGGACAATGAGACTAAATGTACGGTATAATTTTAGAAATAATGATAATTTTATATTCGATGTTCCGGTCTTCCATTTCGAATTTTTCAGAAAATATTTTTTAGTTACCGCTCCGTCATTCTTTAATCAACGAACATCCGGAAATAAATTTTCTTTTTAATGTTTTTGTTTAATTTTATATTTTTATTATAACTTGAATATTTCATAATTTTGTAATTTCATTTATTTTTAATTAATTATGCTTATATATTTTTTCGTTTTTGTATTTTGGCCCCACACCAAATTTTCTTTTTTTCTATTAATTTTTAACAGGTTGATCAATACTGCCGTACTTCGGCGATGATCACCTTATTTGATTTATTTCTTGTTAATGTCCTTTTTTTTGTATTATTGATATTTTAATGTAGAAATAAATTGAAAAAATAAATAAATAAATTTTAACTGTGTAGCTCAATTTATATGACTGAAAATATATTTTTTTCGCTATTTTAATGAAAAGCAGTTTACTCGAAACTGAAAAAACTAAAAATGCATACTAATCAAATTGTTTCAACAATTTTTACTGTAATTTAGACTAGATTTCCAGTACAGCAACAAAACTTTATGTTGCCTAGTCAATTTTAACTGGAATTTTTTTTACTGTGTAGGCTCATCCATATCAACTATAAACCAAATGCAAATTAATAAATTTCTTAAAAAATATTTTTATTAAAAAATATAAATTCGTTCAAAAGAAAAGCCATTTAATATATTTTACAAATTCAGTATATGAATTTATGTTCTGTTGGCACTTACAATGAAGAAACCTTAAATTGTATACATACATTCCATACAAGAGATATTGCTTATTAGGTTTATATATGGGCCGATAGGCCATGATACTAGCTAAGAGATTGTTTGTACTCCAGGTTCATATCATGGGGATTAACATATGTTTTTGAAAAATTTGAATTTTTAGTATTGTATATGCGGACGCCCAAACAAAATACCATTGAGCAATATTATCGGGTTCATGGATTAAAAAAGGCTGATTTAAAAAAGTTCTTCAAACATGAATTAAAAATGTTCATTAATGAAAAAAAGCGAATATTGTTTGAAAAAGGAATAACTTTATTATTTCAGAAAATTTGAAAAAATGAATTAAAAAATTGTGGTTTCGTACAAAAATCAATTTTCGGTATCCCATATTATCTCTAGTATTGGCTGTATATAATTTAAGGTTTCTCCATGTCACATATGCAACACTAAAAACACAAATTTTCAAAAACATATGTTTATCCTCATGATATGAACCTGGGGTGACAGCCAAGTCTTAGCTAGTATCATAGCGTGTCTGCCCATATAAAATACCATCAAGCAATATCTCTAATATTGTCTGAATATAATTTAAGGTTTCTCCATATTACATTCGCTACACTAAAAATACAAATTTTTTTACAAATAGTTTATCCCCATGATATGAACCTGGGTTGCAGGCAGTCCCCTAGCTAGTATCATGGCCTATCCGCCCATATATAAAACCATTAAGCAATATCTCTTGTATTTAATGTATACAATTTAAGGTTTCTTTATAGTAAATGATTACACTGCCAACAAATTTATTACTTTGCATTTGGTTTAAAGTTGATTTTTTTTCGTGTTAGATGCATTTTAATTATAATATTTTTTTCGGGATGAGTCCACACTTTTGGCAACATTTACACTTTTTCGGGATAGCTACATTTTAACCGAGAATTGAATCAAAACTTCGAGCTGATTCTTCGGGCTAATTTCACTGACTTCGCATGAGCTATACTGAACTGATTTTAATGAAACATCCGTTGCGCTATATTTTTAAAGGGCGCAGAAATAAACAAAAAATATATTTGTATGGCCTTCACAGCGATCTACATACATACATTTTTGGGTATTATAATTGCGAAAAAAATATAGTTCCAAATTTCCATATTTCTCCATGAATTAGGTTACTCGGGCCCTATTGCACCAACTACTTATCACTTATTACTTAACACCTTATCATAATTTTCTATTGTACCAAATTGAAATTTGATAAGTATATAATTGAGTTATAATAACTGATGAGCACTCACTTATCAAAATTAAGTTGCACCAATTCGTGAAATGATAAATAATATTTTGATAAGCGATAAGTTTGAGGTTTTTGATAAGTTTTTCGTAGTTCTGTTGCACCAAAAGTTTTAACTTATCAATAATCGACTACTTTAATGATAACTTATCCAAAATATCAATAAGAAATATTTCACTACTCAAATAAATTGATAAGAGCTAGAAATTGTAGTGGCATGACGGAACCCTGTTAAAAAGGTTTTTTTTCCTGTTATTGTAAGGCGAGAACTTTTGTTCAAATATATAGGTACATATATTAACTTTAGTGACAAAAACTGAAATTAATTAAACGAAAAAATAATTTTTATTAAAAAATGCGTCGGTTCGAAAGATTATTCGAGGATGAAAACGAAAGAAGAAATCGTGTAGTGAAAGCCAGAACCAGTTATTCTCTGGACTCGCGAGTGGTAGAAAATTTTCGTTTGTCACATGAACAAATTGAGCACGTATTATTAAAAATAGGACCAAATTTGCACCATGGAAGCGAAAACTACGCGTTGAGCCCTCTGCAGCAGCTACTAACTGTACTGCATTGGTTAGGAAATGGAGCGCAATACCAAGAAATTGCCAATATAAATTATTTATTATAAGAATTCTTTACAGTTAGAAAAGAGATTTTATTTTAAAAGCAAAAAAAAAAATTGTTTTTATGAGTTTTGTTACTTTTGGTGAAACACTTATCACTTCATTATCAAAAAAACTAACTTCTGATAAGTTAATAAGTAATTAGTGATAAGTGTAGTTGGTGCAATAGGGCGCGACTACAAAACATCGATTAAAACAATGTCGTGACCTTCCAGGTCATACTTATTTATTATTTTTGTTTTGGCTCGCATTTTCATAATTAATAAATTGCAGGGTCAGGGAATTGTACGTATGCCATTCAATGACTGTAATTGCTAATAACAAATTTGTCCTAATACCCACCGGAATTGAAACTAAAAATACAACATATACAGAAGGGTTATATAAAGATATAATAAAATAAAATAAATGTACTAGTACATCACAATTCTGTGGATGGTTTTTATTTAACACACCCACGTATACACACACTCTAATTAGCCTATTTGTCTACCGACTTTGATGTAAGTCAATTGTACGATAGAAATTACAACAGGGATTCTGAAATGATTTTTTGATGAAGTTCTGATATGAACAAACCAAATACCTGCTACCATAAAGCAATAAAATGAATTCATTACAACAAATTAGTTGAACTGCAGGAATTTTTTTTTTTTTTTTTTTCATAAACAGTTATTCTTTGAAGCCGACGATTTCACGAATACTAATATTTTTTGGGGAAATATCGGGTACTCTGCCAGTTTCTTAAACATTATATTTTTAAGATTAACAGTTTCGCTTAATTAATAGCACATTTCACAATTCTACTTGAAATCTATATTTGTTTGTTTATTTCTATGCTGTTTTGGAGCCCGAGGCACCGCTAAACCGCCTTAAGTTTCGCTTTAACATCTTACCTGACTCGGAAAGATAGGTTCTAGAACTGTAGTTTCGATTTGATTGAATACTATTTCCAGGCTAATTAATTATATTTAGATGATTCTTTAAGCCGGTGTTCGAGTTAGTACTTATGTGTTCATGTTTTCTTTTATAAATTCAAATTCGGTCACGTATCTTCTGAAAGCATCAACAATATAATATTTTGGAGTGGGCTTATGAACAATGTCATACTGATATTCGTCAAGTTTGATTCTGCATTTCAATAGTCAAAATATTGGATTACTTAATTTCCAAAGCCAGATCAGAGGCTTATGATAGGTATATATTTAAAATATATGACCTTAAACATAGGAACGGCAATAATTTACGTAAGTAAGTCTATATCGGAATTCTATTCTGTGATAAAGTGGCGCCAATAGCGATGCCACTTCTTCTTCTTCTTCTTCCGCTGGTGCTACATCCCATGAAGGAATTTGGCCGCCTCAACGATGCTCCTCCAAATAATTCGATCCGCCACAAGAGAACGCCAGACACGGTGACCGAGTGTGTATAGGTCCCTTTCAACGTCGTCCATCCATTGGGTAGGTGGTCCGATTTTGTGAACGAAGTACATGTCCAAGCCTTCTTAGCCTTGACGATTTTATGAATCCGCAATGATGTCAACTTTATCGAGATCATTAATTCTGATCTCGTGATTTATTCGCATTCTGTACGTGGCTCCCTGTTTAATAGGACCGAGAATTATTCTTATGATCTTACGCTCAGTTACAGCGATTTTCTGGATGTTTTGCGCTGTCAGTGTCCAAGACTCGCAACCAAAGGTGATAACAGGTCTTATCAGCGCCTTGTAGATGTCAAATTTTATTTTGCGCGATATATGAAGAGACTTGAAAATTTTTATATTGGCGTAAAATGCTCGGTAGCCTGCTGCGATCCTCGATGAAATGTCCACAGAAACGGAGTTATGCTCAGTGATCAGTGATCCTAGATATTTGAACTCATTCACCTTTTCATATTGAGTATCTCCTGAAATGAAGTCCCCACGAGTCTGCCTTCTCGCGGTCTTCTATTTGGTCTTCGCTTCATTGCATCTGTAAAAATGATGAACTCCTTACAAAAATTAGGGTATTGTAAAATAAGTGGTCCTAATAAATTTGCTTGCTGTTCCTTACTCGATTCATCACAAAAAGCAGACCACTGAAATTTAGCTGACTTTTTTAAAAAAGATTTTCACAAAATTGGGAATACATTTTCTATCCGGTAAGTCCTAAGAATGATTTAATCGATTTGGGATCTTTTGGGATCAGATAATTTTGGATCGCATTTTATTGTAGGTTTTATGCCACTTGTTGAAATAATATGGCCGAGATATATTAATTCCTTTCGAAGGAAGTTACATTTGGAAATGTTCAATTTAAGATTATTTTGTCTATGCACTGGAATAATTTGAAAAATTATTCGATGCGCCCAAAAATATTTTTACAGTAATTTAATATGTCAGCAAACGTAACATATTATGCTTAAATATATCATTTGGCTAATAAACTTTATTTTCATTTTAAACGCACAATCTGCTAAACAAAATTCCCCTTAGAAGAAAATATATAAAATTAAATTCAGAATAATTCATTTAGAAATGTGAAACTTTATCAATCTTGCCCCAACTAAAAATGGTATGAACAAACCATTTGAATCCAAAAACTCTTCACCTTGGATAATTAAAAAAAATAAATTCTAATTCTAATTTTAAAAATCTCAAATTCCAAGTTTCAAACTTCAAACTCCAAATCTCAAATACAAAATTTCCAATTCAAAATTCCTAATTTCAAATTCTAAATTCCAAATTTTAAATTTCAAATTCCAAATTTCAAATTCCAAATTCCGAATTTCAAATTCCAAATTTCAAATTCCAAATTCCAAATTTGAAATTCCAAATTTAAAAATCCAAATTCAAAATTCAAAATTTTAAATTTTATTTTAAATTTCAAATTCCAAACTTCAAATTCTATCAAATTTCAAATTCTTAATTTCAAATTCCAAATTTCAAATCTCAAATTCCAAATTTCATCCAAATTTTAAATTTCATATATTCCAAATTCCTAATTCAAAATTTCAAAATCTAAATTTCAAATTCTAAATTCCAAATTTCAAACCCTAAATTTTAAATTTCAAATCCGAAATAGAAAATTTCATTTTCCAAATATTAAATTTCAAATTTTAAATCTCAAATCTCAAGTTTCAAACTTCAAAATCAAAATTTCAAATTCCAAATTTCCAATTCCAAATTCTAAATTTCAAAATCTAAATTCCAAATTTTAAATTTCAAATTCCAAATCTAAAATTCCAAATTTCAAACTTCAAATTTGAAATCTCAAATTCCAAATCTCCAATTCCAAATTCCAAATTTTAAATTCTAAATTCCAAATTTTTAATTTCAAATTTCAAATTCCAAATTCCGAATTTCGAATTTCAAATTTCAAATTCAAAATTCAAAATTTGAAATTCCAAATTTCAAAATCCAAATACAAATTCGAAATTCCAAATTTCAAAATCTTAATTTAAAATTATAAATTCCAATTCCCAAACTCCAAATTTCAAATCCTAAATTTTAAATTCCAAATTTTAAATTCAACATTTCAAATTACAAATCCCAAATTCTAAAATAAAAAATTTCATTTTCCAAATTTTAAATTTTAATTTTTAAATCTCAAATCTCAAATTCAAAATTTCCAATTCAAAATTCCAAATTTCAAATTCTAAATTCCAAATTTTAAATTTCAAATTCCAAATTTCGAATTTCAAATTCCAAATTTCAAATTCCAAATTCAAAATTTGAAATTCCAAATTTCAAAATTTAAATTCAAAATTCAAAATTTTAAATTTTAATTTTAAATTTCAAATTTCAAATTCCAAACTTCAAATTCTTTCAAATTTCAAATTCTTAATTTCAAATTCCAAATTCCAAATCTCAAATTCCAAATTTCAAATTCCAAATTTTAAATTTCATATTCCCAATTCCATATTCCAAAATTTCAAAATCTAAATTTCAAATTCTAAATTCTAAATCCCAAATTCCGAATTTCAAATCCTAAATTTTAAATTTCAAATTTCACATTTTTATTCCAAATCCGAACTTCTAAAATAGAAAATTTCATTTTCCAAATTTTAAATTTCAAATTTTAAATCTCAAATCTCAAGTTTCAAACTTTAAACTCAAAATCTCAAATGCCAAATTTCCAATTCCAAATTCTAAATTTCAAATTCTAAATTCCAAATTTTAAATTTCAAATTCCAAATCTCAAATTCCAATTTTCAAACTTCAAACTCCAAATCTCAAATTCCAAATCTTCAATGCCAAATTCCAAATTTCAAATTCCAAATTCCGAATATTTAATTCCAAATTTCAAATTCCAAATTCAAAATTTGAAATTCCAAATTTCAAAATCCAAATTCAAAATTCAAAATTTTAATTTTTAATTCTAAATTTCAAATTTCAAGTTCCAAACTTCAAATTCGAAGTTTCAAATTCTTAATTCCAAATTCCAAATCTCAAATTCCAAATTTCAAATTCCAAATTTTAAATTTCATATTCCAAATTCCAAATTTCTATTTCCAAATTTCAAATTTCAAATTTCAAATTTCAAATTCCAAATTTCAAAATCTAAAATTCTAAATTTCAAATCCTAAATTCCAAATCCCAAATTTCAAATTTCAAATCCTAAATTTTAAATTTCAAATTTCACATTTCAAATTCCAAATCCCAATTTCTAAAATAGGAAATTTCGTTTTCCAAATTTTAAATTTCAAATTTTAAATCTCAAATCTCAAGTTTCAAACTTCAAACTCAAAATCTCAAATTCCAAATTTCAAATTCAAAATTCCCAATTCCAAATTTCAAATTCAAAATTCCGAATTACAAATTTCAAATTCTAAATTTCTACTTTGTAATTCCAAATTTCACATTTTAAATACCACATTCCAAATTTTAAATTTCAAAATCCAAAATTTCATATTCCCAATTTCAAATTTTAAATTTCAAATTTCGAATTCCAAATTCCAAATTTCAATTTCTTTATTCTCTTCGAGCGGCAACGACCGACCCATTTCAACCTTCGGATTTAATAGTAATAATTTAAAAGATTTTCCAAGATAATTGATTTCCAAATTTTTGGTTAAATATTTAATAGAACAATTATTATTTATTATGAAGTCTTGACCGATGATATGTACCATCAAATGGGAAAACGAAGTCTGATCTAAAAAATTAAAAGATTTGGCGAATGGTGGATTGATATTTATATCCGAAAAATTTCAAGCTTTCATAAGTAGGTAATTTAATTGATTGGTTTTGTCCGCTTTTCTTATTCAAATTACTAATCGCTATATCAAATGCCGCCTTAATTCTGATACAAGTTTAAGAACACGAGAATCATATGTGCGAATTTCCTTTAATTTTGTTTGCCTAATTCTAGTTAATTCATACTGGAATTGCGAAACGGTTCGACGATCACCAAACTGTGATTTCAATTTGTCACAATATATTGTACATCAATCTTCATCGCTTCGACCAACCGTTATTTTTGTCTCATTTCTCTTGTGCGATCGTTATCTCATGTATGTATGTTCATATTAAATATTTTTTTTTTATGTGAGTAGTGCGTACCATATCAGTGCATAGTTGTGCTACGTATTTTATTTTTGGAAGTATCTTAACTTTAATAGGCTTTCGAAGGGGTTAAATAGATCTTAAGCTAACCCATTCAATTTAGCTTTTATTACATCTATAAGATCCACTTCTTCCTTTTACTTCATTTTTATTTAATGATATAGCAACATGAAATAAATGTAAGTAACTGTCACGGTTATCGCTAAATTCCGGTACAAATTTTAACGCATGGTCAATACTAAAGGTTTCCATTATCGAAAACAATTCTCACAAAACGTGTTTTAATGAACTTGTTAAGGACAACGATTGACACAATTTAATTTTTTTTAACTGTTCGTTTGCCTAAACAACAATAATTCTCAGAAAAATCTTTGGACACAACGCTTCAGGACTTACAACCTCTGGAAACTTGGAAAACGGGAAAAAAAAAACCTTTTTATTCAACATTTTTTCAATATATCCTAAATGTTGGATGTGATATCATACAGTTTGTTCATTTTACTCTTTTTATTCCTTATACTTTGTTGAAGGTTTGAAAAACTTCAGAAAACGCGCCCACTAAGATACCGTGAAGTAACTTTAAATCGTATTATCTCTTGAAATCACATTTCGTTATAGACACAGCAACCCCTCCCACAAATTAAACGAGGAACTGTCTCCAGTCGCTTTATCAGGAATCTTTGAAGAAAAAAAGGATAAACAACTTCTTGTCGATTGCTTGGAGATAGTGAATGTCCCAGTAATTAATGTGATCTGCTTGACTTTTAGCACTAAAAATTCGCTAAACTCGAGAAATTGCCAATGCGAAACTGAAAATGATAATAACATTTTGTTTTACATTTTTTTGTTTTTCAAAACTGCTCAAATATAATTTATGACAACGACACAACTAGAGCCATTAATAGGACCGCCAGAACATAGGATATTACATTCTAAAAAAGAATTATGTCTCGTCGAAAACGGCACGATCTGAATAGTCCACTCCGAGCAACTGTACACAATTTAAGGTGATGTACTATACTAGTTTTTCGAGCCGTTCTTTTCTGGTCGGTTTTCGAAATTCCCAGAATCTTTATACGTTTTAATGGCACCAAAAACCATATTTTTTAGCACTCCAAATAACGAGAAAAATCAGACATTTCCCGTGGGCCTAGACTTGCCTTATCCGCCACTGGGAGTAAATGCAGCTTAACCCAAAGGAATAATCTAAATAAATCATTTATGAACTAAACTAATTACAGATTCGTTCTAATAAAATCGTAAGTTGAAATTATTGTATTTGATGCAAAATTTGAAATTACATCGATACCCGGGACTGGATTCTAGTCTAGTCGCCTATTAACTGTAGGCTTCTTCCAATTAAATAACTATTTATTTAGCTATCCTGTTATCCGCGGGGCTGATGAAATTTTTAATATAAATAGATTTCATTTTGTTTATTCCATTTAATTGAACTTCTTGTTAGGAATGTTTTTGTATTTAAGATTTACTTCATAAACAAACCTCGAAAAGCAAGCTGTTCTAGAACATTATTCAAGAAACGGTCAAATATAGTAAAAATCACTGGATGGGGTTGTTGTCCTAAGGACTGGCTTGGACACAAAAATGGTCCGTAACCATATTAAAACATAATACTGATAAAATAAAATTAATGCGATGAATACCGAATATTTTAACGAAAGTTTTACAATTTTCTTAAACTAAACTTTTTTATTTTCAATTTATTTTTCCAGCACCTTCGTCTCCAGATTGCGGCTCACATTCAACGAAAATGACCTGTTAGCATCACACCGTTCCGAAAGTTACGGATTGACCGATTTCATTGCCAATGTTGGTGGTTTACTTGGCCTGTTCATGGGTGTTTCAATTGTAAGTGTAATCGAATTTTTTTACTTTTACACGTTACGGCTAATCGGTAATTGCCGGATGAAACGAAAAGATGGCGAAATGAAAACCAAAAATATTGTTGAAAATTAAACGAAAATTCTGAGTAGTTGTTTTAAATTATAAACCTTATAAATGTATTATTTTTATGTATAATTATGGTAAAAATAAGAATTGATTTTATGGTAACGTACATAATTACAATAAAAGTAGCCATCTACATGGTAATAGTAGAACTTTGATGAATATTTTTGGTTTAATGTCAGTTACAAATTACTGAAATTAAATCATTTCATCTAAAGTTGTAAACGTTGTCGCTGCATAAAATACATGGTTCTGCTGCCATTCATGTACTTGTGGCAATAAAAAAATAAATACTTGAATTTTTTATTTTGCCAGCTATGTAAGCGATTCTATTTAGGAAGTACATAACTAATAAACTTACACGTTACACCTTAAAACATTTATAAGATTTACAACATTTTCAATTTTTTAAATGTTTTTGAAAAATTTTAACGATTACCTTCAGTGTATTGGATACGTCTATTTTGTAACAATATTTTTTTAAATGTTGTCACTTAATTAGAAATAATTAACATAACAACTACAACGCTTGATGTTCTTTGCTGCCGAATGTGATTAAAAATTTAAAATAAAATCCTAAATTCAACTACGTACAGATACAGAAATATTCTAGTTTTGATCGCTAACATTTATGTATATGTTATATGTGTAATTTTCCCACACCATACGCAATTACCAATACTTATGCCTCACGCCAAATTAATTTAAAATATTTTTGTTAAAAATAACTTTTGTTGGAATTTCGGTGTAATGTAATGTGTTAGTAAAAATGTATGTTAATTATTTTTAATTAAGTACCAACATTTAAGAAAATATTGTTAAATTAAATGTACAAATAGACAAATAGATGTACTAATAAATTGAGGAAAATTGTTAAAAAATTGTATATTATGTTGTGAATTTCATAAATAAAAAAGGTCAATGAAGGTCACATTGACAACATGTTCCTAAGTACGACAGACGGATGCTGCTTCGGCGATGGAAGTAGAATCAACAGAACATATACAATATAACACAACTGCAAAATTAGAGATAGAGTAATATGGATACCATCCAGATATAGAATAACGACTGCATGGCCCAGAAATAATTTAAATATTATTTATCGAAAAAATCGAAATAACACTGGCAATATAAACATTTAGGTATTTAGAAAAATTGTTTTATTGTGACAAATATTAGTGGAAGCGGAAATAATAATTTAATTAATTTAATATTAAGTATTTTGCTTAATTTTGATTATGTTAAATTAGTTATTATTATGTATTATGAAATAATGTCGATATCTTAATGCAATATTTTTAATCCTGTTAAAAATTATGTATTTTATCAAATAAAGTTTTAAAAAAATGTATAACCACATTTAATTCGTCTGTATATAGGCTACCTGCCCTAGGTATGTAATACCATGTTTTATTATTATTATCGATTGGGGGGAGGGGTCTCGATTTGTATGTATGGACAATCTACACAGCTTATACTCTTTGTCATTTGTTAACTAAAACCAATCGTAAACAAATCAGATTTACTACTCTTGTACAATATACTTTGAATAAATTGAGTAGCATTTAGTGTAGTAAATAAACCTGATATGAAGTGTTAGCAAGATTCTGCAGAAACGTGTTTTAAAATGGAAGTATCTATTTGGACAGGGAGTACGTATAAGAGTACGACGGCTAACGGGCCCACGAGAGTTATCAGGCGTTCGAATATTAGTCCAAAGTCAAGATCAGATAAATGGTAGCTCAGATTAATGTTAAAGTAGATCACCCTTTCAAATTTGCAAAACAGGTCTAGTTTTTAGAGAAAGAAAACATCGTTCCTGTTGCTATTAAATATTTTCTGGAAGTGAATGTATGAGCAGTTACATGTAATCTGACTCCATAGAAATTAAAAAATGGAGGTGTGGCCAACACACGACTTTCTTTTACGAACAGCGAATTTTAAGAAACTATTATAATGCAAATTTCTTGCAAAATTTATTAAGATTGTTTTATTTTTTCATGTTTTCTGTAAATTGTCTATTTTTGAAATGTTTATAAAATAAATTTTCTGTTTCCCGGAATATGGGAGCTGGGACCCCAAATATTTTGTAAGAGATTAATGAAAAATTGAAGATATATCTGTTTTGAGGTCCCCTGAGTCCGAAAAAGTGGGTTTCGAAATTATGTCTGTCTATCCGTTTGTCCGTCCGTCTATCAGTCTGTGTCTTCTCTATAGCCCAGATGGCTTAACCAATCGATCAAAAACTTTAGATTTAAGCTTTACTTATGTAAAAGAAAGTAATAAAAAATAATAAATTTGTAAGAAGTTTGCGTAATTGGTTTCTCAAAATTCCCTGTTCGTAGAAGAAATGTGTTGGCCACACATCAATTTTATTTTTTTTTATAAAATTTTTTAATTTTTTTTTTTAATTTTTTTTTTTTTAATTTTTTTTTTTTTTAATTTTTAAATTTTTTTTTTTTAATTTTTAATTTTTTTTTTTTTATTTTTTTTTTACTTTTATTTTTTGGAAACATTTTGTTTTAGTAGTTTTTTGTAAACCTTATACTTTTTGAGATATTTGCAAAACAAATTTTCTGGCCCAAGGGAGTGGCCACTTCCGGTTGCCCGATTTGGACTAAAATTCACTGGGGCCTTCCAATTTATCAAAAAAGCTTAAATCTGAAGTTTCAGCTGGATTGGTTAAGCCATCTGGGCTGTAGAGAGGACACAGACTGACAGACGGACAGACGGACAGACGGACAGACGGACAGACGGACATACTGACAGACAGACATCATTTCGAAACACACTTTTTCGGACTCAGGGGACCTCAAAACAGATAAATCTTCAATAATCTCAAGGTCGAAAATTTTCATGATTACTATACTTTATTTTACTTCGTAAAAGAAAGTAAAAGGCATTGGGTTCTGAGAGATATTTAAATTTAGAATACAATTTGCCAAACTTGTTTGAAATCAAAGCTTTTGACATCAAACGGTTACGATTTTAGTGTTTGCTGGGTTGATTTATTTGTAAAATACGTTTTGCACTCCAAATTTACCTCCTTTCCACTTCAAAAACCTTTTACAAATCAAGTTTGATTAGAAAAGGTTGAATTAATTTGCAAAAATTGAATGTGGTTGATATAGTTTCTCGTTTGCCGAATCTTTTTTATTACCGGTCAACGGTAAATAAAAATAAAAACTTAATTTACCGGTTAACCCGGTAAAACCGGCGTAATTTGAAAAGCTATTTTAAATCAGGAAATTGGAAATTTTCCTATTTCATATACCCTTGTCTCGGATTTCATCTTTTGATCATTTTTTAAAATTTCTCGATATTATCGGAGCATATCATGGAAATGGGATGCGTGATTGGTACGAGACTTAGCCTTATCTTGCTTCCCAAGTATAACAAAATTGAACTCATTCATAAGTTCCAAGTTTTTTTCCATTTATCAAAATTATCGTTGGAACTTAGGTAACCCACACCTATCAAGTTCCATAGGTCTAGAATTTTTGTTTCACTTTTCATAGGAAATCTTATAATAAAATGGAACTCAAACTTGGAACTCAGTTCCAAAAAACAACAAAATATATTTGAACTAGTGTTGCTTAGGTTAGTATAGCATTTTGCTTAGTAATATTAAATTACTGGACAAATAATTCGATATTTACACGAATTTTCGGAATTTTTCGAAATTTGCGTGGGATCTACAGTTTTACAGGCTTTCCGAAACTATTCATTAATATCTAGATTTGTCAGTATTATTGAAGCTGTTCGAGATCAATAGAGGTAATATAGAGATAAATCGAATGTGTCTGGAGTAGTCGAGATTGTTCCGCGGTTTATTGTAGATTTTTAAAGTTTTTCGACATTTTTAGGATTATTCGAGATTTTCAAAGATTTCCCCATATACATCCATCTAAATCATGATATTTAGTTGATTTCTCGAGATTTCGATATTTCTCTTATTTCCTAGGTTACTCGAAATTATTCAAGAATGTCCAGGTTATTTACATTTTACAAGACGGTGATTAGCGCGTATAGGATTCCATTTGGTTTTACATATACTTACGGATAATTCGATATTTGAGAACCTTCTAGAATATTCAAGATACTTTCAAAATTCAATATTTTTGATATTTTTCAAATTATACTCGAAATTTGTGATGCTTTATCGATATACATAATATATAAATCTTCGTAGCATTGGGTTGATTGCAAAAAATTTCGATTTGTTTGAGACCATTGAACTGAATCACGTGCTGTATCGGAATCTCGAAATCAGACACTTTTAATTAATGCGAGTCTGGACAATAGGAAAAATAAGTTTTTAACTAAAACTTTACTTGTTCATAGGTATACAAGAACATTTTTAGCGGCCCAAGAAAAATTTTGCGGAGGGGCCCGAAATTTGTAGTTACGCCACTGACGTCTAGCACGTCTAAAAGTACGTCGAGTACGTCTAAGTGTACGTTGAGTACGTCTAAGGGTACGGATAGTATATCGTAAGAGTATACTTAGCTGGATAGTTTTTATACAAACTCGGGAGTACGCGGATTAAAAGGAGGAAGTATATAGTATTCCATGTAATATGTCTAAGCGTACGTAAAGTATATATGTATAATATTTCGTTTAATAGCCTTTACTCTGGAATTCGAGCAATATGTTTTAAACATACTTTTAGTGCATAGTGAGTAATTTCTTCAAAACCGATATGTGAAAGGTTGGCCACCTCATATCGGATCGTTCCGTATTTTTTAGGATCGTAACGATACCCCGCATTTCAAAATCCCGCTTTATCAAAATCTCGCCTTCAAAATCCCGAAATCAAAATCCCAATTTTGAAAATCCCGCTTTTAAAATCCCTGCAAAAATAAAAATCCCGGATTTCAGAAAATCCCGGTTTTGTTTTTTATTTTACTTTATAAAATTTTCCTTTACCAGAAAGCGCGGAATAATCGAATTAAAAAAATACGCCTTTCAAATTTCAACACCAAGATTTTGAAAAGCGGGATTTTAAAAAGCGGAATTTTCAAAATTGGGATTTTGATTTCGTGATTTTTAAAAGCGGGCAAACTTACCTTCTCCGTATTTTTTTCCATTATGCGTAAGCATAATTTAAGTAAGTTTCATGGTTACGATGCAGAATTCATCACTCATTCGACTGTAGCGCCTTTTCTTATATATAGCAGAGAATTGAATAGCAAAAAAAACTAAATGTTTCCTTTTTCCAGAATATTTCCCTCTTTTCCAGAATGTTTTTAAAGCCATTTTCGTTAAGTATAATCATGTTACAAGCATAGATTTAAACCAGTTTTTTAGTCAAGACAAATGAGTGATAAATTGTGCATCAATTATCACAATCCGCCCCAGTGGCACAGTGGTCAGGATGCTTGTTTTAAGCTCCGGAGGTTCCGGGTTCGATTCTCGGCGGGTGATGAAATAATTACGGCTGGTTAATGTATAGGATCAATGAATTAATCATTCATTATCAGTTAAAAATAATGATTACAAAACTTCATAATGAAGCGGCCAAATCCCTCTATGGGATGTAGCACCAGCGAAAAAAAAATTATCACATTCAAACAATTAGCCAAGGTTCGGGAGCTATTCGCCCATAAGGCGACAGAAAACTATATAAATGAAAGCTTATAAAACGTTTATAAGAAAGAAAACTTAAAACCCGAATTTATAGTCGTAATATTATTGTAACAATAGTTACGACTATAAATTCGGTCCTAAATGAAGCTAAATTTTCACATTAGTGCCTGGATAGATTAATCGACTGTTCTATTATAATCGAAGTAAACTAATCGATTAATCCAAAATTAATTTTCTAGCAAAAATTGTGAACCGATTTTAGTGAAATTATGGAAATAGGATTCTAAAATTTGGATAAATTTCTGGAATATGGCTCAGTAGGGTGTAACTTGAATATTCCTTAACCGATTATGATGTGCGATGGAAATGGGATTATAACCTTTGAGGATCGAGCTAGGCTATTCTTTAGGGACCCTAACCATCAACAGAAGAAGTTTATCTGCTGAGATACAAATCGAAAATTGGTAAAGAAATAGACAATTTTCATCCTAATTGGCCATATTCCAAAAATTCACCCAAAAATCAGTTCAGGACCCCTTGTCATATACTGACTGTACCACACATTTGTTCATCCAAACACATTCGCGAATATTTTGGAATTGAATCAAACCTGCCATTCAAATGATCAACAACTGTCCGAATTTTAAATAGCGAGTCGTAGCCGTCTTCGTCATTTTTCTATCTAAGAGTGATTTTGTTGAAATAAAGATAGCGCCGTATTTCGTAAAATCGCTTGGACGTCATAGTATTCATTATTGCCTCGAATGAACGTTGCTCCCAGTAACGCTCCAGACTCAAATAAAGGTAAATAGACATATATACGAAAATGCCGATATATTTTTTGATATCAACATAATTTACAGAAAATTTGATTTGAATGTCCTGTTGGAGTGGAGAGCATTCAAATGTGTTTCTTCTGGTATTTTTTCGAACAACTCATCATTAAAAAAATTATTGAAACAGGAATAAGGCCGTCTTGAGATCGTTAAAACTCTCTGGAAGTTTCGACTCACTCCTGAACACAAGGTTAACTTTCGTTTCGATGAAGAACAAGATTTTTTTTTCTCCAAGCTATCTTTGAAAATTCTATTGACTTCAAGTCAATGTTTGCAGTACTACCAGTAAATCTATCCATCATTTGGTTGCAAGCTAGAACCGCATTCTTCAAACACAGTGTTTTAACTTGGGGTGTACAACACAACTTACTAATTACTAGGTTGAGTTACCTCAACAATTTTAGATTGAATTTAAATATCGCGTTTTTTTAGTTGACGTTTTATGATTAGGAAATTTTAGTCTGGCTAATTAGGCCTAACTTATTAGCGATAAGATTTTTTTTATTTAATGATTTTAGTGTTTATACGGTGGGACTGATCAATGAATATGTGGTTGAATGTAATGTTGGCCTAATCTGCATATGAGGAATGTAACTAAGGACTATTTGTAGTCTATATATGTTGGTTGTAGCAAATGCGTAGTCGATAGCTTACCTCGGGTGGGGGCTACCACTGTACTTATGAGTGTCTAACAGAGTATATGTATGCATCGAAATGAAAGCGTAGTCGATAGCTTACCTCAGGTGAGGGCTATATCTGTTTGTCGGGGCCTATTCCTGTTGTCCTAACTGGAAGTGGTGCAAAATTGCATGATTGTTAGTTACTAATCGGATACCTTAAGGGACAAGATAGTCGCTCGGAAAACTCATGCGTGGTACGTCATGATTTCCCCCTCCGTTACTCAACGGAGGTTCGGCGCTACAATCTCAAAACGCCTTGCTGATAATAGTTAGTAGGATCAATTTTCGAAGAATATACTTACCAAAAATCTTTGCACAGCAGCGGGTACCCAATTAGCAATCTGATACCATAGTTTTAAAAAAACGATAAAATTGGGTTCATATTGGTTTTATTGTAACTAGTTATTTTAACACGGTATCTAAATGTTTTAAATTTGGATTATTCGAAATGAGTTATAGAGGTTTTTTTGTATCCAAATTATAACTAATTAGATTTTGTAAAATGTTACTAAAACGAGTCCGAGAAGGTTCCTGAAAACCATTATTATTACAAAATTACAAAAAAAAAGAAAATTAAGTTTTTATTGAATATAATTCGCTAAGTCAATGCGTTCTGCTTGATACTTAATCGAGAATTGTATTTTTGTAGTTTGGTCGTAGCTACCTGATGAGTAGAACGAACTTTTCAGTACGGAGCCACACTACCACATAGAGAACTCAAGAAGGGTTCTCATTTTTGCGGTAAAGTGATGGGGGTTATGATATTTCTACTTTTTTCAGTAGAAAAGTGGTGGTCGGGGATGAATAGGAAACTTGTATTTTTGGTACTGTTTAGTTTTTTCACACCAATTAAAAATGTTTTTTTTTTGTATTATTGGTATTTTTTAGTTTTTTGCAAAACCGCTTAAAAATAAGATTTTTTCGGTTTTTTAGTTTCCGTGTTATTGAAACTAAAATAAACTAGCGCTTGCCCAGTTTCAAAAAAATGTAATTGGTATTTTTACAACAAAACATACAACGCTTTTAAACTGCAGCAAAAATGTTGAATTTTTTGAAACTAACTAAAATAAGTTCCCAGTTAGTGTAAATAAAACGTAAACGTTTCAAAAAACGCGGCCAAAACTGGGGTCTGCAACGATTTTGTACTGTGTCAGAACCATATCTAAAACAATTTTTGAAACATTTTGGTTTTGAACCCAAAGTTCTTGAACCCAAAGTATTTGAAACAAAAATTGCTTCTTGGGGAGGTTTTATCTTCTCAATATATAACTAAATTATAACTCAAGGAAAATTCTTTCTTGTTTACTTTTATTGATATTTTATGACGATATTTTTTTGTTTTTACAATTACGCTGGATTTTTGAATTGATTGTCTCCAAAATAAATTTAATGAACTGTTTGGTTTTAATTTAATGATCGATGGTTTGATTTATGGACTGAATGATATGCTGATCATGAACTGATCGATGGACTGATAGAGGTACTGATCGGTGGACTGATAGAGGTACTGATCGGTGGACTGATAATTATTAACTTAAACTTTTAGTTTATATACAAAATTTACGTTAATAAATTACACTAATAAAAAATGATTTTATAATTTTGCATTTTTATTTGAACTAGATTATTGATTTTGTAATTGCGTAAAATTATTTATTTTGATTTTAGCCTACTTGATCTTTTAGTATTTCCTTTTTTTCGACTGAATTTATTTCTAAAGCTAATGTTAATATCTTAATACTAAATGTTTAAATATTCAACCATTTTTAAATTTTTATACGTACATTTTCTTTTTATTTTGTTATTGTTGTACGTTATGTTATATTTTTTATTTTTTATGTAATCGTATATGACTGGAATGCGGACTCGTAACATTGACCAATATAATTTATTTGTGTCTCGCATTTATGTTTATACATACGGGTAATGTCTTATCTAATTACGTTTTATGACGTTGTTATACAACAACAGGTAAAAGAGAACGGGGCCGCTTTGCAGGTTTCTTCGGGAGCTTCGATAACGGTTGTGCTTGTGGCTGTTGTTCTACATGTGATTGCATCGACGAACTTCTGCTGGTTGTATATATTGTTCTGTTGTTGGTGTCTGTGATGAAAATTCAACGGGAGACAAATTGAGGCTAGTATTTATGTTATCGGTAAAAATTCCCGCTGAAGACAAAGTGTTTCTCTTTGACTGGGCCACCTGAAGGTCTATTTCTTGATTATCTCCAGCTGATAAATTAAAATCAGGATCAGGAATCGAGTCATCGTCATCAAAGTCACCATCATCCACTTCACTGTCGCTTCATGTGCTGCTTATTGAATTCCACATATCATGAAGTTCCTAATCAGTCATAGAACTAAGGTTGTATGTTCGACGAAAACCTGTTGGGCGTACCTTAACCTCTTTCTGTTTCCTGTTTCGTGGCATTTCTGAAAGCAACAGTCCAATTCAGTTAACAAAGTAGCGAAAACAAACACAAAACAACCCAAAATAGATCCATACTTTCAAACATAAACAAACATGTTAATATAAAAAATAATTCATCAACCGGCAAGCCCGCCTTTGGACGGTGTTTACATAACGTGGCCCAGAGGCACGCTAATGTTCTTGAATCACTAAACAAATTTCACTATCATAAAAAAAACAAATTTTCCAACTTACCAATAATTTTTGGAACAAAATCAAACTACTCCAAATAATTTTTTATTTATTTTTTAAAATTCTAATGCACAGAAAATAATTTTGTTATAATTTTGACATGCAAATTCGACTGCTATTGTTTCAAAAACACAAAAGATAACCGTTACAATAAACACAACAAACTATATTATTGAGAACTTAAACATGCGTAACTCTACAGCCGCGTACACATTGAGCGAACGAACACCGAATTTCAAGCAAACAACGAAAACCGAACGCAAATTCGGAATATGACTAGCTCTCTGCTTACAAAACCATTTATACAAGGCTTCTTCCATTTTTGGGAATTCCGGAGATTTCAGCGTCTTTCGATTTCCGGGATCTACCTCGGTTTTACAAATAAACTCATCAATACGTATTTTTTGTTGTTGAACCCATGCGATAGTTGATCTATGCACTAAATATTGTGCTGCCAATTTTCCAGCTAATACACCTTGTTGCAAACTTCTTAAAATTTTTTGTTTCTGTTTTATAGAAAGGAACGATTTCTTCACTTGAGAGGGCATTATTATTATTTTTTAAGAGCAAATAAAGCAATTTAAACTCTTCCACTTTTCCTTTTCATTTTGTTCACTACTGACCACGCTACACAAGGAAACATTGTTTTGTGGCGCAGTCGTATCAATAAATATATCTTTTTCATAAATTTAGATTGTTTTATTTAATTACAGTTATAAGTGTAATGCACTATACAGAGAACAAAAAAGAACAAACGTAAGAGAAAGATCGAAAATGTGAGTGATACTTCTAGTGGTAGTGTAAGGTACCGGCATAAGACAAATCATTTTAGAATCTCATTTCCCCAGTTCAAGTCGAATTTCATCAAAATCAGTTCAGGAATAGATAAGATCTATCCTAATTGGCCATATTCTACAACTTTATCCAACTTTTAGAATTCTATTTCCATCGCACAAGTAAATTTCACTAAAATCGGTTCACACTTTTTTCGAGAAAATGAATTTTGAATTAATCGATTAATCGAACAATCGATTAATCTATTCAGGCCCTAATTTGAAAAATGTAGTTTCATTTATAAATATAAATCAACCAAATATGTTGAATTTATATTTCAATAAACTAGTTTAAATGTTTTATTTAAGTTTTCTTTCTTATAAAAGTTTTATAAGCTTTCATCTATAGTTTTCCGTCATTTTATGGACGAAAAGCTCTCGACTCTCAGTTAATTGTTCGAATTTGATTATTGTAAACTGATAAGCAAGGCGATTCACAATTTATCACTCATTCGTCTTGGCTAAAAAATTGGTTTGAATCTATGCTTGTAAAATGGGTGAATATTATTATAATTACGCATAAAGGAAAAACAAACTTTCGGACCCTTTCGACATGAGATGGCAAACCTTTCACATTTCGGTTTTGAAGAAATTACTCACTCCACTAGAAGTACGTTTAAAATTTATTGTGCGAATTCCAGAGTAGAGGCTATTAAACGAAATATTATACATATATACTTTAAGTACGTTTATAGACATATTACACGAAATATTATACTTCCAACTCTTTGAAATACAATACGTATCCCGTTACGAAATGCTATCCGTACTTTTAGACATACTCGTCGGTCGTTCACTTGGAAATACTCGACGTACGTTAGACATACTCGACGTACTCTTAGGCATAGTCGACGTACTCTTAGGCATACTAGACGTACTCTTAGACGTACCTACTCCCTTTCCGAATATGCACTTCCAAAAAAATATCAAATGGTCAAATGGTGATTGTGGCAACGGCCGCTAGCAAAGCAACCTTGATTATACAAGCCATAATCTAAAAAACGAAGCTTTTATAAGGGAATTAGAAACGAGGAAAAAACCAAAATTTTCATAGTAAAACACATAAAACATATGGGAAATCACTTTTTTTCCGAAGACAAAGTTGTAAATGAAAACGTTGCAAATTCTTAATTATGATTTCTGAAATATTTTCATAAATGTTTGAATTTCAACATATATAAATCTCGTTTAAGTAAATCGTTTTCATTTTCTTGTAATAATTGGTTTATTTAAACCAAAATATAAAAAAAAGTTCATAACAACAGCATTCTGGTCAAATTAAAAAGAAAAGCTTACTACAAATCGTGTGCATTAAGCCAATAAACATAGATGGCAGTGGGAAGTAAACATTTTGAAAAACCGTACCAAAAATCGCCACTTGGGGAAATTTAAGTTCAAAAATTGGAGGAAAAGGAAAACAAATTCTCAAAATGTTAAGAACGTGTAATAATTTTGTGATTAAACAATTTTTTTCGTGTTTTTCTGTATAAATCTGAGACATCTAACGTACACTAGTAAAACTAAAGATAAATGTAGCAAGTATTATTTTAATTCGTCAGAGCCAACTTTGATGTATTTTTCAAAATGAAAGTTCGAAAAATATATTTTAGAAATAATTTAATTTTAATATTTCTGCAATTAATATTTGCTTAATACCAATAAACCCTTCCTGTATATTGTTGCTAAAGATATGTAGAACACTTTTTTATAAAAATTTTGTAACATTTTTGCTTTTTCAATGAAAAACTTGAAGCTAAAAACACCATTTTTACTATGGATTCCTATGGAAATTTGTGAAAAGTTATACCACTAAAAAAGCTTCTAAAAAATACGTCATAATGATTATGGCTCTATACTCTAGAAGGCTCTGCCGCTAGACATCACCATTATATATAAATTCTATCCTTCCTAGAACGGGCTGTACCCCCTAGTTACACAATATTTAAATTTTTTTGTTTCAAAACGTCACGGCCAGTAATTTCATACTCGGACAAAAGCATTAAGGTTTATTTACATACGACGTGCGACGTGTGACAAGTGGAAATAAACGTGACGCTTTTTTGTGAACAATTTACATTTGTGACGAGTTCCGCCACGCACACTTTATAAAATTTTTTATATTTTAATTTTTGTTCTTCAGAAAAGCTTCGTCAAAGCCTACTACATATCGTCCCTTTAGTAATGAAACAGCGTATAAGAAAAATAGTGGTTTTAAAATAATTCGAAATTAAATGTTTATTGAAAAAACTTTTTGAAATAAAATCTTTTATTTTATAGAAAATTTAATTTTCTATAAAATAAAAGATTTTATTTTAAAATTTTTTTTCAAAAAACATTTAATTTCGAATTATTTTAAAACTACTATTTTTCTTATACGCTGTTTCATTACTAGAGGGACGATATTTAGTTTTACACATACAAAAATTGGTATGTGTTTGTGCGACCGTGACGGAAAAGATAAAATTAAACCATCTCGCGACGTGTGGCGTGTGCCGTGTGACGAATGTCAAAATATTCGTCTCTGATTGGCTAGAAGCTCCCGTCACACGTCGCACGTCGCATTTGTAAATCAACCTTAGTTCGTAAAAAAATTAATAAAATCAGGTTACTTAGTTTTACAATTTTTAGAATTTTTTTTAGTCTATAATAAAGTTAAATAAACCATCTGTGACGCATAAACTGTACCAAAACTTTAAAAATGTGCAACAGATTTGCATAAACTAAATAGACAGACAGGCAGAATAAACAGCCAGTTGGTTTTGATCAAGCTTTCAAAAACATTTTTAGTCATTCGTAACAACTTGTTAGCGCTCTTAATATAAAACTGAGAATACAACTTTCACAAAATATGCCATGGGAAATTTTACGAAAAAGCGATTATTACAGCAATAGTATTTAGATTGCCATGCAAAATAAATACGTCAACAACATGTTATTACAGCGGTAATATTACGAATTTCACCATAGCAACAAGAAAATAGTAAACAATTATCTCTAAATTTGTAATTGTATTTCAATTTTTTTTATTATGATTGAATTTTTTATACACACATCAAAGGAAAAGCCATGCAAACAAAAGCTTGTCAAATAATTTGCATACAACATGACACAAATGGATGAATTGTGATTCAATCGCTGACGGGAAAGTTGTATTCTCTTACTAAATACTGCATAAGTACTACATAAGTGCTGTTTGCTGTAATTAATGATCGATAATTTTTTACTCGTTAAAACCGACGCAGATAATTCAACTCGTGCTGCGCACTCGTTGAATTTTCAGCGCGGTTTTAACTCGTAAAAAATTATCGATAATAATTGAGCACTATAGTTGCATTACGAGTGAAAATAAAGACTGATGCTATGTATAATTTGTGTAATTAAATTTAACCCGCAATGCACAAACATAAAATTTCTATACTGGTTGGTTATTTTCTAGCCAAAAACAATTTAATTTTCATCTATTTATGCTATCCATATGGATTTATATATTTTATGTAAATAATCTTAGCGAAACTCTATAATTTGATTAAATCTAACAATCTATACTATAACTTCGTGGTTTTGAAATGCAAATTCTTCCGATAAAAATCCGATTGTGAGTTACTTGTTTGTTTTTGATTGAATAAGTGGTTGTGTCGACACTCGACAGTAATAAAATTTTCATAAAATGATTAGGTGTTACATTTCACGAATCACCTGCTGTTTATTTTTAAATTACTATACTATTGAGGAGAAACGTGAATCCAATAAGCATCGCGTTTCTTTTAATTAAAATAATCTATGTGAAAATAATACTTTCACTGTATATATATTATCGTCCGGCAATTGATGGGACGCGAGAGAATTAAAAATGATAATACGCGAATTAGAATAATGAATTATCATACCTGTTAATATACCGCGCCTAATTTTCCATTCGTTTTGCCGTTAATTTTCCGAAAAAAAATACCAAGCTATAAGGAGTTGTTTTTTCTTGTTGGATCAGTTGAGTGAATACATCCGGATAATTAACATCTTGTCTATAAAAAATAAAAAATTTAATATTGAACAAGTGTTTAAATCTAAGTTCGCAAAAAAAAATAAATAAAAATAAATTATTCACTATGGATTCAGATAAATGTAAATTGCTTCGAGATCATTTTACAGAATATACTGATAAAACAACAATTCACGGCCTGCGATACTTGGGCGAAAGGCATCGGCCCATTTTTGAAAAAGTTTTTTGGGTTACGATATTTTTACTCTCGGTAAGTACTTGCGGCAAGCTTATCATGAACATTTATGAAAAATGGGAGGAATTACCGGTAATCGTAACATTTGGCGAACAACCAACACCTGTTTGGAAAATTCCATTCCCAGCGGTAACCGTTTGTCCGGATGTTAAAGCGGCAGGAAATGTTTTTAATTTTACAAAAATGTATCTTGCAAGTCGCGAATCCAATTTTTCAGATAAAGCTGTACTAGATCCAACCAAGTGAGTATTTGTTTGCATGTTGTTTAGTTTACCGTATTTAATACAATTTATATCATTTTGTATTTCTAGTGTACGATACCTTGAAGCTATGTCTCAAATATGCTATCCAAATTTGAATGTAACAACCGAGTTGCTTACAAATATAACGGAAAATTTAACCGAAAAGGAGTTGATACGCACATTTCGGGAATTAGCACCACCACAATCAAATGTGCTGCTGTATTGCCAATTTCGAAATGAACCGATACCGTGCAACGAATTATTCAGTGAAATTGTAACCGAACTAGGAATTTGCTACAATTTAAATTTACTCGATTCTAAAGATTTATTTCGCGGTCATGCTGTTCAACGTAAATCGATTAGTTCAAACCGTGCGACACATTGGAACATTGATACGGGATATAACGAAAATGCAGAACGTGATTCATATCCGGTACGTGCTACCCAGACCGGACTCGAAGGCAATTTAGAAATGTATATGGGTATGCGTGCGAATGATATCGATTATATGTGCCGAGGGCCAACACCCGGATTTCGTGTACATTTACATTCACCCGCTAGTATGCCACAAATGACAAAAAAATATGTATTTATGTCGCTGCAACAAAATGTATTCGTTGAAATGCAACCTTCTATGATGACGACATCGTCGGGTTTGCAAGATTATGTACCGGAACGGCGTCAATGTTACTACCAGAATGAACGGTATTTACGATTTTTTCGTGTGTACACACGGGAAAATTGTGAGCTCGAGTGTTTAGCGAATTTTACGCAAACCAACTGTGGATGTGTGAAGTTTTCGATGCCACACGAACGTAATGATAAAATCTGCGGTTCAGATGATACGGTTTGCTATATGCAGGCAACATTTGATTTTGAAGAAATGATTTTCCAAGGTAATTTAAATGCATTTTTACGCAAGTGTAACTGTTTGCAGGGATGTACATCGTTGAAATATCGTACGCTTATATCGCAAAGTACATTAGAGCCGGCCGCTTCCTTGAATTTCATTAATAAGATGGGACTGGATAAAATGGATATGAATAGCTCAAAGTAAGTTTACACCATATTGTGTCGAAAAAAATAATTTTTTTTTTGTGGTATAACTGACCCTTCCCCTTTTTCCTCTCGAAGTCGAACTCATTCGGCATTTTACAGGTTTTTTGATTGAATATAAACCAAAATAATTTTTAAAATTCTTTATAGCATGTTCGTATCCAGATTACGTCTCACGTTCAATGAAAATGATCTACTAACGTCACACCGTTCCGAACGCTACGGTATGACGGATTTTATTGCCAATGTTGGTGGTCTACTTGGCCTATTCATGGGTGTTTCAATTGTAAGTATAATCGAATTTCTTTATTATTTCACAATTCGGCTAATCGGCGATTGCCGGATGAAACGAAAAGTTGGCGAAATGACAACCAAAAATATTGTTCAAAACTAAACAAATTTGGAATTTGAAAATCATTTTTTATTTTTATTGTAAACCTTATAAATGTTATTTTTTTATATGTATGTGAGACATCTATTGTCAATAGATGTAAATAATTTATTGTACTAAAAAAAAAAAAAGCGTGACATCTATGTGAAAGTAGGAAAACTATGATAAAAAATATTGGCTTGACGTTAATTTATAACATTAATTTAATTAAATTAATTAATTCTTTAGATACGAATAATTTGTTTTATTACATTGATTCAAGCTCATATAAAAAGCTTATTTTAATTTGATAATAAATCCCTTTAAATGCCAAAGACAATTTACAAATTTTTTATGTAATAAAATTTAAACAAATTAATTGAGAAGATTTTTTTTTTTTTGGCAGGTACATTTTTTAAATTATTTGTTATTGATTGTAAATTAAATGTTGATTAATTATTTTATTTCTTATCATTAACTTTAGACAACTGGTTGTATTATTTAAAAATTTAATAAAATTATTTGAAATACTTCAAAATTTACCAATAATCTAAACGATACTTCCTCATGATGCTTGTCTTAAATGCATTTCTAGATATTAAAGTCAAAAGCCGACTCAACTTTATTAAAAGAAGCTGATAAATAATAAATCGGCTAACATTTGCCGTAGTTTTGCCTAAGAAGCGGTCGCTTAATTTGGAATAATTTTTACTGAGGGAATATTTATCGAGCAAACACAAAATCTCGTGACAGTCGATTTTGGATACCTACTAGTAATTCTCGAGCGCTAATTTCAATCCTATTAATAAAGAGTGGCTCCATATTTATTAATTTGCATCTACCTCGATTGGAGTAGTTAAAATAAACCGGATTCCATAAGGCAATACCATATTCCAATGACGACCTATAACAAACGAGACGTATAAAGTTTTAATTATGAAAATCTTTAGAAAACCGTTTAACAAACTCAAACATTGTCTTCATTAATGAGAATGTCGGAGTAAAGTTCAATTTTCCACATCGTTATTCAGGAGAAATGTGTGTCTTAACATGAAACCACAATTGCTCTTTAACTAGATTCTCAAAAAGAAACATTGAAAATTTTGACATATTACAACATTATTCAAATTTCAAAGTTTAGATTTTCAATCACAAAGAAATCAGCAAACAAATCATGATTTGAGAAATATCTTGCACATTATTGCAGGAACCATCATTTAAAAATATCGCAGGAAAGTAACCATTCGATTTTATTTTCTAATTAACAAAGTGCCAAAAGTGATTTGGCTTTCAGAATATAACTGCTGTAAAGAAGTCGGTTTAGATATACTGCTGTCCTCAAAAAGTCGTAAGATTTTTCCATTTAAATCGCGCAGGCTAATCCAAATGAATATTGTTGTTCTTATGTTAGTAGCACACCCCAATGGACATCTGTGTCCAATTTCGTGTGCTTTCATCTAAAAAAGTGAATTTTTCGATTTTTAAATTTTTCGATTTCGGAATTTCGGTTTCCAAAAACGTTGGAAATATTGGAACAGGCTCTTGGTGACAATTCCCTGTCCAAAGCGAGTGTTTTTGATAAATATAAGTTGTTTAAAGGAGATAAATAACACGTTGAAGACGATGAACAGCATGTTAAGGAAGTCGAGAATTTGATGCCCAAAATCGTCGATTGATAATACATAATCAGAGATCTTCTCTCAACCACCAAGTTGTAGACTAAAGCTAAATCAATGATGCGTGCCTCTTTGTTGTTTGATGTATTGTGTAACAAGTTTGGGCTGATGATGCTACGATATGTTCTGCAAATTTGGGCATTGAAGCCGCCCAAAATAATTGTAATGACATATTGCGAATTTTTGCCCAGGACGGTTTCGAGCTGGACGTAGAGAGCGTCTTTGATTTGATCAGGCTTCTCATCGGGAAGGTGGAGGAATGGTCATGAACGTACATAAATGTAATGAGGTTGAAGGAGGCTCTCCGGGTGGTTTAGGCTGAGTACGTCCCATGTTCCAAATTTAAAATCGTGTCCGAGGTCGTTGTTGTGAATCCAAAAATACACGAGGCTCATGTACAGGTTTCATGACCGAATTATTTTACAGGTTGTAACCCAACGCTAACTCCATGTACCACAAACCTTCACACTTTAGCCTACTTGTTAAACAAAGTAGTTTTTAGCGGAATGTTCAGAGTGAGCACTTGCTGAAGTTGAATGCAGTAAACGCACATGAAGCAAGTCTCGTGTTTATCCCCTGCATACACTGCAGCCTGCCAACCCATATGTATCTATCCACCTGATTAACAACATTATGATGTGATTTAGATTTTTTCTGATCCTTGTTTTTTCCATTTTATAGATTTATCAACCTATTATACCACGGTTCCTTCTTTACACATGAAGAATTCTATTGATAGATCTCTTAATACCTAGATTAATAATTCGATAGAATTCGCCCAACGATATTATCGCAAGCATCTAAAGATGACAAATCATATACATCCAGATATGCATGTAAAAAACTGTAGTCGCCGATTTTAAAATTGAAAACATCAGTTCACATTTTCTTCGAAGAACTCGCCACATTCAAATATGTGGAAAATGTTAGACGATCCAGTTAAATCCTAAGATGCGAAAATGATGACGTCATAATCAAATGGTACAAAAACCAGATCCAAAGTAAAGCCAAAAGTAAAATGTCGATAACGCAGATTACGTTATTAACATTCTAGTAAAAATAAAATTTTGTGTGAATAAACACTTTTGTAAATAGTCTTACATGGAAAACTCTGTTCCACCTACTCATGAAAAATTCGGAATCCAACGAAGAATCCAAAAAATTCGAGTAAAATCAGCGGATAGAGTATATATCTGAAGATGAATCGTTTTCATTTGATTTGTCAATAGCTATTTCTAGACAAAAAATTCAATTCAAATTTCCCGTAGGAAATTTGAAAAAACTCGCATTTACAAAAATTATTAGAAAATTTGTATAAAATCAGCCTCTAGAGTGGAGATAGATTGCATTGATGTGACTTGTCACTAGCTATCGTAGGAAAAAATATCCAGAACAAGTCTCCGAAAATCGAATTTTCCCAGATTACCCACGGTTAACTTGGAATGATTTTTTGTCTTGCGAAAACTATTGACAAATCACATCAATGCAATCCATGTCCATTGTCCAGACATGATACTCTAGAGGTTAATTTTATACAAATTTTATACAATGTTATCATATGTACTAATCTGCATTATCGATTTTTTTACTTTCGGCTGATAAATTTATGTAATTTTCCCTCTCGCGATAATTGTTCACGTAACACTTTGGCGGATTTTATACCAATTTTAAATATTTTTTTTGGTTTTCACGAATTTTCCACAATTTTCCATGAAAACAAGGATCAGGTTTTGTCACTTAAGAATATTGACCAACATTTTTAATACTATCCATGCAATCACCGTAATTTTCGGCTAAACATTTCGACTGATAACACTATCTGCTTTATTGATTTTTTTTAATTTCGGTTGGCAATTTTTGGCTAACTTTAACAGTGAGGCGGTCATGTGAGGCGGATGAATCAATACGACTGATAAGTAAATATTTTGAATCAGGCATCAAAATAGTTTTAATCGAATTGACGAATGTGCCATAGCCCTCGACACCTTGCACTGGCTCGTGAATTACTGTTATTGAAATTCGAGCCAGACTGATCAAGTTTTGCGAATAAAGGTTTAGTAACCAAACCGAAATATCAAAGCATTGTTATTTATTTGCAATTTTCTGCAACCTCCGATTCAATTAGTTTTAGTCCAATTTTTCGGTGGCTCTATCCACAATCACGACAATTTTTTCAAAAGCTTAGAAATGTTGTTATTCGCTACCAATTGTTAATAGCAAATGCCAAAATAGCATATACCCGGATACTTTTCAATAGAATTGACTGCAGCGCGATTGTATAGTCCATTAATGTAGAAGCAATATTTTTTTTGTATGTCTTGCAAGACAATTTTGGTGCTATGAATAGTACGTTGTATTATGTATATTGAATAGAAATATTCAAATCCTTATCTATAGTGAACGTTGCAAACAGGCACACTTTATTATATTTATTATTAAATTTGTTCTTTTTATTATATGAAGGACCAAAACACAGCAATATTAAAAGGAGTTTCAAGTCACATTGAGTCAATTATTGTAGGCGAAACCGATGAAACTAAAAAAACACTCCGGGGACTTCGTTTGGACTCAAATGAAGAGATACAATCCGAATCGAGGAAGATTTTGTAGGTCATTCCAGAAATCGACTTTAACAACTGTTTCGAAGACTGGAAAAAACGTGAAGTGTATTCTATCTGAAGGGAATGAAATAAATTTGAAATAATAATGAGCCGTTTGTGTTTTATTTAAAAAGTCTTCCTACTTTTTGACCACAGTGTTAGAGTAAAGTGTAGAATGATACATAACCAAACAGTGATTTAAACAAACAAATTCTTCATATATTTTTTCGTAGGGAAGATTGAAAAATTTGCAAATAGTTTACATGTATAATAGGGTGGTCCTTGTTTGTATGGGGCGAAAAAAATGTAGAGATATCTAACGGGACAGCCCCTAGAAATGTGAGGTTATGCTAAAAACTTAAACAGAAAAAATATTGAGTCAATCGAAGATGGTTTAGAGGTCGCGACTTGAGCGCCAAGTTCGAGAAAAACGGTATTTTTTTCAATTTTTCACTTTCAAACGAAGAGAAAAATGATTTAAAATTTTTCTCAGCCTAAATAAAAATTACAGTGAATAGAAGATATAATTACCTTTCCAAAACATCAAAGATATCAAAAATCGGTTAACAAATAGCGACTTTATTGCCAATTTCCAAAACTAATAAGAATCCAAATAATAAACGGATTTTTTTTAAATCCTGGACTTTATATTCAAAATTACAAGAAAATAAAATATATAATTAAAAATGATGTATAACGACTAAACAAAGGAATGATTTATGATGTCATAAAAAACCGTATGAGTCATAAGGACTTAACACAGTTGTGTTTTATGATGTCATTATCATTCGTCTCATTAGTTATTGTATTTAAATCCACCTGCCGCATTAATTATGACCTGCTATGGCGAATATGTTTCATTGTATCATATAATATTTAAACAAGAGAAATGCAATTAATTTCAGTTTAAATCGAAGTTTATTTACAGAAAAAATTAAATCAATTCCAATAGACACACAAGCATTATTTTCGTCATCGGAGAGTGACAGCGAAAGGATATCTGATAACGACATGGGCTTCAAAAATATTGATTTGCCTGTGCTAAGCGTAGAAGAAGCCCCTAGAAGAAGCAAATATTTCATTACTCCTAGAATATTGTCAGCCTTGGATAAGGAGAAGCTTACTGATCGTGCAGCATTGCGTTTAATCAGTGCCGCTGCCGAAAGTCTTGTGCATTCTATTTGTAAACTCGTTTTGAATCGAATAACACTGAGGCGTTTTCGTGAAACAAATACAGTAGAAATCAGTTAAATCGACTTTCAAGTTTACAACAGGCGTAGTACATTGGGAAGGGAAATTACTTAAGGAAACTGGCAGGGAGACCGTGAATCGTTTGCCAGTGATTATTTCCCATATAGATGGAGAACAATTATTGGGCGTTCCCAAAATATCAAGATTAACAGGTTTGGAAATGGCGGAAGCTGTTTTCCAAAGTTTAATCGATTGGAGAGTAGCAGCCGATGTCGTGGCAGCTTGCTTCGATACAATATATTCAAATTCTGGAAGATTAAATGGAGCAGCTATTAGTTTAGAGCAGAAACTAGAAGGAAGTTTATTATAACTTCCTATATTTCGCGCTGCAATTGAATCAAAAATGGGCTATACATCAGGAGTAAATGTTCCGTTATTTGTGAGATTCAAGAATGACTGGAATTCCTTGAATAAGGATAATTTCAAAGCAGGCATAGATGATCCCAACGTTCATATACAATTAAATGATGCCGTGTGAAAAGTGGTGTGAAAGCAGAATTAGCGGATTTTTGTAAGAACGAATTGGCAAAGGAACATGCTCGGAATGATTACAAAGAATTATTGGAAATCACTCTAATTTTTTTGGGCATGATACCAAATTAAAATGTCCGTTTCCGTTTGCCAGGGCTTATGCATTATGCTCGCTGGATGTCCAAAGCCATTTATGTATTGAAATTATTTATATTTCGTGAAGAATTTAAGTTAACAGCACAAGAACAGAAGAATTTACGGGGTATTTACATTTTTGTCGTACGATTTTATGTGAAAATTTGGTTCCATTGCACTAAAGCTGCTAAAGCACCAAAGCCGGATTTGAACTATTTAAGAGATATTTATTTCTACAAAACACATGATGAACAGTTTGGATGGCTATACTAAATAAAATATGTGGTCAAATAGAAGTCGTAAATGATATCGCAGAACGTGGTGTTACGTTAATATACATGATTATAATAAGAAATTAACAAAAAATGAAGGTGGCATGCAATATTTACTACAAGTCGAAAAGCACTACACACAGAAGTTTTCAACACATACCAAAACATCCATAATGGGCAGAATATCATCCTAGATTGATTATTTTCATCATAAAAATTAATTCATAATATCATTATATAGAAGAAACATTATGCATTTATAATAAAAAAAAATAGTAATAATTTGTCTTATGTTTTTGTATTTTGGAAATTTGGCCATAAATTCGCTATTTGTTAACCGATTTTCGATATCTTTAATGTTTTGGAAAGGTAATTATTTCCTCTATTCACCACAATTTTCATTTAGGTTATAAAATAATTTTTATGTTCGTTTGAAAGTGAAAAATTGAAAAAAAATCCGTTTTTATCGAACTTCGCGCTCAAGTCGCGACCTCTAAACCATCTTCGATTGACCCAATATTTTTTCTGTTTAAGTTTTTAGCATAACCTCACATTTCTAGGGGGTGTCCCGTTAGGTATTGGAACTTTCGAAAATAAGGACCACCCTAAGTATGTATGTATCTTGCCAAACTTTCTGAAGATGATACTGGCTGGTAGGGCAATAAAAACCGGTTAATTTATTCGATTCAATACTATCCGAGCCGCCCCGGTGGCACAGTTGTTAGCATGCTTGCTTTAAGCCCCGGAGGTCCCGGGTTCGATTCCCGGCGGGTGATGAAAAAATCACGGCTGGTTAATGTAGGATCAATGAACTAATCACTCATTATCTGTTACAAAAATGATTACGAAACTTCAATTTGAAGCGGCCAAATCCCTCTATGGGATGTAGCGCCAGCGGAAAAAAAAAATACTATCCGAGTTTTATCGAGCAGTATAATTTATACCGAGTTGTGAAAAAGTTTCACGAAAAAATTGGAGGAAATTTCTAGCCTATGGACTTAAATTTCACAGCAAGTTGTTTAGTTATTGTAATCCTTACAAATTTAAATTTCATCATCACTTCGTTATAGTGGAAAAAGTAACAAAAAGGTTAATAAGTAAATAATTATGAATTACGAACGTAAAATGGAAAGCACTCGTGTTTCCCAAGTGATTTTTTTAGTACTTGTTTTTTTTTAGTTTCAAAGTACAAGCTTGTTTAGTTTATCAAAAAAAAAACAACAAACTGTTAACAAATGAATGGCATGCTAAAATAGTATCAATAGTTTTAAGTCGAGCCATATTCGATCGCTAAAAGAATAGCTCGATAACAAACATCACATTACTGGTTTGTAGTATAAATCGGCTACCTAATTCTGACCAAAAATTTCTAAGCAGGAATACGAATGAAATGGCGTGAGAAAAAAAAAAGTAAAGTTAAATTCAAGCCAAATCCACCTGCTATTAAAATTGCTTGATATTGAACAAAGGCGTTGTTTCAGAACAACAAGTTCTAAGTAGAAATGTTTGTAAATATGTATGTGTAAAATCAACTAATTGGTGGAAGGTGGAAGCTGAGCTGGATCTCGCACGACTTATTTTTTTTTGATATATCGCTTATTTTGCTTCTGTGGATTTATCCGTCAAAATCACAATTTCTAGTCTTATTATGCTAATTCTTAAGTTTTCTTTAGTAATTTTTTTCTATTAGTCAAATATTTTGATTCTTGAAAGTACCTTACCTTACATATTTACATTTTATTTATGATTTTTTTTGGTGTTGGTGGGATTTACTAATTGGATACCTACATCCCATAATTTAGTTAACCTTAGCATTTTTTTTTTGTTCATTTTCTACATTTAGGTATGTGAGTAATTTTGAACATTATTTTTTTTCTCTCTCTATATTATAATTATATGTGAAAATAATTACCCCAATTATGATTGTCGTGGTCGTGTCGATATCTTTTCGACGGCAAAAATTGGTATTATGAATGACGATATCAAACGACGTTTGTCGTTAAAACGCTATTTTTCTGTCGATGAAATTTTAGTTCACGACAAGACATTCTGTGGGCCATATTTAATAAATAATCTAATAAAAACACAATTTAGACTAATTTCTTTCGGATATACGGCAATTTATTTCGTCATTTTCACTGTTTCGAAACATGAAATATTTTAAATTTTTAAACACTTTCAGACTGAAAACATTAAAATAACTAAAAATTTGACGTGACAAGCGATACGACTACGGTCACTAGAAGCGTCCAAGAGGATCCAAATTGTGTGTCCGGAAAAAAATGTCAAGCCAACACTATCAATTACATTGAGCAAAATGCTTGTATACTTTTGTTCCCTAATTACCGTCATAAATGTGGTAAAATCTAAGTTTCTAACCGTTTCTCCCCGACACCCACGACTAACGTACCTCTACCGGCCTTGAACTCGGGCATATACCGCACGGAGTGACAACGCGGTTGGAGATAAATTGTTTACATAACAACCAACGTGGTTGTCATTTCGGCGACAATCACCCTTATTGTGGTTGTCGTATCGACAACAATATCACACCGACTGCAAAATTTGGTATTGTGATTGTCGATATCAAACGACGTTTGTCGTTTTAAAACGTCATATTTCTGTCGATAAAATTTTAGTTCACGACAAGACATTTTACTGGCCATATTGAACAAATAATTTAATAAAAACACAGTTTACACCAATTTTTAAGTAAAATAACTATTTATTAATTATTTAATTATCCAAAATATATCCATAGTTAATTTATATTTAAAATGTATAATAAAATTTTCTTTGGGTGCACGGCAGTTTTTTCTTCGCCATTTTCACTAATCTGAACTGATTTTAAAATTTAAACATTTAAAATGGGTACGTAAATAAGGACACGTAAGTTACGTTACTTTACACAATTATATGATACCATTTCTTAGAATTAAATAATTAAAAGAATGCAAATTATGTCGTTTTTTATTTAAATTGAATGGTACACAAAAAAAACGTAAACAACAATATTTGTCATTTTGACAGAAGTTTTCAGAAATTGAATTCACGATTGCTAAGATAAGAACAAAAATTCACAGTACCTTGGTTGATTTTTATATTAATGCGGTAATACTTCCGAGTCGTTTCGACGTCCTTAAGGCAAGGCTCCATGATTCGACAAAACGTACGATTCGAATCGGTTTTTCGTGATCCAACAAAAATAAAATTTTTCAAGTGAAGTTTTGACTTTTGTGGCTATGTATACCACGAAAAAAAAATCGTCGTACTGGAAAATGAGTTCGTTTTCTGGTTGAACGATTTTTTTAAAAAAAATTTTCTCGAAGTCGCCATATCGTACGACGAAAAGGTAAAATTACTTGTTTTAATTAAAATAAAATAATTTGCTACAAACTGTAGTTCGAAAATTAAAATTTACATGTTCCGTTAAAATTTTTAATTAACCACAACTTAAAAATTATAATAATAGAAGTAATAATTGTAAAAACGTTCTAAGGAAATCGTTCGTGTTAGCTTTCATGGAGCCTTGCCTTTAGGCAATGCCAAATTAAAAACGACACGAACTGTCCTTCGTCTTTAAATCGCCATTTCGCCATTTTATCTCGATGACATTTTAGTTACGACTTTAAGTGATTAGATCAAATCCATAAAAATTTGTAAAATGTAAGTTAACAAATAAATTTGATAAAAAATTATTTAATTTTATTCAAATTTATTTAAAATAAATGATTACCTAAAAGAAATATTGAAAAATATACATATATCGACACTCGACATTGCTCGTGGCTATATTAAATCGGGGAAAGATTTTAAGACAGAACTGAGTAGCCGATGGGATCGGTTTTCAGAAGAGCTCAACAGTTTGGGGCCTCCCACAAGAAATGCGGATAAATGGATTAAGGTTTTTTTACACCATATTTCTTTATTTAAAGAATAGATGAAATTGATATCTAATTTATTCAATCATTGGTTTAGGTATGGAGCGATATGAAGTTTAAAATCCGAAAGAAAATGGCCCATAACAAATCGGAGTTAAAGGCAACGGGAGGTGGCCCTTATAAATTATTTTCGTTTACCGATTTGGAGGAAACTGTTATAGACCTACTCCAAATTGAAAGAGCATTTAATCCACCGGGTCGTGCATTTGGAAATTCAATGCCGATAACTGCAACACATGTAGAGACCAGTCGTGCACCTGCGCCACGAGCATTTGGAAGTACTATTTCTTTTAATATTTTAACGCCAGAAATAGACACAATCAGTAATTCTTTACAACCAAACAACTTGGAAACAATTCAAGAAAATTTGAATACTTCCGATTTAGAAGGACAAACAACATCGAATTCTCGGGCCACCCCCAGAAATCGGAGAAATAATAAAAGTGTACCAAATTTGGAGCGCAGCCGTTTAAATCTTTTGGAAGAACAAACGAAAATTCATTCCCAAAGGTGTACAGAGGTAAAATCAGCGGCCCAAAGTTGCGAAACTTACATGAAAGATATATTGAGTTACGTCAAAAAATCATATTATTTAAAAAAAGACAAATTAGAATTTGTAAATCGAATTAAAAAAGAAAAGTTGGAATTATATAAGGAAAACTTAAAAAACAAACAAAAAGCAAGAGTTGAAAAGTTAAAGCTGAAAGCTCAAATTTTAGAACTACAGCAAAAACAGTTGGAAATTCTACAGATTAACCTTAATTAAAACCTACCTAACTATTTAATCTTACCTGTACTAAAAATACTGTGATGAATTATTGATTATATTATGATTTAAAATACGAATCACTACCGAATTTATGTGATTGAAACATGTGATTAATTAGATTTATTTATATATATTTTATCAAATAAAAATGAACTACATATTTACGCAATAGGTACTACAAAAATAAATTTATTATCCGATTTCGGATTTCATTTGCCTCATTATTTGTTAAATTAAGTGGTTCAAATTCAAGGTCATCTATTTCTTCAGATGTGTCATTCGGAACAGGTTCCTTCCTCAATAAACGATACTTTATACCGAATGCACATGTTGCGTAATGCTGCACAAACGTTAATTATTTGTGTTGCCTTTTCTGGGATGTAATGCAGCTGTCGAGCATTTATGAGACACCTAAATCGACCTTTTAATACGCCTATTGTCCTTTCGATGATATTACGCCCTTTAGAATGGCTTATATTGTACCGACTTGCTGCCGTATTTGAATCTGGAACACGGCAAGGCGTTAACAAATATGGCTGCAAAGGATAACCTGCGTCACCTGATTTAAGAAATACATTATATGAGCCGTTTATTTTGAAAGTGGCCTAAGTCAATTATTCAAAAAAATCAAGTTAATGATAACAATAGATAAATAACAGTATAATCTTTCTAACGGTAAATAATTTATTGTCAAAACAAAAAAAAAATTAATCTCTAACACCTGTGCAAAAAATAAGCAAATGGAAAATCCCATATGTTTTTTCATTTATTGTTTTTCTATTCTTTCATTATCTCGTTTCAACAAAATATGGACTTAAGCCACTTTCAAAATAAACGGCTCATATACAATAGCAAAAATAAAAATTTACACAATAACTGTAATTAATTTAATTTTTATAATTTACCGAGTAGCCGGGAGTTCTCTCCTTGCTCGTACATCCTTTGTAAATTTTCTTTCAGCCCAGAAAGATTCCATATCATGGAATCGTGGAAAGAGCCACTATATTTGCCGTTGATGTATCGTATGTTCATTTCAGGGTCGCACACCTGTTTAAATAAAATAAAATTGTGTATTTAAATAAAAATTAAGATAATTCGTTTCAGTTAGTGCACTTACAATCATTGCATTTAGGCTATGAAAACCTTTTCGATTGTAGAATAAATGTTGCAACTCTTGCTGAGGTTTGATAATACTGATGTGGGTTCCATCCACACATCCGATGACCCCTGGAATCCCACTTTTTTCGTAAAAATAAAGTTTTGCTTCCTTTTTTTTCTTCGATTGAATATTCAAATGTAATCCATTTTGGGCAAATTTGATCCTCCATAATGTCAAGCATTTCTTTCAGTACTACTGACACAGTTGGTTGTGCCAAACCGATGTTGAAGTCGTTGCCTGTCCCCGTCTGATACCCTCCTTCAGCAAAATATCTTAAGGTCGCAGCCAACTTTAACATGTTTGGTACCGATGATAGACGCTTCATTATCTTCATTTTGGGATTTAATTCTTCCAATAAATCTCTAAAGGAACCTTTAGATAATCTGAACAATTTCACAAAATTAACAAAACAAATCGGAATTAAATTATTAATTTTAAAAACATAGAGTATATAAAATACATACTGAGTGCTGTCTAATTCCAGTGGATTAGACTGATCCCTTAGTCTTTTTCGATATCTCGAAAGTTCAACTTTCCCACAATCTTCTTTTTCATCGCCAAAAAAAAGCTCACTTGAAGTCATCATTATTATATAGATTATTTAATTGAATATATTTAAGTTCGCTTTAATTAAAAATCGAAATATTTTGACACATACAACTAAAGAAAATTCACAATTGCTAATTTAGCTGAAAAATTCGCAAAATCATATATTTTTTTAAAGTTGTTGTGGCAATACCAATATGTCGTTTCATTTTTGTTACATAATACCAATTGAAAAACGATACGACAACGCTGGGGCCCTATTATGAAATGGATCGCATTTCGCATTTTTTGCGATTTTGCGGATGCGATTCGCCTCGTATGTCTGTATTATGAAAAGCGACATCGCATATCCCATTTCTTATAAGAAATTTTATTTTGGAAATTTTGACAAATAAAAATTATTTTTTATTATTTTTAATAAAATAAATTAAATATTTCTTAATAAAAGACATTTTAATTGTATATTAAATATAAACAGAAAAAAATTATTTATTAACACAGTCATTTCCCAAATGCGATATCCGACTGCTATAGACTAGTCGCATTTGTCAATTTCAATTTCGCAAAAATGCGCTATCGCATTTTACAATAAGCCTTCAACGGCGCATTTTTGCGAAAATGTCGTTTTATAATACCGAAATGCGATATCGCATGAAAATGCGAAATCGCATTTTTTTCATAATAGGGCCCCTGAGTCGTGTCGATTTTTAATCGACACGACAATCATAATTGGGGTGATTATCTTTTAACATAATTATCTGGTTATTATTAATATTTTCCCAATGAGAGCTTAAACTCTATAATTTGAAGTTAAAATATTGAGATATTTTCGGGAACAAAAAAGCACACATCATTCCATATTGACTCGCTTGTTCTATCATCAATTACCTCACTACAACCGCAGATACGAATACCTGATTACCATATTGGGCAGAATTCCAAAACATAGCATTGGCAGACCCAACATTCCAAGAGCCTAGCGAAATTTAATCTTTCGCTAATACTACCAGGTCATATTAAGGGTGTCAAATCCAACTTAATAGCGAAAGAAACAATTCTTGGTTGGACAATTTCGGGAACATTACGAAGCAAGCAGCCATCACAAATTACAAACATTTGTACCTCCATTAACATTGATGAAGCTCTCACAAAATTTTGGGCAATTGAAGAAATTAAATCACCCACACCCCAAACCCCAGAAGAAATTTATTGCGAGAATCATTTTTTGAAAAATTACAGACAAAATAGCGACGGTACATATGTCGTCGCATTACCATTTAACCCGAGAGCAGCACCACTTGGAGAATCCAAATCGCTAGCCATCAGAACACTCCAATCCATCGAACGTAAATTTGAGCGAGATCCTAACCTGAAAGCAGAATATATGCATTTATGAGAGAATACCTGAAATTGGAGCACATGGAACATAAAAGCGATATTCCATGCGACCAATCGTATTACTTACCACATCATGCAGTCTCAATAAAGAATACCACTACCACCAGAGTTCGTGTTGTATTCGATGCGTCGGACAAAACCAAAACCGGCAGATCACTAAATGACAATTTTTGTGTTGGTTCATCAATCCAGCAAACTCTGCAACAGTTACTATTGCGTTTTCGGTTCCATCGTTTTGTTATGACAGCCGACATGGAAAAAATGTTTAGACAAATATTAATTACTAACCAACATACAAATTTTTAGAGAATATTATGGATAGAGGATTCATCGGAGCCCATACAAGAGTTCCGCGTACTAACGTATGGCACATCACCAGCGCCGTTCTTGTCCACCCGAATGAAACGGAAACGAGGACTGTTATCCCGAAGCATTTAAACTTTTTCACCCTTAAGGTTGGCTTGCTTCTATAACGATCTACGTTAAAATTATATTTCAAAGGATATGAGCAAAAGGTGTAGATTAGGATGATCCACTACCACAAGACTTTCTAGACGACTGGAGCGATTTTCGAAACCAATTTTCATTGATTGAGTCTATAACCATACCACGATAGTTCTAATTTACGTATAATCATATAAATTTGCTGCTGTCATATATGCTGCTTGCACCAATAAAGATAGCATTATGGAAGTGACTATTGTATCAGCCAAAACGAAGGTCGTACCAGCACAAAGACAAATTAGTATACCAAAGCTGGAACTGTGCGCAGAACTTTTACTGAAAAGATTAATGGATAGCATGAAGAAATTGCGATTAGATCGAGAATAATCAATTAAGTATTTATATGTGGACCGATTCAACAATCGTTCGGCTAGAAACACTACCACGTTCACAAGTTATTGTAAGCAACTGTGTTGCTGAGATTACAACAAATTACCCCATGAAATATTGGCATCACATAACTATGAAGTAAAATCCAGCTGATTGTGCTTCCAGAGGCATACTACCATCCGAATTGCTGAGTCATAATCTATGGTGGACAGGATTAGAATGGCTTAAATTACCTGTATTCGAATGGCTAATCAAATTTATTTTTTTAACGCTTGTTAGGTATATCATACTATACATACATAATAACATACTTACGTACAACAACAAAAGAAAATTTATTTAGAAAATTTGCCGCTATTAGTTCATATAGAACATAGTGAAAATTAGTAAGAATTTGTATAACCAATAATTTAATATTTAATCGAGAATTTATTAAATTAAACAATTAAATTAAATAAAACTATAATTTTAGGAAAACACAAAGGTCAAAATTATAAGTGTCTGAAAGAATATAGGAGAATGAAAGCGTATTAAATAAATATGTAATGATTTTGAAGGTAAAAACTTAATGAATTTAAGGCAAATTATGACACAACAAAAATTAGTAAACAAATAAATAAAGTTTCCTATGAATATGTAATGAGAAAATGCACGTTTATGGTTAATGATTCAAATGGGGCACAGATAGGCCACATATAAAAACATACAAATATGTAAGTAAAATCATAAAGACTCATCCAAAATCACCCGTACAAATATCAAATAATTGCCATTTACAAAAGAAGGGAAAGTGCAAAATTTAACTACTTTGCCAATTATGACTGACAAAACGGTCAATAATACTCTCAAGTCTTTTAAAACAAATAAGCCGTATATGCCATTTTCCTGTTTTAAGAAGCTATTAATTGGGAATGAAAGCCTTATGTTTTGTGAACCACAAGGACTATATGCCATTCAGCAATTGTGTGGCACATGGGAAATTTAGCATTTTCTTGTTGACATGCCAATTTTTTTACTCGTTTGAGTAATTTATGGCTCGGCCAATAGCAAAAATAACGCTGGGATTGTTCTACGAAGCCATCAACTAGGAATACCTTATGATGTGTTGGACAGCAATCAAAGTCGCTTTCGCCTTTTTTTCATCTTCGACCTTTAATAAATTACATCAGTGTTATATCTCTAGTATACCATTGAAAATCTTTAAGAATTTAATTTACTTCATTCAGAGTGCATCCACAATGTTCAAAAAATTATGATATTTTCTGAAAATTTGCCATTTTGTTCAGATCACAATATTATGTGAGCAACGTGAGAATTGGCCGATATAATTCTTTACTCAGTGCTTCAGTCTGGTGGACGGGGCATTCTATGCGGACCATTCGAAAATACAAAATAATAACACACACACAATACAAATACAAAATCAGAATTAACGTTAATTATCATTTGTTACCAAATCCCACCTTCTTGTCATATAGCATTTAATTTTATATATCTCCCAGCTCTCCTAAATCTGCTCCACCCTAATGGCGTGATATTGTTTTAAATATATTGTAAAAATGGTAGTTGTCCACTTCGTTATAGTGGGAAAAGTAAAAAACCAACGTTAATTTTTGTAAGTTGGTGATGAATACAAAAATAGAAATAATAAGGATTTTTGGTTGAATATACCTACAGTTTCTGGTTAGGAAAATACTATAAGAAATTTTGTATGTAACTAAGCCATATTTGGAGTAATATCGGAGCAAATTCTAAGGTTCAATTATGTCTTCTTTTTACTTGTATAGTTAAAATTGGAATAAACGTTTACCGTTTTTCCTAAATTTTACCTTTTTGTAGTTTAGTGTCAAAAATTTGGAAGTGTGGGGTAAATAGAAACAACAGAAATAGTGTTTCTATTCACTTTACCAAGTTTTGCTTAATTGCAAATTACTAGATTTCCTAAATTTTAAGTTATTATAGAAACAGTGAATGTTTATCACTATCTGCTAATCCAGTGCGAAAAGAAGGATGGAAATTATATTGTTAGATGGAGGGTTGCATTGATATTATGACTAAAGTTTTATCATGGATTTTTGTCAATCTTTAGGCTATCGGAAAAAGGGTAGGAAAGAGATGAAAGACAATTAGGCCGCTCAGTCCTTTGATTTTATGTGGTAGGAGGAACTTAAAATGCGTGTTAATAATGAAAAGTAGTCATGAGTGAAGAAGTTAAGTGGATAGGAACAAGTGGATATGGTGACTCTTGGTGGGGTTATTGGACTGTATGAGTGTGGATGTTTCCTTCATCACCTGGGAATGGGTTTCAATTCTCTTTTATTACAAGGAGTTCCTGAATAAATCTGTCCTGACCGAAGAGGGAATTAGTGGATAAGTGGGAATGATTTTTTCAGAATAGACTATGCAGTCTTCCTTGTTCTTCCTCGTCCTCACATCCGATTGACTCACTGGAATCGGACTCTGATTTTGAGTAAATTTCAGCGGCTGCTCTTCGCAATTCAATGCGATGAGGTAGAAGGTTTTCCCATTGTGAGGGATTGGTTTCGAAATATTTTAAATCTTGTTGAAGTGAGTCATTCCAGGTGAGACAAGGCCGGCCTATTTTTTTCGGTCCCGCTGTATATATTGATGCTGCTGTAAGTAGGTGCGTGGGGCCTCGACGATAAATATGTCCCCAATAATTGATTCGTTGGGCCTTGATTTTTTTAGTTAGGGTTTTGCCATTCAGAATGTCCTTGACTTTGCTGAAGGGAGGTTTGTTAGTGCTAAATTCAAGCAGTTTTCGAAGAAAAAGGGACTCATATTTTCGTAGGCGTCGTCGATTTGCTGAGGTAAGAGCAGCTGTTTTAAGGCCGTAGATAAGCATGGGAACTATTACGGTGTTGTACATTGCGAGGGCGGTTTGTGCTGGAACACGGTTACGTTTAATAAAGGTTTGCATAAGTCGAACAGTGTTGCTTGCTTGACGACATCGAGTCCGAATAGTAAATGGTCTATAAAGCCGAGAGGTCAAATAAGTTCCTAGGTATCGCATCATTTCGACGACGGAAAAGGTGATTCCGCCCAAAATAAGTGTAGGAGGAGGTACGAAGGAAGGATCAGGGTCTCGAATGAGGCTGGTACATTTCTGGGGATTTACATCGAATCCGGCGTATTTCAAGTCGGTAAGTAATTCAATTAAGATAGATTCAAAACTAGTAATATTGCGGGTAATTAGGAGTAGGTCATCAGCATACGCAAGAATAAGGGGTAGTTGGAGACTATCGCGCTGCTCTAGTTTGAGCTCGGGGAACCGGTCGACTACTGTAAGGAGCACTTCATTTAAAATGAAGGTGAAAAGCCGGGGTGATATTGGACATCCTTGCTTAACACCCTTGTTTTTATTGATCTTCTCAGTAGCTATGTTGAACCATTTAATGGATGTGGTTTCCCAAAAACAGGCTGTGATTATTCGGTTGACCAAATAATGGGGTATATATTGCTGTAGACATTCGGATATGGTGTTTAAATCCACTGTATCGAAGGCTTTTGCTATATCAAGAGAAAGTATGAAGACTCGATTGCCAGCTCGCCATTCCTCGTCAAGGACGCGACGTACAGTGTACATATGATCGTCGGTTGATCGGTGGGCTAGGAAGGCGGCTTGATAGGATTGGGGTAGATATAAATGTTGATCTAGACGATCTATCAGAAGCTTGGCGTAAATTTTATAGCCTACATTGCACAAGGTGATTCTCCGGTAATCTGAAACAGTTTTTGGGTTTTTTATCTTTGGGATAGGGACTTGTATGGTATCGATCCATGCCGGTCGAATTTGATTAGTGATCCAGATTTGTTCAATCAAGGTATGTAGGGAGTGTATTAGGTTATCAGGAGCATATTTGAATAACTCAATGGGAATTTCGTCTTTTCCGGGAGCGGTTCCTGATCGTATGAATTTGATCGTAAGCTGGATTTCTTCTTGGGTGGGAGGAGGTCCTAGTGGGTGATGATCGGTCTCCTCTATGAGCGTAGGCCATGCACCTTCGGACTTTTTCAACTCAAGATGCCAGGCGGAAATGGGGATATAAAGTGACTGAGTTCTTTGGGTGTCTCTTCGGTACTGTTTGAAAAAGCTATATGTCTTATGTAATCTGTCAGAGGGTCTACAATTCTCCAAGCTAGTGAAAAATTCTTGACATTCAAGGGACCTATGATCGGAATAGGCTTTGTTCAAATTCCGTCTGGCCTCTCTTAAACAGTAGATGGCAGCGGTATCTTTTGGATGAATATTCTGGAAATATTTTGCACTCTTAAAGTTAGCTAAGGCCTTCCTTCGTTTAGGAGTCAAGGGTGCCTGAGATGTAAGAACTTGCTGAGAAGCCGTTTTCAAACTTTCGAGAATTAACTTCCAGAGCTGGTCTTGTCCGTATTCTGAGAGATGTTTCTCATGGACTTCTTGAAGTATGGCTTGGTATTGAGCTGCGATCTTTTTGTCTTTTAATAATGATAGATTTAGGGTTCTAAGGTTATATGTGGAGGGAGTGTGGGACCTTTTGGATCTAATTGAAGGGGCTAATGGGGTATGGTGTGTTCCTTTTCGGTGGGTACAATTTAACCATATAAGACGGTGATCACTTATGTTGGGGCTGTAAATATCAAATTTGGTAGATTTGACGTAGATATGCTGATTCTTCTCTCTGGTTAGTAAATGATCTACCTGAGAATGATTCCGTCCATCGGTGCGTGTGGTGATTATTCGACGGCCTTTGGTGGTATGTACTGTTAAATGTGCTAGACCGACGAGTTGGCCTAATAATGATCCGTTTGAATTGGTTTCATGGTGAAATAAACTATGTCCGATGTATCTTCTATCCCAGTGATCTTGGCTTCCAAGATGGGCGTTAAAATCGCCGAGAAGGACGACATCGCGGGATTTGGGGCAGCGGTCAAGTATTGAGGAAAGTGTTGTAAAAATTCTAGAGGATAATCGCCTATTGTATGGTGTGGTGTGTGGGGGAACATACACAGAGATGAAGAGAACACTTCCTTTATTAGGAAAGTGGCCAAGCAATGTGAGTATGGATCCAAAATAATATCTGATTTCCTGGGGTACTATGATTGAGTCTTTTCTCACGAGGATTCCCACTCCTCTACGAGGACTTTTTGGATCTTTGGTGAGATACCAGGTATAATCTGTGGTGGAACATACACCCGAGCTCATGTTAGTCTCTTGCAGGCCGCAGATAGTGATATTGTGGGTGTGCAAGAGATCATTGATTGTGTCGCGTTTTTCTCCGCTGTTAATCCCTCGTATATTCCATGTGCCAAAACAGTATGAGGAAGGTGTTATAGGAAAGGTGATGGAAGGTGTTGGTGTGGCATCAATAATGGTGTAAGGGTTTTCTGTCGAACGAAGATTGCGTTGTACGTTGGCAGCTAAACTTTGAACGTAGGAATTCTGAAAGGTGGAATTAGATGGTAGCAAGGAGTTTGACTGTGGTTTTAGACTGTCATAAGATTCTTGAGTAGAGACAGGGTGTGGCAAGGAGTTGGGAATAGGTATTAGACTGTCGTAGTGGGTTCCATTGTATAATAGGTTAACCTCATGTATATAGTTACCGCTATCTGGAACGAAGATTGTTTGTCGCTGGGTGACAGTATGATGAACGACTATCCTGATGTTTTTTAATCTGCATATAGCTGATAGGCATTCGGAGCCGCCCCAAAAGCCGTCCATCTGAAGGTTGGTCAGATATCTGGAAAAGTTTCAACAGATTGAGTTATTTATCAATACAATGAGGCTTCAATTAATGTTAACTTGGGGTAAGAGCGGATTAATGAAATGTAAGGATGATTACCTATTTATATATTGATTTTGGGTCTCCTCCGTAATCTGGTTAGAGTCACATAGGTGGTAGGAGTCCAATATAGTAGGAATGTAATCCTGCAGATGCCCTCTAATAAATTGAACTATCTCAGAACGGAGTTCTTGATGCGTAGTGATAGGGTGCTGTGTCATGGTTCCCAATTGATGTATAACTGCATTAAAAAGACAGTTTCCATCGGGGGGAATGGCGTGCACTTTCATTCTACTTTATTTGACAATGTAACCGGCGTTAACTTTCGTAAAATTAGAGCGCTTTTTATTTTTTTAATTTTAGTTTTATTTTTAGCTTCTGACTGTAACAAGGTTTTGATGGTAATGTCAAATCGTTAATATTTAGTGGTGAATAAATTTCAAGGGCATGGTGTATTTATGTATGATGGTTGGTGACATCTATTGAGAGGATAGTGAGTAAACGGGTTGGCATACATACATCGAAAATATTCTGAAGAGATTAGGGGTGGAAGTTGGGCTAGTATGTTTGGTTTGGTTAATGAGGACGAATGATCAGATTGTCCTTCGATGCAGGGTAGAAGGAGTATGATGAATTATTTTCCGGGATGAGAGTATGGCGCTTACGATTTTCAGATTCAACTGTTATGGAATGACGTTCGGTGATATGTTTGTGGGGGCTGTAATGAGATTAAGGATTGAGGAGAAGACTTATAACTAAGTGGTAGATTAGTATTAGGTTTAAAATTTTATTTTGGGCTTTGTGAATTCTAAATTTCAAATTCTTTAGTTTTAGGATTCTTGAGTTTCTATTGTTTGTATTTAAGTTTGGATATGTCAGTATACGGTTAGGTTTAGATATCTACATTATAATCATGCAGTTGAGCTTAGAATGGAAGTTGTGAAGTTGTAATAATTTCTAATAGGTGAAAACTTGGGATTTGGCAAGCTGATTATGGAACCTATGGTGGCAAAGAGAGAAAGATTATAGATGTGGGATTGAGTTTCGAAAGTACTAATGAAGAAGGGTTCATATCTTGGCAACGGAAAGCTAATTAATTTTGAACTAAATCAAAATAGTTAAATATTTCCCTTCCCTTGTTTTGTTATATTTATCTTGGGGTATTGTTGAGATTTGTAAAGTTATGAAATTTATATAATTAATATTTTTTCTTTGAAATAATTTAGTTAATTTTATTTATTTTTATTTAATTTCATTCATTTATTTTAGTGACTTATTTACTAATTTATTTATATGTATGGTTTATATTTAAATGGGTATTCATTTAGGTTGACTACGTGCTTTAATAGGGGGGTTCCAGAGTTTAAATAATTCTTTAATAACTATTGTTTTTTTTTTTTTTTTTTTCACTAATAAATTCATATAAGTTGATATTATTAATTAAATAGTGAAATTTGGTGTTAATAGACAAATAATAATTTAATTTAGTTTCAGAGATGCCTGTGAAATTCTTTGAGCCGTATTTGTAAATAGACTATTTAGATACAGTATTTATTTGAATTATCGGTACATCATGGGTGTTGGTGCAACGTATCATAACCATTTTAGATTATTTCATATAATTAAATTAATAATAAAGTCTAATAATATTATTTTCCTGTTTCCAGATAGGTAGGAAATAGCGGATTAGTTTAATGTTAGGGCTAATTATTTATTTTTATTTATTTGAATTTTATTTAAATATAGTTGCAGTGTATAAATAACTGAATAACTGGCTCACGATACCTATACCTAATAGGACAAATATTGTGAAATTAAATCGTAGCTTAGAAATTTTATATGTTAATCTTTTTTAGAAATTTTAGCTAAGTATTGGGAGAGTCTTCACATTTGATTTCATAAAATAGCAATTGTTATAATATTAATATAGGGTGTTTTATTTATTTATGTATTTTGTTCATTAATGAATATTAATTAAATTAGTTTAAAGGAAACTAAAAGGGGTCTCTTCATTAGTCTACTAATAAATACCTTAATTTTTAGAATTTGACATAGTTCCTGTATTAATCAGTATTATAGGGATTAAAATTAATCCTGAGTTTCAGAATTAAATTTTAGATTAGACCAACCCTCCAGGATCATCAGGTAGTAAATAAGTTGTAGTTTAGAAATTGTGTTGTCCTGTGCTAACTATTTTACTATATAATTACTAACAATTTTACTAACTTATCGATCGCTTGGGTGTCTGTAGCCGGGTCGATTCTGTCCCATCTAACAATCCTATCCTATCCTTCGGTTTTGTTATATGTAAATGGGTGTACGGTGTGTGCCCGGGAGTCCGGGAGTTCCTGCTATAATGCTTGGCCGTACATCCTAATCAATCAATCAATCAATCAATTATAGAAACAGTGAATGTTTATGAAATTCGGACATATTAAAATTAAATTTAAAATAAAAGGGTTTAAAGTTATATCAATAATTATTAAAAATTAACTATTCCAGTCTTAATTTTAAGGATAATTAATATTCGGACATATCCAAATTTCGTTTATAAAACGCAAAAAAAAGTTCTATACGTTTTATACCATAATGTCCGGTTTCCGCCCAAGTAACAATGAAATTCCTTTTTAGCTTCTACAGCTAAATTTTGTCACATTTTTGGCCACAATGACCAGTTTCTATGACTAAATAGTTAGTAGCTTTTTAGCATTATTCGTATGTCAGAAAAAGGTTTTTTGACCAAAAATATAGCTAATTTTGTAATATGACTAAAAAGTATTTGTACGGGCAATTTACCCACAAATAAATATATCACAACAGTCACTACAAAAGCAATTTGGCTTTATAGCAAATAAGTCATAATAAAAGTTATTCTGCTATAAGTTGCTAATTTGCGTTTATGCGGGTAAATTAGCTAGAAAATTAAATAGCACAATAGTGACCACAGTAAAACGTTAGTCATAACAGCAAACCAGTCATCTCAAAAGATGTTATGCTATATTATTACTTTCGTGGCAGCTAAGGAGCAAAAATTACTTTATATCATTGATAGAAGTTATTTGGTTATTTTAGCAAATTAGCTGTTTAGAGAACATAATTTTGTTGACCAAACAGCAAACAAATACTATTTCTGAATTGTTCGTGGTAGTACAATATTTCGGTCTTCTATCATCACATACTTAGGTATAATGAATGGCGGACATTGCTACCCGTGAACAAGTTGTATCTTGCAAGGTATTTAGTCATACAAAAAGTATAAATTCGGCAAATTTCGTGACAAAATAGCAATTTTCATAGCATTTTGTTTATCAGAAATTCAGAATAGCTAATTAACTATAGAATGACTATTAGCATTCAACGTAACCATTTTGTCATATTGACATTATTGCCTCTGGTACAGCTATTATGCCATGGCCTTTTTGAAAAATTATTTGTTTAATGACAATTTTGTGGTGTGAATAGCCATTTAGTCATACGGAAAAGCTATTTTGCTTTCCTTCCGATTAATTTGCTATAAATGCTATTTGGTAAATCTTGTGACAAAATAGCATTTTTTAATTGCATTCTTGTCTCCAGAATAAATAATTAGCTGAAGAATGAATATTTAGTATTTTACGTGAATTTTATGTCATATTGACATTATTGCTTCTACTACTACTATTATGTCATGGCTGCCATCTCTTTCTGCTATTATGTCATGACTGCAATCTTTTCCCCATTTTTGCATTATTTATTTTCTTAATTTTCTTCGTTTTTCTCTGTCGTACAGAGAAAAGAAACACATTTTCAGTTCTATCTTTCAATTCTCTATCGATTGCATTTACAAACTATCTCTAATTATCCCATATTTTGGAATTTGCTAAAAAAAAATTATTTTCTAGTTACAATAAATAAGACGTATTTCTGCGAGGCGTTATGCCTTTTAGACCTACTTATATTATACGATGTTAAAAAAATTTAAAATGTCAATACAAAAACAAAATAACTAATTTATAAAATTATGCTTTTACAAAAGTTATTTTGTTATTCTTCAAAACAATTTAATTTTTTGATATCCATATGGTCATTTTAGCTTCTTAGCCATGTAAAATGGTAAAATGCTTGTCTATTATGCAAAATAATTATTTTGCCTTTCAAATGACAAATTTTCAATAAATGCTATTTTGCCATGAATATATCAAATTAGCTGTGAAAACTATTTAGCTATGTCAATGACTATTATACTTTATAGCAATTTAGATAAGCACACAGTATTATAGCCCAAAAATTTAGCATTTGAGAAAGCTAAAATCATTCCCCACTTTGGTCAACGTGACATAGTTTTGTCAGTCATTTTGATGTAATTTTGACTTTTTAGCATTTATAGCAATGCTATTTAGCCCATAAAAACTGGTCAGCATGACCAAATTTTGGACTCAAATTGTTACTTGGGCGGACATCGAGGATATTGCCGAATTTGTTTTTTGTCATGTGGTTGGCAAGGCTGGGCTACCACGAATTACATGTATGTATTTGAATTACGTAATGAAAATACAAATGACAATTTGTAGCTTGTATTTTAATTACTCTTTTTCAAAGTAACAGTATCTTGTATTTTAATTAATTAAATTCTAAGTAATTGTAATTTGTATTTTAATAACAAACAACAATTCAAAGCAATTGTAACTTGTATTTTAATTACTCAGTGTAATGCAATTTGTTGAGCCTTCGTGGTTGGTAAACTTTCACCACCGGTAGAGCATGGACGAGGGCTCAACAAATTTGATATCAACATTTAAAAGTTATTTTTATTTATGTTAATAATTTTTATAATTATAAGAATTTATATGCAAATGAATTAATTATTTTGTAATTTTTTTAAATAAAGAATTTGTGATCAAAATGACTGTTTCTACTCATATGAATCTCCTCCCATAACCATACGAATAGAAAGAAATCGAAAATCAATGACTGTTCCTTTTCACCCCAATAGCAGGTGAATAGAAAGAGTGAGATTTTTTTTTTTTTTTTTAATCCACCGTATTCATCTCTAATAGTTCTAAACACTTTTGGACATCAACACGATTGGATGCATTCAAAAATTCAGTCGACTACGCAGTTTGTGCAGTACTTCGTTCAAAAATTAAGTTTTGCAGCAAAAGCAGCGCAGTTGGTCGTTTAAAAATTGCATTCATGAACGCAGCCGGTATGCAGTTTTTTCAGTCGTTTTATATTAACTGCATAGATGCAGTCAGTCAATAGATTGAATAGTAGACAACTTCATTGTGATTTTTTGTATTAAGGAAAACAAATTAAACGATCTTTTGTATGAAGTAGCACAGATACAATTTTAGTTGTACCATATATTACAGACATTTATTAAATATTTTTTAATAATTGAAATGTATTCATTTTATGTCATTTTAAGTTAAGACGGTAATTTTTTGTGAAAATCCAAGGAAAAATTAAAACATAAGGAAAAGGCAATACGTATTCTTTAGGTTTAATCTTGTGCCGTTTGAGTTTATGGTTATTTTTATTAAAATTAAGTTATTTGCAAACATTTTAAGAAATTTTTATATAAACTGCTGTTTGTTTTCCTTAACACTTAAAAAAATCTGATATATTTTAGCTGTCAAATTATCGATCTATTATTATTTATTCCCGAAATATTTTTCATCTTTATGACAACACTATTAACGTAATTATTATTTATTGGTTAAACATTTTTTATGTCAATTTTTATTTGCGCAGTCGGTCGTTTTAAAATGCAGACGGCAACTATTGCAGTTAGACTGCTTTCCTGTTTTTCCGACTGCAATTGCTGCGCAGCCAACTGAATTCTTGAAAGCACCCTAAATTATTGACATTTACAGTTTGCAGAATGTATGAAAAATAATCACACATATAAACAAGACACGTTAGAAATCGTCACCAATACGAAGAATTGAATTTATGGACAAAATATTTTTATGAATTTTATTTTAATTTATTTTGATTGTAATTGTAACAAATGGTTTTTATATTTGATGCTCTCAATTTGAACTAGTAGTAATGATAATTTTTTTTTATATTATATACCTCTCAGCTATTTTATACAGCGCGTAAATATAATGTTATAGAAATTGTTCTTCGAATGATCTGAAGATGATCATTTAGTGATTGAAAACGTTTATTTTCAAAATTAAAATTTATTTTTTATTTCTCCAGTTATAATTTTGTTGTTGTTTAGAAGGTTTTTTATCTATTGTGAAAATTTGGGAAAAATATATAAAATTTTTAAATATATGTACATAAATTGTGAAATTAAATTAATGGAGGTTAAAGGAAATAAACAATTTCAACAAAGTTAAGTGTGTTTACTGTTTACCGAAAATAAAATCTAAATTTTAAAAAAATAACTTTATTATTTAATTTTTTTTTTGGTGTCACTGATTAGTTGGTATATTTTGCTATGCCTTGCTCTTACAAAAAACTAACTCTTTTTTTAATGTAAGTTTTTCGTCAGACATGTCTGTCTCAATTAAGTTTTAATTATTTTGATTTTAATTTTCATCATACAATTTTTTATTAGCTATCGATTGGCAATAGCTCAATTTGGCCAAAAATCCAGTTATGTGGAATATGTTTGAGTATGAGTAAGTGTCCCGTGAGCGATGTACACTAATGTACCATAAATAATTGCTACTTCGCTCACCGTGCATTCAAGTGGTTAATTATGTATTTAAAGTATAAGTAGGTACAGAGGTAAATCGATTACAGATGAAGCAGAAAAAGTTCAAAATAAAAATAATAATATTTAATCTTGGTTGCACCATCGATCGGACAATATCTACATCTGTACTAAATTTTAATATATTTATAAAAATAGATTTATAAACATACATTTTATTATAATAATAGCATTTAAAATAAGTCTGTGAAAAGTCAAAGTGGATTTCCGTGAAAGCAAATTGAATAGTAACGTTGATCATCTCAAATCCACCCAAACGCGCATAACACAACATGTTTGGTGATAGCGGTGAGATTTATTTTCTATATTTGGAGTATTTTGCAGACAGTGTTAAAAACTTTAGACATAAAGTTTTATTTAGCAATAGTTCAAGTTTCATGATTGGCCAGTGGATAGTTGGGGTTGGATTAGGGTTTAGTGAGCAGTTGAACAATCTGTATATATAAAAGTGAGTGTTTTTATGTATATACTGTACAGTAATACAGGTTTTACACTTCAAATTGAAATTTTTAAATTTCACGTTGAACCTTTAGCAAATTATGGTCATTAGGATCCATTTCTTAACAGATTTTAGTGAAATTTGACATCCCTGATGGAAATGGGAAATAATTATGAACTTGGTTATTTCTCAACCGCTTACGACGAAACTCGTCATGAATGTTGAAAATGGGATTCTAAAATGATTTTTGGATGAAGTTTTGCAATATGTCCAAGTATGATGGAACTTGCCTATTTATCAAGCGATTATGATGACATTTTATGCTTTTTTGTTTATTTTTATCATTCATTTTCTTACAACATATTTATTGAGATTTGGAAAATACACAAAAAAAAAATTAAAATTTAATGAGTTATATAAGCTGGAAAATTTGGGGTTAAAAAAGGGGTATATCTCAAGTTCCATTTAACCGATTTAATTTAAATTTTAAAAATTGTATTTGAATATATTGTCTGTTTTAACTATTTTATATTTTTTTTTATTTCAGCTTTTTATAGACAATTTTTCATTTAATAAAATTATAACTAATTCTAACATAGTTATTATTATTGTTTCTCCTTATAGTAGTAATAATTTTATTCAATAAGAGAAAATACAAAAATGTAGTACAATATTCTTGTGTGATCCAACAGTAACCTAATGGTTTTATGATTGGTATAATTATAGATAATAGTATGAAAAATTAATATATAAATGAATATAATTCAAGTAGCTCGAAGGCTGTAAGTAAGAGACTTAATCTCTGTTTTTTTTTTTTATTTATTTTTATTTTTTTATTTTTTTACTTAAAAGTAGGATAACAAATTATAAATAGACAACAGGTGGTTGAGTAGACACTCCTATACTCAAATAAACATCACTAACGACTTAAAAATTTATGCGCTATGTCGTTCATTAGGTCGACGTTTGACATTTGTAATTTATTAATAACATTGTTTAGTAGTGTGTTATTAAAGTTAGAAATAGTGGGTAAATTTGCCCATTCATGTAATTTATTAATGGATGTATGCTTATACTCAGGTGGACGTGGCCAGGCATTGAACACGAATCTCAGCGCTTTGTTTTGAATTTTCTGTATTGTACTTTGTAGTGGTATCGAAAGAAGGTCAAACCATGCTGGTCCAGCATAAATGATAATAGGCCTTATATACAGCTTATAGACCAAGAGTTTATTTCTCTGATCAAGGCTACTACCGCTACACAAGGTGACACCCAAATACTTGGCATTATCCACAACCTGAATGATTAGGTTGTTAATGGTCACAGGGACAGCTTTGTTAAGTTTATTCTGATACTTCCTAGTTGGGTAGAAGTATACTATTTGGGATTTACTTTCATTTATTTTGATATTCCATGTTTGGCAATACTGAACAAAATTATCCAGGAATTTCTGAATACGAATTGAGCACTGGAAGGCACTATAGCTAGAGCAAAACGCCGTAGTATCATCAGCATAGCATTGAATTTTGATATCTAGAGTATTAGGTGTAGGAATATCATGGGTAAATAAGATGTATAAAAGTGGTCCCAAAACAGACCCCTGGGGTACACCGGAATAAATATTTCTTATACTTGAATTGCATCCTTCAATGTTAATAAAAAACTTTCTATTTGCAAGGTAAGATTTAATAAGCGAGATCAGGGAGGTTGATAGACCTGAATCAATAAGTTTATACAGTAGACCATCATGCCAGACCGAGTCGAATGCCTTAGCAATATCTAGAAAAAGCACTGATGAAATCTTTTTCCTTCTTTTTGCATTCTTGACATGATTCAGAAATCTCATAATTGCTTCAGTGGATGATCTTTTATGTACGAAGCCAAACTGGAATTTCGGAATTAAGTATTGGCAAGCATCCAACAGTCTAACCGATATGACCCTTTCAACTATTTTACTCAGTCCACTTAGCAGGCTGATCGGCCTTGTATGTTCAGGTAACTTTGGTTTACCAGGTTTAGGAAGAACTATAATTTTTGACAGTTTCCAGCTGTTTGGGAAATAAGAAAGTTTAAGTATAGAGTTAATAATTACTACAATGTGTAGGTAGGCTGTAAAAGGTAAATTTTTTAAGGCTCTATTCGAAATTCCATCTGTACCAGGCGCTTTATTATTTTTTAATTTGCGAGTAATAGCAATGATTTCATCAGTGTTGGTACAAAAATTGTCACTTGTTACAGATGGTGAATGCGGGGATAGCGCTTGTTCAACAACGTCAGATATTTTGGCATCAGAGGAGTGATCAGCGCCACTAAAGACTTGTTCGTAGTGGTCCGCAACCTTATTCGTTATTACCTCAGGATCAATTATTGGACCATTGTTATCCTCTATAATCAGTTTGGTTTTAGCGAGGGGTTTTAAAAATTTAATACATCTGTATAGGTTAGATTTATCAGGAGTAATCTTTGATAACTTGGAGTATGTATTTTCCCTAAATTCCAAACTTATTCTGGAATGAATTTGCTTGGTTAACCGATTAACTAGGGTACGACTGAACAAAGAGGGAAATTTTCTGTGCATATTCCTGGAAAAATTTCTAATTTTAATCAAGTGGATGATTATTGGCGAGATTTGTTTACTTTTGACATCTACTAACGGCACACATTTGGCAAAAGCATTATTAATGATTTGAGTTAGTGAAATGACACTATGATCTATAGCACTTTCAGATTCCAGAATTTGATTGTTATGATTGACCAATTTGTAATGTACCAGATGACGAAACATATCCCAGTCCGCATTCTTATAGTCCAGAGCTTTCGCTTTTTCAATTTTCTGGAATATACCGTTACAGACAGGTACAGAAAAGACAACAGGAAGGTGGTCTGAACAGAATTCATTGATGGCTATAACTTCATCGTCGATAGCAACATTTTTGGAGATTATTAAGTCTAGAACTGAATCCCCACGAGTGCCCGTAGCAGGGAAGAATATACCAGCATTGGCAAATTCACAGGCTTCAAATAGCTATTTACCATTACCATTTGTACTGGGACAGTTCCATGAAGTATGCCTGGCATTGAAGTCCCCACAGATAATGACTCTGTCCGAAATGTTAAGAAGCTCTAAGATATCACTAGTTACAATCTTCCAAAAGTATATAGAGATTAGTGTAAAAGAATTGCTGCCCAATCCCACCTTACAGATTGTGGCTGAATATCTATTGTTTAATATTGCTTTAGGTTTTGCATAGCGAACACTATTATGGACCAGTAATGCAGTACCACCCGATTTTTGAGACTTACAATCTGTTCTAAGAACCGAATAATTTGGAAAAAAGAGGCTATGCCTAGACGACAGTTTGGTTTCACACAGGCACGCTAACCAGGGTTTATGTTTGACTAGAAGAAGTTCAAGTTTCCTCCTTCTCGGGGAACTAACTATGCTATTACAATTTAAGGACAAGATTTTCATTCTTTATAAAATTGACAAATGAAATTTAGGTATAACGATCTCTTTTCATTGATATCCTGTACAGAGTTTATTTTATTCATGAAACTCGATATTTGAGTTAGCAAAGCATTAAAATTTATGCCAAACAGACTATGGGAGAGATCCATAAACTCGTTAATATGATCGTTCTTTCTAGTATTATCCTTATTACTAACTGGGATAGAAAAACGCTGAGCTTCGCTAAATTGATTCATGTTAGGCTGCGTTAAATCACGTTTGAACTGGTCCGAGTAACGAACACCATCTTTAACAAAACTAGATACAAACTGATTTGGGACCCGTGTGTTGTTTATTTGAGTATTATTTTTATTTTGTCTACGTACCATACCTGAATATTTCTGCCTTTCTGGACATTCCGAGTAACTGGCAACGTGATTTCCGCCACAATTTGCGCATTTAATTAGTGAATCCCTTTGGTTATTATTGTTGTTGCTGGGATTCTTATTGATTGGACAGTCCCCTGGAGTGTGTGAGGTAGCGCATTTGACACACTTAAATGTCATGTTACACGCTGATGCAACGTATCCGAAGCCCTGGCACTTGTGACATTGGGTTATTGGTAACTTCCTTTTGATCTCCCATTGCACTCTATATCCACAACATCCAGTTATATTTTTAATATCGGAAATTCTTGTGTTGGCCTCGAATGCGTGAAACAGGATAGCTTCACCGCGGTTATCTTTCCGTCCAGATCTCTTATCTTCTTAACCATTGGGTAGACTTTAATGACATTATGCCCCAGTTGGGAAATGCCTTCTTTAATCTCCTTGATGTCGGTGTCGCAATGAATGCCACGCATTAGCATTAGTTTGGGTTTTTGACACTTTATGGCATAGGTGTAGAACTGTATATTGTTTTTAATTAATAGTTCAGTTATCTTGCTGTGATCGTTGACATGCTGGATAGATAATGACACTGTTGGGTGTCATCCTTAATAGTGAATTTTTGAAGTTAGATGTTATGGCTTTTACCGAAGCGATTGCGTTTTTGTTAAAGCCTTTAAGAATTAGAGGCGGAGGCTTGATAACCTTGATTGAATCATTCCCTCTATTTACGTTGCCTGAGTGTTCTCCTAACGGAACGTCGACATTTAAACTATTAAATTTGCCCCCTATAATCGTGGGGAAGTCTTTCGTTACATTGTAATAATCTTCAACTGCATCCATTTTCGACTCCAATATGCACTCTTCAATTTGGTCCAGTGTCATTGCCGCTTGTGGTTGCCTCGTGGCAGCATTGTGTGAGCTGCTCGGGATTTCATTTAAGCCATCCTGTTCCAGGGCGGTTGTTAATTCCTTGCCTGTGCTGCTGTAATTTTCCGTGGTGGTGCGGTCCTTCCTGAGATTTTCTGCATCGTCGTCCATATCGGAATCACTAGAGTATACGTATTCCTCGGCGTCCAGGAGTTTCTTCACTTTATCACTTATTTCATTGTTTATTGATTTTTCCATTATTTTTTTCCTTTTTCTTGTAGCGTTTTCGCTGTCCACGTTGCTGTTTGACGGGCTTTCGCTGTTGTTGTTCATCTTTTTGTTGATTTCTAATAGTTGTTTTGTTAGTTCCTTGGTTGACTTTGCAATTGATTTGGCAATCATGTTATTGATATAGCTGATTGTTTTATCGTCCAGGGGTAACCCGCCGCCCCCAGCCTTTTTGCGTGTCATTGCTGACTTGCGTGCAATCTCACGCGGCTTGAACTTTTGAGGCCCCAGTAGCCCTATCGTGTTTATTTTTCCGACTTTTTTTATTTTTATTTATTTATTTATGTTTTTGTTGTTATTTTATTTGGTACTATTTTTGTTAATAATCGCACTAGTCCGCTCCACGAGCGTTAATTATTTATTTTTCTTGTGTTTAAAGATTTCATTATTTTTTTTTTCGGGTAAAGAAAAAACAGCCGCACGTCGACGTTGAAGTCTAAGGCGACTCGATAGTGTTTCTCCTTATATTTGGACTTGTGAGTTATATTCATAGGAAACAAAACAACTTACAAACTAGAAAAAGAAAACTTAATTAAAACTATCTTTAAATTTTAAATTTTAGTCTTTTTACAACTTTCAAAATTTTTTTGTAAAAACTATTAGATCAATTTATTTTAACATAATTATGTGATCGTGTCTGAATATTTTTTAAAAAACAATAAATTATTCCTTGAAATGAAAATACACTAATATTATGGATATGATTTAAATGACAAAAATTTGTTTTGGTTGTAAATATATGGCAGATTATGTACATTGATCTCTTTTTTATCGAATTCGTACTGTTGTATATAAAGAAACGATCGACAAGGTATACATGAAAGACGAGAGAAAAATAGACATCAACAACTTGTATGCAACCAAAGACCATTGAAACAAGAAATAAAATAGAGAAAGGAAAAGGAAACAATCGTCTGAATGTGGAAAATATATTAACATTGCATGAGGGAACAAACTCTGTAATGGTAGAGGATTAAGTGTGAGATCATATGGTTATCTAAAATATTCCCTTATATAGGTCAACAAACCCACTTTCAGCCATCACGTCACATTATGAAAACATTTTTTTGTTTATTTAGTAAAGTTTTGTGTTGTTATTTAAAACAAAAAAGAACCAATGTCCTCTAATATTTGATTCTTGCTCGAGTCGCGTAGTCATATTTAATTCTTAACAGAGTTAAGAAACAATAAACCAGCTACTAATATGTATGCAAATGTTTGAAACTGTTTGAATTAAAAAACTCTTGATGTGAGATTTAAAAATAAGATAATTCGCTTGTGATGTGTGTCGTAAACCCTGTATTCAAACATAGGTAATTATCCTGAAGTTCTACAGTCTGTTTTGTAGCTAACTGCGATAAGGTTTTTTATGATGTGGCACATCTCTTTAAACGTCCCTTTTCGTTTTTTTGTTTCAAAGGCCAATATAATTTTTTAATTTTTCCAGTCAAGTTTGGAATGTACGTTATATAGCTCCACATATTGTTTTATTTTCATTATTTTGTGGGTTGTCCGTAGTGTTTTGTGGAGTTTTGGCTTTGTACGTGTACACATATTTGGTGATCAGTTTATTAATAAGGTAAATAGGATAGTTGTTTTTACCTAAAATGTTCTAGAATTAATAATCTGTTATTATTTCTATTGGAGTTGTCGCTTAATTGAAAATCTCTCTTAATAAAACATCTTGCCACATTAATTTTCATGCTGTAGGGGTGTGATGAATTGTAATTAAGCAAATTTGTTATCAATCCAAAATTTGTTTTAGACAGAAAGATTTTTTTAACGTTGAAAACGTTAATACTGGGGTTTCTAAAGGAAAAGCGAACGACCAAAAAAACCGACCCAAAAAAAGTAACAAAACACAAAACTGCCAACTCTGTTTAGGTATAGGTACAGAGAAATTTGAAAATGTGGGAATTGGCATTTTATATGTTCTGTCAAAACCAACACAAATATCTTTTACAATCCATATGTATTATTGCCATACAAACACAAAATAAAACCTACTATTTCTGTAAGTATTAAGCCGCAGCCAGATGAATGCAAATATTCAACGAATGTTCGATATTTGTAAAATAACAAATCGTGTAGACACAAAAAAATAACGAATAAGCAGTCAAGGTTACATTCGTACCCATTCGCTCTACAGGCGATAAAATTAAAATATCTCACCCATATTGGTAGAACATAGTAGTATCGTCCACACGATTTGTAAATAAAATATGTATATTATATTTTTCACGGACAGGTGTCACTACAATTATTATTAATTTTAGTTATTAGTAATAGATGTCACTACTAAACAAGGGAAAACAATTTGTGTTTGCTTTATTTAATATCTTTGTTTATTATATTCATTTTACAGCAGAAATATATAATTAAAAATGGATAGCGACTGCGAATGGTCGTGATATACGAAAAATATCCAGAAGTCTGCGATTTAAAAAGTCTCAAACATAAAAATAGGCTGAAAGTACATATGTATATGATGCGTGTGATAAAATTAAAAGTGAATTAGCAACAAATCAGCCAATATTCATTGCATGCATTGTATAAAATCAATCTTTTGGAAGATATTGTAATTAATGTATGACTAGTAGTGACAACTAGTGATAAATATCAAAATATAAACCACCAATATTGTCTATTCCTTGGCAAACATTCGAAAAATAAATATTGGGCAAATCGTGTAGACAGTCAAATTTTATTGAACCAATATTTGCCAAATAACATTGGGTCGACATTTTCCATTCATGTAGCCACGCCTTTAGCGTCATAATACAGTATAATCTTTACATACTTTGATTTTAAATTTAGTTTGTATCAAAAACAGTATAAAATACTAGTACTAACACTTACAGAAAATAGTAGGTTTTGGATTTAATAATATGCGTGCGTCACGGAAATAATGTGGCTTGTCAAAACCAACACAAATGTCGCTTTATACAAGCCACCCTGGTAACATAGTATTGATGAATTCATTGATTAATTCATTAGGAAATTCTTGCTTACCAATTTAATGAACGAGGCTTGTGATGTGAGTTCACTTATTTACTTTCCTATATAATCCTCTCTTATAATGAATGCATTGATGAACAACGTGTGAATTTCATTTGGAATTTCTCTATTACCGAATCAATGAATTCATTAAGGAATACATAAAGAAATTTCATGAGTTATTAAACCAGTGAATTCATACATAACTTCATCAGAAATTTCAATAGGAATTTCATCAATGATCGAACCACTGACATAATAGCTAGGTATAATTTTAACATTTAAAGTTTTTATTTTTACTGGGAAGCAAAATTCATTTATATGTACATAAATAGATTTAATTTTTAAATTTCTAAGTTTATATTTAAATTCATTTCATATTTCATTCATTAAAATAATATTATTTTGTTTATTTAAATTTTCTTTTTTATGATTTTGATCCTGCTGTTTACTCCTAAGGAATCAAAAATTATTTTTAAAATAAAATTTTTAACCAATTGGTAACTAATAACATGCGTACCTTATTTTTAGCTAACCTATTTGATTTATTAAACCGATTTTCACACGCTATTGGAAATGAACTGATCAATTTCAAAAATACAGTTTTTTTGTGTGGAATAATAACAGTAAAAACAAAACAATTGTGTTTCTTTGATTATCATCATTAAAATCAGCATAAGGATCACCGAAAGGCTCATCATATGTTTCCTTTATATTTTGTGTGACATACAATTTTTGTTTTATAATTATTAACATGAAACTCATCAAAAGATTCATGAGAAGTATCATCATATGTTTACTTTTTTATTATTTTATAAAAAGACAATCAAAGCAATCTTGGTTAATTGTATGCGTGTAAATTTTTTGTAAAATAGTATTTGTAAACTGGTGAACTTTTGTTACCAGGCTTGTATACAGACATTTGTATTGGTTTTGGCTCTGCCAAAACCTGCTAAAATTCTCTTTAGAAAGCCTGCTCATTTTGCTGATAGGCAGATCATGTACACGGTATATGTACACGGTAACGTTTCGCTACTACTATCCCAGGTTGAGGTAATTTTACAGCAATAGTATACAATACATTGGGCTTTCTAAAGAGAATTTTAGCTCTGCCAAAACCAACACAAATGTTTTATACAAGCCATATTATTTCCGTGACGCACGCATATTATTAAATCCAAAACCTACTACTTTCTGTAAGTGTTAGTGATATATTATACTGGTTTTGATACAAACTACAATTTAAAATCAAAGTATGTAAAGATTATACTGTATTAACTTTCAGGTTCGATTCTCACCAACGATGTTTTGCATTATTTATTTATTTTTATTTGTATGTATAACATGTAATCAACATTTAGGTCCACGACCGACGCAACTAAAATCACAACTACGACTATAGTGTCTGTTTTGGTATTCTTAAACCATGTTATAACGTCAATTTTAAGTGCAGATTTAATTTGTAGTTACGATTGTAGTCGTGGATAGTGGCGGTAAGTAAGGTCGGTTGAGGGCTCGGGCGCAGAAGAAAAATTAGGCCCTTTAAAAAAATAGAGAGAGAGAGAAGATAATAAAAATACATGTTAACAATATTTTTAAATAAATAATAGCTGTTTATTCAACCTAGGTGTTGATTCTCTAAAAAATTAGATAATGTGTAAACGTGAAAACTTGTAAAAATCAAAGCTTATTTTCATCGGTTTGCAATTTTCGATTTGATTACTACTCAAATATTAACGAAAAATTGCATACTCATAAAAGTAGGCTTTGCTTTTTAGTTATTTTCTCATTTATACATTGGGTGGTTTCTTTTATTCATTCTGGGTATTCCGGACATTCCGAAAGTGACGTAAATCATTATTTTATTTTTACATTCTTTCTATTCCTTTTTCAATCCATTCTTTTATTTATTCAGAATATTCAGAACACATTGTTTTTGTACTACATCGAAAGGTGGAATAAATGGAATATTTCATTTGACGTTTTGTAATATGTTTGATGCTTACAATTTAAATGATTAAATCGAATTAAATCGTACATATTATGGAAAATGAAATTATTAATTATGATACATTTAATTGTGTAAGGCGTAAAATAAGAAAGTTTTTCAAAAAATATTTTTAGTTTCATTACACGATAATAGTTTTAAATAGAGCTTGACGGATACAAAAAATCCCAGGTTATATTTTTTAAGATAATTAAAATTAAAATTACATGAAACTATTTATTTAATAAACTAAATTTGTTTCCTAATCTTAAAAATTAAAAAACATCATACTATGGAAAATGTAACCATTTATTAATATGTATATCTAAGGAGGCCTTGACTTCTTTTCGTTTATGTATTATCAGGTTATGACGTGTCGATTTCTTTTTTTATTGAAAACAGTATTAAAAGAACATTCACGATTTCACGCCTAGGACTATTCCAACCAACTCATCTTAAGAAATAAGCGTATTTCCTTGACAAATCTACAACAACAATTGCATAGAATAAACCCCCGCAAGAATAATATTAACCCAAAAAAAAATATTGGGTTTATTTAAATCAAATTCTAATTGTTGGTTATGATACCTGCCACCAGGTCATAATACATATTAAATTTATATTTTATTTCGAAAAGTTGGCTTTTGTCAATTAAATCAAATTGGCTATTTTATTGGGAAAAAATAAACCCAAAATAATTCGAATTCAATTTTGGTCAACAAAATTCGCTTATTACTTGAATCAATGTCATCTGCATCTTTATACATACATTTATATTAAATTATTAACCCATTTTTTTCTTTTCTTCCACACACAATATAAACACGAAAATTACTTGGACACTTAAACATTAAAAAAACTAGAAAGTTGAAGTTTAGCGGGGCTCCCCAGAAGCCGAGGCCTTGGGCGCGCGCCCGGTGCGCCCGCCATTAAATCCGCCAGTGGTCATGGATATCGGTGACTAAAACAGTTCTTACAATTGAGGTTTAGTACCGATTTTTTTTTGAAAATACATAGATTGCCAAGTAGTTTGCTGTTGTTTTATAGTTATCTGTGGCTTGATAGTAGAGCGGCTAGGGTCTGAGGTTCGATTCTGCTCAGTTCATTTTAGTTTTGATTTTTCAATTAATTTTTTTTTTAATAAAAACCCAGACTGTGTGATGCCCCAACACATGTAAAATCTTCCTTAAAAGCCCTTACTCTTTGGTTTAAAGTATATTTAAGGTACAATCATTCTTAAAATCCTTTAATCTCGCCTTACTTCTACTCGGTTAAAAAATATTGGCTAAACAAATATCAAATGTTCAACTGATGACGGTAGCATTGGGCGCAGGACATCACCAGATGTGGTATCTTTCGCAAAACATTACATAAGTAAAGTTATTCACAAAATTGTGTCTGCCCTAGGACGGGCTGTATCCCCTAGTATTTAATAATGATACAAAAACAATAGCCACAAACATTTTTGCTTAGTCAGGTGATTTTCCCGATATTATATTAAAATTAAGCCTAAATTCCACTGTGAAAAATTGACTGAACTGACTTGCGAGAAATAAATTAATATTTTAGTAAACCAATTGTTATATTAGGGTTTGTTAGTGTTTTGAAAAAAATTTAAATCTCAAAATCACAAATTTTAGAGAGGCTTTCTAAACGTTCTCGTGGGCATTTAAAAATAGTTTCGTGGGTCATCTGTTTCATCAAATCTTAGTTGCATTCTGTTTAGGGATTGCATTTTCGAATTTCGGAATTCGAGAATTCCGAAATTTGTACTTAGAATAATAATTTCGAATTCCGAAATATTCATAGCGAATTCCGAACTATTAATTTTTATTTTTTCGTGCTCTTAATGTGTTTTCGTTGTTATGTTTACTGTTATTCAGCAGTTATACTATTTTTTTTTCGCTGGCGCTACATCCCATAGAGGGATTTGGCCGATTCATTATGAAATTTCGTAATCATTATTTTTAACGAATAATGATGATTAATTCATTGATCCTACATTAAACCGCCGGGAATCGAACCCGGGACCTCCGGAGCTTAAAGCAAGCTTGCTGACCACTGTGCCACCGGGGAGGCATAGTATTAGTTATACTAATACTATGTAGCATACAGTTTAACAAAAAGTTTTTTTTTTATTTTGTCTTTGTGTCTTGTATTTTACGATTTGAAACAGTATTGAGATTTGATTCTTCGAGTGCGTATTTGTTCCTTAATTAATTTAATTATTGTGGTGCGTATTTTATGACTTTGTTTTCTATTCAACTATCGATATTTTTCAACTAGGTAAGTTATTTGAAAATTATTATTTTTAAATCATTTTGTTAATAAGTTAAATTATTATTTACAGTCCACCCCAACTAGCAGTGCAAAAATCAAAATTCTGTTTGGTTTCATTTTTTGAGAGGATAAAAAAAAACTAACAGCAAAATGTAAAATTTGTAATGAGATAATAAAACCCAATGGGTCGCCGACAACTCCTCAGCACACGCATTTAAGAACAATACACAATATTAGGCATTTTCGGAAATAGACCAAAGTAACTTCATAGTAAGTTTCAAACTTTAAAGTTACCCATCTATTTACGAACGATCAAAGTAACTTCAGTAATGAAAAAAGTAACTTCATGAAACAAACGCACTCGAAATTCTTTCTTACTTTTTTGTATGTGAAAGATAACTTGAGTAACTTTGTTACCAACATAATAAACATTAAAACTTACTCTGAAGTTATTTTGGTCTATTTCCGAAAATGCCTATTAATGTGTTAAAACGGGATGCCCTCCAAGAAGAAGTTCCAGAAAGCAGCTCATCAAAAATGACGATTGCACATTATTTAATTAACAAAAGAGATGAATCACTTTCTGCAATCGTATCAAGAGTATGTGCCTTGGATAATATGCCATTCAAAGTTTTTTGTACGTCTATTGATTTGAGAAATTGCATTTTGGGAAGAGGCGCTCGAGTTTATGTGTTACCAAAATTACCAAACTCCGAAGTTTATTTTATTATTTAATTTTTATATTTTTGTTGTCTATGATATTGAATTTTTGTACAATTTTATTTTTAATAATGTATGTTTTATTCAATAAATATATATAAGTTTTTTTTAGTATTGGTATGGATCAGAAAAAAATTTAAAAATATTTCGAAATTCGACCGTATTCCGTAAATGCTTAAATGCGAATTTCGAATTCCGTTTTTTTTATTTTCGTCAAAATTTGCAATCCCTAATTCTGTTTTGTTGTCTACTCAACTTTACAAATTTCATGTTTAAGCTGTTTTTATGTAGTACCACCGAAAAAGAATTATATATTTAACGATTATTTAAGAGATCAGTGTACAAAAGTATCGGTAACATATTCTCTAGTTTGGCATTTAAAACACTCACCTGATTCTGAGGGTATTTGAGCATGTAATTACAAATCTTTAACATTGTCTCTTTCATTCTTTAGATGTTGTGTTGAATTTGATGATGTTGAGACTCAAACGATTTAATTTCAACTTGTTTTTAAAGATGTTTTTAAAGTTTGTTTTAATTAAGTTTGCTTTTTCTAGTTTGTAAGTTGTTTTGCTTCCTATGAATATGACTAACAAGTCGAATTATAAGGAGAAATAATAATTATAACTACATATGTTATAATTAATTAATTTTATTAAATGAAAAATTGTCTATAAAAAGCTGAAATAAATAAAATAAAAATACTTTAAATTTTGTACCAACCTTCAATGTATCGCCCCTACCAATTTTGTGTCAAAATTATTTTTTTTACTGTTTTAAAAAAACAAAATTTTTGAAAAAATAGAGTCCAACAATACACTTTTTTCCAGACAGCCGCATTTCGAAAAACAATTTTCCGTTTTCTCTTTGGTAGGGCACGACATTCTTACTAATTAAGAATCTTTTTTTAATTTTGTTTCAGATGACCTGAAAGGTTGTAATCGTGTCAACCAGATGTGAGAATAAGGTTTATTGAACAAACAAGACAGGCAAAATAATATAAAATCTATAATGAAATATATCTAAAATCTCAATATCTTTGAAGTGACTAAAAGAGGTCCCAAATTTGTACTGCACAATGAATTAATCGTGTTATTAACCACCATCATCATATTAACCCAAATAACTACATATATCAAATAACTTTTAGAAGCAGTTTGAGGCTTCCTATTTAGTTTATCGATTCAAATATCAAGCCATACTTGCTGCTTATAGAAAGCTCAATTTTTATTTTGATGTTTAGCTATAAGGACCAAATTAGATGAAAAGGAGAGGATAAAAGGAAATTTATCTTGATCACAGCAACAAACCGAATTTACAATATATAAGTTCCTGAAACCTATCTTTGGAGACATCAGGAACAGAAATCGGAGCACATTTGCTGATTTTTAATCTATTGGCTCAGAATTTGGTGATTTTTGAAAAACTTGAATCTTCTCTGAAATGTATGAAAATATTCAAGCAATCTGAAAGCGCGTTGGCACAACTATCGATAACTAATCTAACCGATCTATAGAGGTATTAAGAACTGCAATCGGTGCACAATTGCAGATTTTGAATTTTTTTTGGCACAAACTTTACTGATTTATCAAAAAAAAAATTGAGTTTTCTATAAAATATGACAGATGAATAGAAAGATTCAGTATAAGTTCAACCTAATTTGCTATACGTTACGCCTAAAATAATTTGAAATGTTTTGCATAAATGATACAAGGCTTATCTAAACATTAAACCACAAAAAATTTTATTGTATTTTTTAGAGTTAAATATCGTGTCCCAAATTCAAATTAAAATTCAGCCACGGGTATCAGTTTGTTGCTTTGTTTTTGTTTATAACCATAACTATTCGTTTATATAATACAGTCGATGCCCTTACACACAAAATTCCTGTTTTAATGTACGGGCTATTAGTGTTAATGAAATGTATACAAAATAATTCATTTCAACCATAATTACATCATATGTATGTGACAAAGAAAATTATAGGTTGCATGTCACTCTACTGTCTAACTAGAGTGTTTGGACACGATCAGGCGATTAAGAAATTTAATTGATTCCCAATAAAAATGCGTAGGTGATTTATCGCCAGTTGATTGTGAACCTGTGTTTGAATGAGTTGAGTTTTATCTCCTCTATTGTTATAAAAGCGTGTCCTGTGATTTAAATCTTACTTAAATAAAACTGTTATAAAATTAACCTGTTGATATGGCTAGTTTAATGCCGCGATATCATGACTAAAAAAAATAAGTGTATAGTTTAGGCCACCAAATTAATTAATAAACAGAGATAATATTCACACATTTTTCTGCTTGATGTGTAAATGTATATAAATTTGCATTAACGCGTTATATTGTCGGCATATAATTTATAAATCACACCCACAGCTCATGCTATAATTCCAACTAAAATAATTTTCAAATTTATTTCTTTAGTTCTGTATACATATCTGGATAGTTAACAGCTCTGATATATACAATAATCACTGATGTTTTTGCGTCACAAATTTAAAGCCTTTAGAGATTATTTCTCTGAGTATGCTTGTAATTCTACAATACACGGTGTAAGATATTTAGCAGAACGGGGTCGACCATTTATTGAAAAAATGTGGTGGTTTGCTATATTTGGACTATCACTTTACAGTTGTGGAAAGCTAATTGCAGAAATCTATGTAAAATGGGATAACGCCCCAGTAATTGTAACTTTTGGTGAACAGCCGACACCGGTCTGGGATATTCCATTTCCAGCGATTACAATTTGTCCGGATATTAAGGCGCGTGGGGATGTGTTTAATTTCACTAAAGTGTATTTAGCTACACGGCAGCCTAATTTTGATTTGGAAGAGCTACATCCAAATGAGTGAGTATAATGTGTGGAATTTTTTTATTTGACCCACAATATTTATTTAAATTCGTGTCTTTACGTTTAGTGTTCGTTACCTCGAAACCATGTCACAATTGTGCTTACAAAATTTAGATGTAGCAGCAGCCGTCGCCAATGTAACAGATAACTTAACCGAAGAGGAATTGATAAAATCATTCCGGGAGTTGGCCCCACCCCAGTCCCATGTACTGTTATTTTGCCAATTTCGTAACGAGAAAATACCGTGCAATAAATTATTTAGTGAAATTGTGACTGAAATCGGAATTTGCTACACGTTTAATTTGCTTGACTCAAACGATTTATTTCGGCCGAACGCTGTGCTCGAATACCAACGTAAATCGGGGAGTACAAAACGCGTTAAAGATTGGGGGATCGATAGTGGATACAGTTCAAAAGCTAATCGGGACTCATATCCATTTCGAGCTACACAAACCGGGCTCGAAGGTAACCTAGAAATGTTTATGGGTATTCGTGTAAACGACATTGATTACACGTGTCGAGGCCCTACGCCCGGATTTCGTGTGCATTTACATTCACCCTGCACTATGCCACGGATGACGAAAAAATATATTTTAACGGCTTTAGAACAAAATGTGTTTGTTGAACTGCAGCCAATGCTAATGAAAACATCCGAAGGACTGAGAAACTATGAACCGGCACGAAGACAGTGTTACTATTCGCACGAACGTTATTTACGATTTTTTCATATTTACACGGCAGAAAATTGTGAGCTTGAATGCTTGTCGAATTATACGCGTTCGAAATGTAATTGTGTAAAATTTTCAATGCCACATTCTGTACACGACCAAGTCTGTGGTTCGGATGAGACACATTGCTATAATGGGGCAACATTTCAATTTGAAGAGATGATTTTTCAGGGGAATGAAAATGCATTCTTACGGCAATGTAATTGTCTTCCTGGATGTACATCGCTAAAGTATCGGACACTTATATCGCAGAGTAAATTGGAACCCCAGGCCTCACTAAATTTTATCAAACAACTGGCAATGAATGATATGGAAAATATAAATGGATCTAGGTAAGTGGATGCATTATAAATCATAATATATTAGTTTAAAGGTTGATTTATATTTCAGCACGTATGTCTCCCGATTACGTATCACTTTCAACGATTTTGATTTATTGTCATCAGTTCGCTCGGAACGTTATGGTTTGACGGATTTCATAGCAAATGTCGGTGGTCTCTTAGGGTTGTTCATGGGGTTTTCCTTACTAAGTGTCTTCGAGATTATTTACTATTTCACAATCCGAGTCATAGGTAACTGTTACTTGAATCGAAGAAACACTAAAGTAAATTTCAACCATAATCAATAATTTTGACAGAACCTTATAATTGTTCTTTTTTATGTTTAAACTGCCATCTATATTTCACTAGCACTAACTGTTGTTGTAAATGGTATATGTTTTATGCGCCTTGAAGCAAGTAGGCGCCGCATTCTATGTTTAAATTTCTGTCACCAACGTTCAAAAATGAGAACATATCGTAAATTAAGAAAGAAAGCCCATAAGTTGCGCCCAAAACTATTATTTGCTAACTACATTTACCGTTTGATGAGAAATGTCAATGAAGATCTCAGTATATCAACAAAATCGATGACAATCATGGATAATATGTGCATGGACTTGTTTTATCGATGGGCCAACGAGGCAAGTGCCCTAGTCAAGATAACAAATCGACACACACTGAAGGCTCGTGATATATTGGCCACTACACATCTTCTACTTAAAGGAAAATTAAAAATTCATGCTCTTCATCAGGCTCGAAAAGCGTTACGAAAGTATCGGAGCAGCCTCGAGTATTGAAAAAAAAAAAACATTCACCCGCCTTTGATTCATCATAAAGAAAATTTATTTAAGATTTTATGTAATTTCGGAAATATATGTTTTATTAAATTCTGAATGTCGAATATGGTGCCTATTTTATTTTATCCTTCGTCTCGTCCAACCAACTATCGTTCTTCTCGAGCACAATCCCGGGTGGATCAAGCCCCGTATTGATGTTCAATGAATTTCGTTTGGCCACTTTAATGCTCTTTCGCTTCCGCATTCCAATATTGCACATTAGTCGAATTGTACAGAAGTAGATGATCTCGACAATGCTGAGAAACGAGACACCCATAAAAAGGCCAAGCAAACCTCCACAATTGGCCAAGAAGTCGGTTTGACCGTAAAGCTCGGAACGTTTTGAGGTGATGAATTGGGTCTCCTTGAAGAAGATGGATAAACGGGATAAGTGCCACCTGAAAAATATTAAATGATTATTTGATCAAGGCCTATACAATGCAATACACTAAATTCACCCTTCGGTTTCATTAACGTCCGCCTCATAGGCCGAAAATAATTTGATATAATCGAAATCGGCTTGCGACAATTCCGCTTCATACGTAATCGAAGTACATGCGGGAAGACAATTACACGAAGTCTCCCCTCTATAATTTTCATCACTACTTTTGAGCCCTTCGTTAAACTCATTCGACAACAAACTATCCTCCGCATCATTGTAACATTGAACACTTGCCGCACCACAAATTTTCGTATCCTTACCGTGTGGCATAGAAAATTTAACACAACCGCATTTTGCCTCCGTGAAATTAGCGAGACACTCGAGTTCACAGTTTGGCTGGGTGTATACTTGGAAAAATCGCAAGTAGCGTTCATCATTGAAGTAACATTGACGTCGAGCCGGTGAATAATGTTTCAGGCCTGGAGATGTCGTTATCATATTTGGACGAACCGAAACTACAACCTCTTGACTAAGCGGTACTCTAAAATACTGTTTTGATACTTGTGGTATTTCTCCCGGAGTGTGTAACAAAATTTTAAATCCTTGGACAGGGCCGCGACAAATATAATCCAAATCCTTTTCATACAGTCGCAACAGGACAAATAAACCGGCACGCGCGCCAGCACCAAGTACACGAGTCGGAAATGGATCTTCACCTGCTTCTCGTGTATATCCATCCTCCAGCGTCCAATAATGGGACTGACGCGAATGATTTAAATATTGGTAGTCTTGTTGAATTTGGTCCCTGCGGAAAAGCTCCTTTTCGTCAAGAATATTAAACGTATAGCATATGCCTTCCTCCGTTAGAATTTCCGTAAAAATTTCACTACAATTTCCGTAAATTTTGTTCCGCCATTTGCATGTCATCATAATATCATCAAAAGACGGCGCCATATATCTTAAATCATCAACACATGATGAGTCAGTTGTTGTATTTCCTAGTCCAGCAGCCAAAAATAAATGTGGATCACAAATTTGGGAGACGGTGCTTAATAAGCGCAGCTCATCTTCAGACACATTGTACGGTGGTCCATGTGTTCCCATATGATATCCCTTGGTCACATCCAAATTTTCGATTACAGCTTTTGTTTCGGGGCAAATAGTTACCGCCGGGAATGGAATTTGCCATACGGGAGTTGATTTTTCGGCAAAACTGACAATCACCGGGCTCTCATCCCACTTTTTATAAACATTTAAAATTAAACTGCCGCACATATAGATCGAAATAACAAACACTATAATCCACCAGATGCGTTCAGCCAATGGGCGACGCCTTTCACCCAAATAGCGTACACCATGAATTGATGAACTACTCGAAAATTCTTTGAATAATCCCCACAATGCTAGAGCTGGTCCACCATATTTAATGTGACGACGAATTTCTAATTCTGCGGTACCCGCTTCACTCGGTCCTATACTGCTGACCTCAGCATTCGGATCCAAATGAAATCCTTTGGTCCAACTTTTTGTACTCATCACACATACACTCACGCACTCACTAAATATATATAGTTTTTAATATTTTACACTGTCCTACGTTAATTTATCAACTGAACTAGTACGACAGTAGAACCACGCTATTTATATAGTTTCAACAGTTGCTAAAATCTCTTGAGATCCTATATAGTGTCTTTTTAATACCAGTTCAATCCCGCATAGTTCACATTTATACTATACAAAGGTGACGCCTCTTTTTTACGTAGTTTTTGTGTTTAGATATTCTTTGACTATAAATTTTTATAAAATGATAGTTAACAATTCCCTAACGGCGTTTCTATTCATAAAACAAAGAGGTTCTGTATTTTAATAATGCGATAAAGTTCTCACTATGCACAGACATACACGCACTCATACACAGGACATATATAAATGGATTTCTTGATAACAAAAATATATTTTACTAATTTTTTAGCGATAGGTGGAAAAGTCTCTAGATAATTTTGTGTGTGCTTAAACCAATATTTCTGTTGTTTTAGATAATTATAATTACAATACAGTAGCTTTCAATGCCAAAGTTCAGCCATTTGTTTGAGTGATTTGTTTGTTGGTCATAAATTATTCATTTAAATAGATTTCATGTTCATACACATAGGTTAGTGGGTTAGGAATGAAAAGCTAACACGAAAGCTTTTTAGGCTAAGGTAGGTTTCATCGAAATTTCAGGATGTCATAGATTCACTGAACCCTATTTTAGGTGATTCGAATGATATCTTCATAATATAGCGGAATTAGTTGAAAACGCCACCTTGGTGTAATCGGTAAAGGTTACTTTGACACTCTGTATAATTATTGAAATATTTGAGGAAAGAAAGTTACAAAAACATATTTGGGAAAATCGGTGAATCGATTTTTGGTAAACGAAATGATAACACATGTGTGATAAAGTGATATTGCATGGAACAGCATTAAACACTCGACTAACATCAATAGCTCTGATCATTTTTTTCACGCCCTGATAATAACCAACGATAATTTTGGTTCATTGCCTTCTCACCACCATTTTTGAACAATGGTATAACAAATGAAAATTCATCGATTGGTGTATTTGTATACAACGTACATCACATTTCAAAAAAACACGCGCAATTTTTTTGTTTCGTAAGTTTGGTAATTTGATGTAAACCAATAAAAAATTATAATTAATCTTAATCATTTAATTATGTATAGGTGGAATTTTGAAATAAGCGATAGTTGGAACTTGAATAGTTTTTAAGGCAATCTCCTTTTTAATTAGCTTCTCTTCTGATTTTTCTATATGATGAAACATTTCGTTGAACGGCCCTTCTCACTGGCACGTTAGTGAAGGTAATGATGGTTGAAGGTGATTTTTGAGTTAAATCATCACCATCAGACGACGAACTTTTAGCAATTTCTTCATTTTGAGCATCTCGATTATGCAATGCGAAAAATTGGTCCTACCAATCCTCTTGCTAAATTTACGGATGTTTGAACATTTTCTTCAAACCCTAAAAACTCGCTGTCAGATTCAAGTTGATCAGGTTACTGGATAATCTCTATATCACGTTCAGCCTTTTCGCCCAGCATATTGCATAACAGGGCTAATGTTAGTGGCTCTTTACACATTTTCGCACCTTTGTACTGTTCATTTGTTAATTGTATTGATGGGTTGCAGTGGCTCGAAAAAATAAACCCGTTTGGTTTAAATTAAAAATATTTTTTGGTTCATAATGGACCCATCAATTTATGTAATGTTTAGCGGTATTTTTCGACTACATTTGTATCTGTTTATGCACCTTCTTCGAAAAGCGAAATTAATTGAAAATTGCAGCGCTCTTTGAAACTTTGCAGCCAGCCATTTGATGCGATGAGTTCCGCCAAATTTAATTGCTCACCTAATTTTAAAGCCTTCTCTTGTAGTAAAGAGCCAAACAAAGGCAAATTTTTTGATTGTGAACCATTTAAATAAAACCATTCTGAAGGCCATTGTAAACCATTTAAGTAAAAGATCATCAAGTTCACCATATTTGGGGCACGATGTAACACGTTTTAGTTTTAATAATCCAAAATTATCAACTGTCTGTAGGATTTTCGATTTATTACCGAAAATTCTTTGCACTTGAGTTTTGCTAATTTTGAATTCTTCTAAATTACTACTATTTTTGCTGACAGGTATAGTTCGGTATACGATCACTTACTCATTCTAGAAAATGCAATCTATGCATATATGTATGTACGTACATACATATATGAAATTATGAAATGCAGTTCTGAAAATTAAAAATGTACGTCTATCTTCTCTCTGTCCATTGAGGTCAAATTGACCCCAGTCACTCTTAAACTTGGAAAAATCACATATTTTGCAATTAAAATCGTTCGACCGACAGAGATAGCCTCAAGTAATGTCTTATACAAGCAATAGAAAAAGAACATATTGAAATTATTGGTTTGTGTAGTAGTTACGATAGATTAAAGATTGTTATAAACAAAACACATGATTATCCTACTCATCGATAACAACCAATGTAAATTAATTATTTTTTACATACATACATACTTTTCGATGTAACGCGCTTTCGATAGATTTTACCGTTAGTTTTATTTACTTCGATATAATCGACGAAATATGTTTAGTCGCTAAACTATTTCAATATATGTAACTGGTGGTTGTGAAAAAAAGTGAATCTTGTTGTAAAATTGTGATTTTTGTGATTTAGTAATATAATTCTAATAATTTACATATTGATACATATGGCACGAAAACGGCAAAGTAGTCAGGAACTGCGAGACTTGTTTGAAGATGTCTCAACACCAGATATATCAGAGGAGGAAAATGCAATAGCTGATGACAATTTTGATGTTACTTTTTCTGATTGCGATGGGGATACAGAATTAGAACAGATAGACGAGATTCTCAATAATTCAGTAGATGAGGAATATATTGAAGAATCCGTTGAGAATAATGAATTACCTAATATTAATCAACAATCTACAGAGCAATGCACTTGGTATTATTCTCAAAATAAAAAATTCCAACGTAAATGAAGTTCAAATCCCACAGAAGCTACAAAAATACGCGATTTTCGAATCATGAGAGAACGTGAAGGCCTAACTGGACGAACAGCACAAGACATAACACGTGAACTCCTTGCATTTCAAAAAATTATACCGGAATTACTTATAAATGTTATAGTGGCGGAAACAAATCGAAAGGCCAGTCACCAAAAGCACATCGTATTTGGTACGATACCAATTCTGTAGAGGTATATGCATTAATTGGAATTTTGATATACGCTGGGGTTCATAAGAACTGGGACGAACGTTTGAATGAGTTACCTATATTGTTTGGACAATCGTCCATTTTATCGGGTCACAATGTCCTTAAAGACAGTGCAGCAATTGTTACGATTTCTTCGATTTGACAATTATCAAACAAGGATCGAACGGTTGAAACAGGACAAATTAGCACCATTCCGAGATGTCTGGAATATGTTTTTGGCCAATCTAAAACAACCATATAAACCATCAGGGTACTTAACTATTGACGAACAGCTTGTTCTAACACGTAGCAGGTGTTCATTTAGGCAATACATATGTACCTTCAAAGGCAATACATACCTTTTGTAACGTGCTATCCAATTGGGTTCGTCTACGCGCGGTGATTTGGGTAGACTCTTCATTAATTTCCACCGTGTGTGGTTTGGGCGCCAGTCTACCAGCACGATAAGCCGGCTTAGCTCACTTTGAGCAGTCTGACTCGGGCGGGGTGCAAAAAAAACAACACCACTGAAAAACCACCGCGTGTATCTCGTACCTTCTAAAACGATCGCGCTAACGGTAATAACGACAACACAATAATGTGTGACGGGACAACACAATAATGAGGGATTCGCAACTCACCTGAAGGACCTTTGCAGCGAACTGATGATTTGTTATATTCTTGTGTCTTCTTTGTTGCTCAAACAAAAAAAATTCCGGCTCCGTCAGTAATTTGCATGTGCCACAATCCCAATTCTTCACTCACTTTCACTTTTATTTGCTTCTTTCTTCTTTTTGTTTACTGCTGTTCACTTCACACTTTTTTTTCTTAACACCACACAATTTTCTTTATTTTTTCTAGTCTTATTTTGTATATTTCACTTTGTAACGAGAATTACGACTCAGAGAAGTAAGCGAACAAATTTTTGAGTAAAACACACGCACTTCTTTTTCACGTTATAAATCGTATGGTTTTCTTTATTTTTTTTTATTGTCATACAAACATTTATTTTATTTATTTTTTTATCATTACAAAAATTAACAATAACCAACTAATTGAAACATTTAACAGTTTTTTGTGTTTTCAATCAGCCCGTACAAAAAAAAATAAATTGCGGAACAAAAATAGCAAACATAAATTTTACGCTATTAATCCGCCGTACACGGGCACAACAACACTTTATTTATTTTTCTTTTCAATCTGATCACTTTTCAGATCTAAACTTGACTCCCCGTCATACGCCATGTACCGTGCATATACATATACTGCCACCCCCTCTCCTCGTCATCACATCATCTTCTCAAAATTGTTTTTTCTTGCAATCAATATTTTTCCTCGAATTTTAAGAGCGCAAAATTTAAAATTCAAAAGAAGATTTTTGCTTCCTGCCTAGCGCCCTCTGTTGTCCCGAAACTGTATCCAAGCTGTTTGCCAAGCTTTTTTTTTAACTTTTCGATGTTGGGTTGGTTTCTCGGCTTCTTTTGTCGATTTTCTCCACGCGTTGCAATTCCATGGTAAATGAAATAAATAAAAAAACCAATTATACATTCATACAATTATTTTTTGGAACATTCATTGTTTTCTTTTTTTTTTTTTTATTGCTCTGATTTTATTTGCACCAATCATTCAGATGAGTTGCGGGAGGATGGATATAAATTCATTCAAAGAAAAATGGTGGAATCACTAATTATTAAATGGGATTGTACACGGAAAAAAAAATGCTTATGAATCAATCTCATTTTTATCAGAATGAAAATATAATAACTCCTCATTAAAAACTCCAGATTGCTTATTAAATCATTAGAAAGAGTATTGTATAAATCACATCAGTTACTAAATTGTAATATAGTATTTGTAATATTTATCACAAATAAATTTTTCTAATAAATCTTATAGACATAAGACACTCTATTATTTCAAATTTAATTCGTCCAGCAATAAATCAGAGCAATTTTAATATAATTTTCATTTTTATTTGTCATGCGATTTAGTAAATTTTCATACACAATATTTAAAAATTATCACAGTGTATGAGACGTTTTATTACAAATATTGAAATATTTGTTTTAATTTTATATAGATACGATCTTATGTAACATAATAAATTGATATATGCAGCAATCAAGTCTGCAGCAAGTCTGCTTGCTTTTCGCTTTACTTCCTTCAATTAATGTTTCATTACCTTATAACATGTGTTACGTTTGAACTAGTTGAAACGGTCATTACAAGTCACAACAGTCAGTATTCTAGAAAGTTGCGTTTGGCCAAAAAGGTACATTTATGGTAAACAAGGCCTTGTTTTAAAACAAAATGTGAAAATCTGTAAATAAGTCTTGTATAAATCCACCCAGACATTTCGATAGATCGTTTAATCGTATATACAAAATTTTATTGCAGACCATATTGCCGTCTAAAGCTTATGTGATAGACATAGGTTATTTATTAATATTAAACCAAACATGTATTTACGCAGGATAATTCGTTCAGGTCGTTTAAAACGAACATGTAAAAACAGGTTTAAGTGTAAATTATGTACCTAAGCAATTAATTTATTAATTGAAATAAAATTGGCGACAGTTTTTCTAAAACATACCGTTACAAATTATAAACGTAGTACGTTGATGGTTTTCGGGTTTGGCGGTAAGGTTTTCTATTGCTTATAGGAAGAGTTATTATGAGGATCAGATTCGTTGTAAACGTAAATTAGATACATTCTTATGCAATATAACAAATTTTACGAACTCGTTACAAAGATTACTTTCGGTACCATACCGGCTGGTTCGTTATTTTTTAATGTGCTATTTTTCAAACATACATTCGAACGCCTTAGCATGTAAAAATAGGTATGTGTAAATTATGAATACATATAGACTTGAAAGAGTATGATGTTTTACAGCTTACATCACACGTCTTTCTAACACATACTATTACAAATAAAATACGTATGTACATAGTTGGTTTTCGAGTTTGTCAGTAATGCTTTCTGTTGCTTATATGAAGAGTTATTATATGAGGATCAGATTCGTTGTAAACTAAATTAGATCAATTCTTATGCAATATAATAAATTTTACCCGAGATTGCTTTCGGTACCTTATCGGGTGGTTTATTATATATATTGATGTGCTATTGTTTAAACATACATACATTCGATCGCCTTTAACTTGTTTGGACGTGCAACTATTCATTATTTCTAAATTAATAATTAAATTTTATAAATTTACCTAAAGTGTGTACTCTAAATAGTAAAATAATAAAGAGTGAAATATAATGGATTTAACCAGTGACATTACATTTTTAAAACAAACTTTGGAAGCATTAGGCTTTTCAAGTTATTTGGAGAATTTTATTGGTAAGTACTTGTTTTTTTTATAATGCTTGCGTTGTGCGCCATTTTTTTTTTAAATTTCAATATTGTGATCTTTAATTGTTTTTATAAAGTGGTTTGGTACTTTAGTAATAGTTTTGTATAATGTGTAGATCTTCAAATAATTGATTTGTTCTGAAATTGGTTAATTAAGCATAGTGTGATAAAAATTATTTGTGATGTATTTTTTTATTTAATGAATTACTACGCCAACAAGTTCTTCAGTCGACAAATAGTTACTAATGTTATACAAGACATTTTTTTCAAGTAGATTGTTTTTATTAATACAATATAAAATATTTGGTCGTCTCAAATAAATTGTTGGTGTAGCAATTTTGTTTTATAGTGAGTTGTTAGGACAAACGATACGACAATATCGATGTATGTATATGTCTTTAGTTAAACAGAAGGCTAATGGCGTTTTAATAATAAAAGTGAACATGTTCGCTTATGTTCATTGACGGTTTCGAGGAGAATATTAAAGGTTTAATATTTTAATGTTATGAATTTCTTTTTTTTATGTGGGGGTATCTGTTCAATTACACATTGATTATATTCATAAAAGATTATTTTTCTTTATTTTTATATTTATTTATGATAAATTCAAATTATGAAAACATTTATTAGAAGAGGAATTTACAGAAGAAAGCTTTAAGAAGCTTCACTATGACAGCTTAATCGCAATAATTCCAAAAGCGGGACCACGAAATTTGTTTTGGGACAAATATTTAAAATTATTTGAACGAGAGGTTGGAATACTATTTTATACAATAATTTCATTTATTAAATTTCATATTTAGCTTATTAACGTTTTATATAATTTATACACATGCATTATATTTATAACTAAATATGTGATAAGCAAAAGTATTTGGGAAGAAGATACATTTTGAAAGCAAAGCCGCAGAACTTGCTTTAAAATTGATTAAAAACAAATAATTTTACTTAAATAAGACTGATTATTCTAAAATCAATTTTTTTTTTAAATTTTCAATCTATAGGAAAAGTTACAGTTAATTTAATTTTATTTACAAATTTTAATTAATATTTATTAGTAGGTACAGTCTGGAAAACTTAAAATAAAAACATTAAATTATTAAATTTAAAACTATTTTTGGCTCACTATTCATTTATGTATCGTATGCCCATGGTCAGTTGGTATTAAGTCTCTATAACATTTCGCAAGTGGTCAAAACATGTATTGGTAAAACTAATAATGTGCACTTATTTCGCACGGACCAAAAATGTCTAATAAGGTGCTAATAAAACCGTGCGGGATAATATTCTAGGTGATCTTATAAACAAATGTTTCGATCACTTGCGAGATATCACAGAGATGTAATAAACACTCACCAAAGAATTAAGAAACATGACTAAACCACTATTTAAGCCAATAATAATTTTTAATTTAATTGCATTTAATATTTAATTTTAATTTCTCCACATTGCTCAAATAATTATGAATCAAAATGTACGAGCAGAAATACTTTTGAATAAAATTAAATAAACAGTTTATTTTTACACCTTTTACACTTTCTGCCGTAGGCACTTGGCGAAACACACTTAATACACATATTTTTAAATTTTTTAAAAACACTTGTTAAATATTTCGCAAAATTACAAAAAGCAGTTTAGTATATGTTAGATACTCCTGATGATGGCCTAACAAGCCGAAATCGATCGAGTGATTTTTTTAAACCTTTTGTAATTTTGCGAAATATTTAACAAGTGTTTTTAAAAAATTTAAAAATGTGTGTAACAGTTTATTTTCCTTGGGTTTTCCTAAAACCAAAATAAAAAAATGGTTTTTGATTAGAATTTAAAACAGAATAATTAGTCTAATTAAATTACAACTTAAAAGTTTATTATTTAGGTGTATCAATTTTAAAGCAGTTTGTGCAGCGTTTCACTAAAAGACTTGCACAAATATACTTTCTCATATGATATTATTTATTATGTATAGTACACATAACACAGGGTGAGTCTGGTAAAAAATGTACCTCGATAATGGTTAAAGATACAGAGGAACATCTGATTATCAAAGTTGGCAAACGGAAGAAGGAAATTTGGTTGATTATCTGAATGACCTTAGTTTTCAGTCCTTAGTTTGCGGTTGTTTTTAACTGCTACGATAATTTAATGAAGAGTGATTGAGGATTATCGAAAGTGTGTCTCAAAAGTGTTCCAATCCATAATTAAACTCCATTTTTACCCGTATCTTTAAAACTAAAATCATTCAAAGTTATCCAAAACTACCTGAAAAATGTCCTCCATTCGTTTGACAATTTATACTGATGTTTTATAATGGGTATTTTCCCTGTATCTCTAACCAATTCCGAGGAAAACTAGATCCACTTTTTACCAGACTCACCCTGTAGATACCGGGTGGACCATTTAGCTTGACCACTGAGCTTGAAAATGACAACAACAAAAAAATTCTGCTACCAATTTGTACAACTTTATCGTTGAATTGTATAATTAAAGTTGTACTATAGAAATAATTTATTTTCAATTTTCAACCAACATTAATGCGTTTAAGGCGTTGATTAATAATAAATTAATTCTAATTTTACCAAATTTTCTTTTAAAGTGCATTATTATTTTCTGAACATGCAATATTACAAAATCCAGTGTTGTCTAGTTTTTGAATATACATTTTGAAAATGAGCAAAAACTTTATGTTAAAGAAAATTTGGCATAATCAGGTAAAAATATGGCTTTCAGCCATAGAATGTATAAAAATACATATACGATTGATTCTCCATTCTTTTGAAAAAGAGTTTCATTTTTAATTATTTAACGCTCAGTTGAGCAATTTTGATTTAGTTTTTGTTAGGTTATAGGTAAAATTCAAAATATTTAGTAAAAGTTAGTGTTTTGTTAATAATCAAGTCCTCTATTGTGAGCGATAATACTTATTTATATTTTAATAAAAAAATTCAAATTGTAAATGTTGCAGAATAACTCCACTATAAGCCGTGCAACGGACTCAGGACTATCAGCGGCAACCTTGTACACCACCACAATACCCATTTCATTTGAGGCAGACACGGAAAACATTTATTATTCGGTAAAAATAACATTGATTTTATTTACATTTAACAATATTAAAGAAACTTTTTTTTAGGCACTGCCTTCTCTAACTCAAAAATTAGAAGACACGCTTAATTGCGCTAATGGCATAATTGTTAAGCAATATTACCAAAAATTTCGGAGCTTAGACAAAGCTCGGCGAAATTCTCTGGCTAATTTAGTAATAAGCAGAGAACTAGCGATAAATCGGCATATAACAAGCGAAAGATTTCTAAAGATCACTGATGAAATAATTAGATTATTTCCAAACGAAGCGAAGGAAATTTATTTTGTGCCATATAATAAATATACAAAAAAATTAGCGTCCGGAAAGCTATATGACATATATAATTATATGAGAAAAAAATTATCATTGACAGACGGGCCAAATCAAGATCCAGTTCCTGTGGAATTAGTAGCATCTGAAGGAATTGAATTTCTTAAATCGAACACGGAACCGATTGATTTAATTTTCTTGCACTGGAAACATACCACCAAATATCGCAGTAATTTACTGAACGATTTGACGATTGAGGCGTATTATAATTTATTCCCAGTACTTAAAGGACCAAGCGGTCATCACTTGCTGTGCGAGGACTTTTACAACTTATATCCCGATTCAAAGGACAATTTCACAAATATTTGGCCAACTTTAAACGAAAAATTAAAAGAAGTGGCGCGAAAAAAAAAATTAAAGGTAGAATACGACCACGAACTAGGGGGCATCGTCGTATTGCCGTACATTTTAAATACGAGCTACAGCCGGAAGCGAAAAAATGAGCGCCGAATCAAATATTCGGTAAAGGAAATTTCTGATTCATTTTTTATACATCTAAAGGTTAGTTTATTTTATAAAAATTGTTTATATAAAAGGCTCTAAACATGTTTTAAATTCTATTACAGGATACACACAAGTTCCAGGAAACTCACATCCATAAAAAAAGACCTTAGCGATAAAAATCAAACTTTTCAACCGGCCGTACTATTTGTTGGAGATTCATTAAGTAAGAAAATTCTTTTTCTTGTAATTTCAAGCTTAATTACCAATATCTTCGATATCTCAGTGACAGTTATATTCTCCTTTTTAGATAACGTTACAGCATCTTACATTATAGTAAATAATATCGTTTACAACGTGGAAAGCGCGATTAGTTGCATCGATATTTGCTTCAAATTGATATTTGCTTTGAATGCCAAATATCCTCAACAGTCACAATTAATTTGGACATTTTTGCAAATTTATGCTTTTAAAATTAAAACTGTTCACGATGGAAACTACACCACCGTCAACGATTTTATTGCAGAAATCTCTAATCCATAAAAAAAAATGTCATGTTTGTAAATCAATTATAGCAAGTCCGCTTTTTTATAAAACTCACATTAAACTTTATCACAAATATGACAATTATTTTACTTGCATTTATTGTACTCCGTGCAGAAAATTTGGAACAATGAAATGTTTTTTAAAACATTTTGCAACTCATAGCAAAAATAACTGTGAAGGTTTATTATTAAATCCCAGTTGTGACAATAGTGTGAAATGTACTGATACAGGACTTTTTGACACTGGCACTCCTACGCTTGATACTATTGACTCACGTAATTTTATTTCGGATAATTTACCAGAAAGGAAACTCATAGAGCCAAACATTTCAGAACATCCGAGTGACTTGGATGAGAATCATGAAATTTTTTTCAATAGAAATATAGAAATTTTGATTTCAGAAATGTATAAAAATACTAGAATATGTCGTTCAGATGTGCAAACTATGCTTGAATTCTTCTTTAAATACCATAACAAAGTTTTAAATCGTTTGTTAGAATTTACGAATAATGTTCAAAATCAAAAATTATTTGATCTTTTAGAAAAATCACTGTCGGAATATGATAAAATTTCAACAGAATATAAAAGGCAAAAAATATTGTCAAATAATAAATCATTTCAGTTGTCTAAACAATTAACAATAGGTCACGAAACAATGCCTGTCCGTATCGATAACCAAATAATTCTAAAAAACCAACCTTTAAAAGCATCATGTACATCAATAAAAAACATTATATTAAAGTTTTTTAGTAGTACTGAAAAATTAAGCTTTTGTTTGGATCATATTCAATATTTAAGAAATCAATCTTTGTGTGATCCTAAAATTACTAGTAACATTGTACAGTCGATCTCATTCAATGCAAAGGTTCAGCAGTTTTCTACTCAAGAAAACGTGCTTCCTATTTTTCTGTATTTCGATGAATTTGAAACCAATAATCCTTTAGGGTCGCATTCGGGATTACAAAACCTCGGTGCATTATATTTATCATTTCCATTTATTCCTCCTGAAATACATTCAAAATTAGAAAATATTTTCCTAGTGATGTTGTTTAATAGCATAGATAAAAAAAAAATTGGCAATAAAATTTTTAAAAATGTTGTTAATGAACTTAAAGAAATAGAATCTGATGGACTGATTATTTTTGGACAGAAATTTTATTTTATATTAACATCAATATTAGGAGACAACAAAGGAATAAATTCGATACTAGGCTTCACGGATAGTTTTAATGCAAACTATTTCTGTAGATTTTGTTCTATGCATAGAAATGAAACGAAATTTTCAGTCACAGAAAACGCATCGCTTTTAAGAAATAGGGACAGTTATGAAAAAGACTTAAAGAAGGATTCTCTGTTAGAAACAGGAATAATTTCTGAATGTGTTTTTAATGAGTTGAGCAGTTTCCACGTCACGGAAAATTATGTAGTTGATATAATGCACGACATACAGGAAGGTGTGCTTAACTACGAAATGGCAATGATGCTGTTTGATTTTATTTATATTCACAAATTTTTCTCTGTAGAACTATTGAATGGGCGAGTTAGAAGTTTTAATTACGGGGAATATGACAAAATAAACAAACCACCAGAAATTTTGGACAGTCACATAAAATTGAAAAAATTAAGGTTTTCTGCTTCTGAGACATTAACTTTCGCCAAATATTTACCTGTAATTATTGGTGATTTGGTACCAGAAACAGAAGAAAAATGGAAGATTTTTCTGATTCTTCGTAAGATAACTGACATAGTCTTCTTCGAAAGCATAGATGATTCATCTATAAACGACATTAAATACTTAGTGACGGAGCATCACACTAAATTTCTTCGTCTGTATAAAACAAATTTGCGGTGCAAGCATCATTTTATGGTCCATTATGCCACAATCATGAAACAAATAGGTCCACTAAAACAAATGTGCTCATTAAGGTTTGAATCAAAGCATAAAATATTAAAAAATATTGCGAAGTCTACAAGTTCGAGAAGGGATATTTGCAAAATCATATTTAGTCGGATAAGTTTTGGTAGTGTTGATTGCAGTAAAGGAATAACTGATTTTAAAAAAATTAACATGTTACTTGGAAAAGCGTTTGATAATAACCGCTATTCTTGGATTTTAGTTAACAACTGCAAAATAAGAATAAATTCTATTTTAAATATAGGGAATGATGGGGTTTATCCAACTTTCTTCAAAGTAAAAGAAATAGTATATGATTCTAACACGCTAACATTAATTCTGTTTGAATTAAAAACTTTATATTTTGATGATCATTATTATTCAATTTGTGTCGAAGAAACTGATTCTATTTTAGAACGTAAGATCGATTTAAATACATTTTTTAGTAAAATATCTATGATAAAACTTAATAAAAAGAATTATATGTATATCATAATAATGTAAGTTTTCAATGTATTTAATAAGTTTAAATGCTTTTAATATTAATAATAATTCTATGTATGTTCTGGTTAATTTTTTAATAAATCATTTTTTGTATTAAATAACTAAAATAATTGTTTTATTTTATATTACCCTTTCTTATTATTATTTAAACTTTTAATAAATCACGCAATAATGCATCTTTTATTAATCAGATACATTTTATTGAAAAAGTGTGACACTGCCTTAAAAAATATGGAATGGCTCTATTTTAAAATATTAATTAGTGATATATTCTCTTCACCAGATTTATTATTTTTATGAGAAATACTCTTATGAAAACTTTATAGATATTGTTATTGTTAACATGAAAACGGATAATAACCATCGTATAAGGATTCTTAAACAAATTGTGGCACATTATTATTAACATGTCAAATTTCGGCGTCCGTATATCACAAATTTTCTTAGTTTTGTAAGAAGCGCTGTTACGCAAAGGTTTATGCGAGTTATTATATTCATATTAAAATCTATCATACATACATGATAATCATTCTTATAAAATTATCAACTTTTGCAATTTACATCACAACAAATAATATAAATATAAACAAAATCTATTATTATATCAAATATGAACGAGTCTCATATGTTGCCACGGGAGCAAATACTCTCATGTAAATAAGAGTGTATATACATAAAATTTCACAATGCTTATTAAACTGTTTTTTCCGTGTAGGATGGAAAGGTATAGCCGCAAAGTTTTATGACCCGCTTACCATTTCATTCGTAAAATTAAAATACACACGGTAGCTTTCTCATTCAAAAACCTAAATGCTACACTTTAAACAACCTAATGAGCCTCGTTCGACCGATTATGCGTTAAACTTAGTTCATCGAATATCTGCGCTATATGTCAATAAAAGGCGCACAATTACTATGGACAACTTTTTTACTAGTTGCTCATTAGCAGAACAATTACTACAAAAAAAAAAACGACAATAATTGGCACAATTCGCAAGAATAAACCGGATTTACCAAAAGAATTTACGAGTAAACCAGATACAATAATAGTAAACCAGATACAATAATAGTAAGTTGGCAATAATTTGACACTAGTAAGCTATATACCGAAACCAAATAAGAACGTCCTTTTAATGTCAACTTTACACAATGATGAAAGCGTTGACAGTGAATCTAATAAACCCAATATCATCCTAGACTACAACGCAACAAAAGGAGGGGTTGATACGCTAGACAAGCTGGTGAGGACGTACACCTGCAAGCGAAAAACCAAACGGTGGCCGATGGTTCTATTTTTTAATATGGTGGACCTCGCAGGTGTAGCAGCGTTGAACTTGTATAAGTGTGCCAATCCTCACCTTTTCGATGGTAATCGAAAAGCATCAGAGAGAAAATTGTTTCTAAAGAATTTAGCAACGCAATTGGCTCAGGCACATATATTAGAGCGCTTGTCAAACCCACAAGCATTAAAAAAAATGTAAAAATTGCTATCAACCAAATAGGCTATAATGTGTTGAGTGTAGGGAGCATTGCACCAACTGAAAAGGCAACAACATCAGCAATTTCGAAACGTCCAAGATGTTATCTTTGCCCTCGATCCGCCGATACCAAGACTAAGATCAAGTGTCATTTATGTGATAAACCATGTTGTGCAAAGCATGACATACAGAATTTATGTACCGAATGCATCGATCGACACGAAATTGATTCGGACGACGAAGAAGTGATATCTGATGATGCCTCTGATTAAAACATGTCACCAACTTTTTAAAAATGTTGATTTCATTTATCAATGAATTTCCGTTTATAGCTACAGTTTTATTCTATATTTTGAATTATTTGTACTTATATTTTTAATGAATTTTGTATTTTTTTAATAAAAACACAATAAAAAATAAAAAACAGATAAATAAATAAATTTCGCATTCATAAGTTTTTTTAAGTGACAGATAAAATTTGACGAAGCTTCGTTGCAATTTTTAAGTTAATTTAAGTTTTCCATGGGCGAATACACATACATAAATGCCATGATTCTTAATTTTTCTTAATTCAAGTTTATAAGTTTTTATAAGTTATCTATGGTTACCACTTAAGTAATTAGACAATTTTTAACTTCGTAAATATTCGTGCGGTCATTATACGCACACAAATGAGATTTTTGATTGGGTTTTTGAGTTTGAGTTAGTGAATATAATTCGCTAACTCAATACCCTCTGGCTATATACTTAATGTATTTAGCGAGAGTTGAATTTTTGTAGTTCGGTCTTCGGTCGTAGCTCCCTGAAGAGTAGTCCTTACTTTTCTGTACGAAACCGAATTACCAACACAAAATCTCAAAGAGTTGATACACTTTGTATTGACTCTGCGGGAAAGAAAAGGGGGAGGAGTTTAATATTTTCTACTTTTGCTGGGTAAATATATTAGGAGTGTGTGAAAAATATATTAGGAGTGTGTCAAATAATGAGTATGTCATTACAAATAGTATGTTGTCTCTTGTCTATAAAAAGCCGAAAACATTTTATATAAATATTAATGTTTATACATATATATTTATATTAATTTACATTTAAAAAACGATTTTATTAACAAAAAAAAAATCTTGTGCGGCCCTTCTCGCTTTAGGCCCCCCGCGGCTGCGGGGTTTTGCGGGTATGTAGTTCCGCCGCTGAATATATGGCTCGTTGAGTATTTATTTCTCGTTTTACAGTAAATTTATACCCGCCAAAATTAAATTCAATTGGTGGAACGAAATCATTGGTTTACCAATCAGTGATGGCCACACGACCCGATTTTCTGTACAAAATTGTATCTATCCCTTAACTGCTAGAGGTGATATATATCGTAGTCATTAACTAATTGGGTGTTTGCAAATTGTGGTAATTGGCCTCTTGAATATTGATGTTTCCATTTTGACCGTGACAACTCGTACAAGGTTATCTTTGCCAGGATGCACCAATTGTATACTCCCCATTGGCCAACAGTTCGTGGCTACATTTTTTTTTTTATGATGATAATATCTTCAACTTTGATTTTATCGTGTTTACTTTGCAGCTTTCAATTTGTTTCGCTGATTTAAATTATTCAAGTACTCAACATGAAACTGCTTCCAAAACAAAGTCACTCTTCGACGAATCTCATCATAAATTTTCACCTTAGGTTTGTTGATATCATCATTCAGAGGTATGCATTCAGGAAATGTGATCATTGATTAGCAAATCAGAAAATGGCCAGGAGTTATTGTTTCATATCTTTCATCATCGGTTGATAGTGCACAAATTGGTCTTGAATTTAAGATTGCTTCAATGGAACATAAAAGTGCGTTCATTTCTTCGAAGGTTAAATTAATGTTTATTGTGGCCTTGACTAGGTGACTTTTGTAACAGATCCTCTCGGCAACTAACACGTTTTTCAACACTTGGATAACTGCAGTGGAAATGGGGGATTCACTGTTGCCGAAAATATTGGATAAGTACCAATCCATCGTGTTGAATTAGATACGAGAACTAAGATACCTGACTCACAACCCTCTACGTCATCATCAATAAATAAAAGCTTTTACTCCATATTAAATTGTATGCTTAACACATAAAAACAAGAATGTATTTCTTCATTTAAACAACAAAAAAAAAATAATAATAATTATTGGCTATAATAATGAAATAGGACGTAGTCCTTTAAATTATTAAAATTATTAAATTATTACCGTTTATAATAAACTGTGTTAATAAGAATTAACAAAAAAAAATATATTGTACAAACAAAATTAAGATCGCTTTGTGTTTATAAGCTGTACCGCAGTGTTAAGCAAAAACAACGGCCGATAAATTCTTTATATATAATTTAAATAAAATAAACTCACCAATTCATAAAACGCCAAAGAGTACTCCCCGGTTGCTCATGAACGTGGTCTCTGAAAACTAATGTTTATTATTGGTTTTACACTTCGGGCACTTTTATAAACACTTCGACTTTTAATTTTTACAAAACAAACTATTGATTTGAATACAATGAATTAAGTTAATTGAAAATTTTTAACTGAAATTTAGTGAATTTATACCAAATGGTAGGTATTATGTAACGTAGCACAAATAAAAAAAAAAAATAATAAACGAAACAAAAACTATTAACTAGCCAATTGACACTTATTAAACTATCATCAAGGACGTACAACAGAACTCCTTAATTAGTGCCGTCCCACATGAGTGTAGATATATATATATCGTATGGGTATTGCATCCGCTATTCCATTATTTAAACCTATGAATTATATTCCTGTTGGTTTTGCGGTGGAATATTGAGGCTCCGCTAATTCAATTCCGCCTTGTGGTTGAGATGCGCTAACCGCCCAAGTAATGGTATTAGATGAAAATCTAATCCAGCGTACAAAACTTCGTAATTTGGAATTTGCCTTTTTGGATCGAAATAAAGGGTCAATTGCTAACCTATATACATAATATAGCTTCGATTGCGTGAACTCACCTTTTATTTAAAGTTTAAGGTTTTTTTTTTTCTCCACAAAACGTTTATTATTATTTATAGCAGTTTACTATTATTCTGTTTTATAAACTTATAATAATTATATTAATATTTGATATCAAGATCTAAGCTGTTAGATTGACTTTCAAACAAATCACTATGGCGCGGTGGTGTACAATTTATTGCTAATTAAAACGTATTATCACGGCAGCCTCACAAAAAATGAATATTAAATATTTATTTCTGTTTTGTGCACAGTTTAACAGTGATTCCCAATCAGCTGTTTTAGCTTGGTATTGTATCCCACTTATAAATACTAATACGAGCCATTCTCTGATAAGTCTCTCTCATCGTAAGATTACAATAAAAAAAAAATAATAATATAATTCATTAGATCAGGTATTTATGTACTTAATCTTTTTAAATATGTACGTACGCATTCATTAGCGCCATCTCTTGTAAATGAAATTATATATATTTAAAAAAAAATATTAGTGCGTTTACAATTTTACTAACAAATTGTAGCAGCAAAGACGCACGCATACAGTTCATCCACAAAGTAAAAAAAAAAAATGAAATAATATGCACAGCGTAACACTTTTAACAATTTTGGCTGCAGCTTCCCAAATTGGACCAAAATAAGGAGCTGAAGGTCGGGATGAATTGCCAATCGATATTGTTCTGCGCATAACATGATCCAATAACCTTGTTGTATTTCTTTGATTGCGTTAGTTGGCTGACATTATTATGATTTAAGGGTGAATTAGGTGGCCTCTGGTTTAAACTCAGTTACTGCTGCTCAGAACTGCTTTGGTAACTAGGCATACGAAAACTGCAATGCAGCCTTTGATAGTCTGCGCATCTCTTCCTCTCCTTGACAACAGAAAAACTGGACCTGCGTAGTCTACACCTACTCGCGAAAATGGCCTGATAGCAGAGATGCGCTCCTTTGGTAAATTACCCATCATTTACTGTGATACGGACGGTTTGACCCTAGCACAGGTAACACAATTTCTCACTTCCTTGCGTATCATGGCACGACCGTTGACAATTCATTATTTTAACCTTATGAAATGAAAAGTTAATGAACATCCTGGGTGCACATTTTTTTGGTGAGTGTATTGAATGATCATTTTGCTAAGCAGATGACCAACATGTAAAATAACTGGATGTTTACTATTATAACTACATGTTGAATTCTGCAATCTTCCGCCAACTCGTAGAGTATCATTACCATCAATAAAGGGTGCTAATAACGCCAACCTATTGCCTTTGCCGACATGGGATAATTTGGTAAGTAGAATAAATTCTTGTGAAAATTGCTCATGTTGTACGGCCTTTACTAGCATTTCGGTAGCGCTATTTAATTCAGCCATTGTAAGATATGGTGTGGTATAAATGTCTTTTTATCCATTTTTTATATCTTATTTACAAATCTCAGGACGTAACTAAAAATTCTAATTAATTTTGAAAAATTTGATGCCGCCTGATGTACCGCAACCTTTCGTTTTTTTTCTATCTGTAAACGCCAATTTTGTATCCCAATTGCTTAGATGTTGCTTTGGCAATTCATGTTGCGTCATTAGCCAGCATAAACCATGCCACCATTGATCACAGGTCAGCAAAGTAGATGGTAAACACCTTGTAAAACAACATCCGCAGGGTTGTATGGATTCCAAATTTTCTGTTTTATATGGGCGACTTCATTTCCAACAAACGTCTTCTACTTTGAATGATGATCTGATAGCCAGGAAAGTACAATGATTGAGTCCGTCCAAGCATGCATTCTTGGCTGAAAACTTCCAACACTTCTGTTGATAACATTACCAGTAACTTTGACGGAAGTTGTGCATCGCATAATACCAAACGCGGTATGCTTACTGTTTTTACTGTCACTAATTGCACAGATGAAATTCCATTGTTATCTGTGCATTTGCAATACACAGCTGCTGCATAAGCTAGTTCAGAAAAACCAGGCAACTCCACTCGATGATGACCCTGTGTTATTCTTTTAGGTATCTTTAATTTGTCAAAGTATGAAAATTCACTTCTTACTTTTTGCCAGGTTTTTGCTGTTTCATCTGGTGTCGTGTCATCCCAGTCTAAATTTTGGAGAGACAGACTTCGGAATAACGTTTTTATCATTATCGTGGAAGGAGTTAAACATCCCAGTGAATCAAAGATTTTTGAAGATTCAGACAGTATGATTCGCTTCCTTATAATCGCATGATCTAAATAAGGCGCAACTTTAAACGAAAATATATCTTCAGCGGGCGTTCAATACAATCCTATACAAACTTAATAGAATCACATCTATCAAAGCTTAAATTTTCTTCATGATCTTCATTTTCGTAAATTGTGTTGAGTTTCGAATAGATTTTAACTCCGATTTGAGTTTCAGTGCTTCATTGATAGTTTCAGCTCCTGTCAGGAGATCATCAACATAAAAATCTCCTTTGATTATGTTGCTTAATTTGGGTTGAGTATCCTCATATACAATCGCTAACTGATATAGTGCCCTTGTAGCAAGGAATGGCGCAGCCGAAGATTCGTACGCCACAGTAAGAAGTTGATAATATTTTTGCGCCATACTGGCGATTCTCTGGTAATTTGTATCTTTTTCTGAAACCCGAATCTGACGATACATCTTTTCTATATATCGCAAGAGATCGCGACTCGATGTGTTCGGAATCCCAGTAAAATGTTGTATAGCGTTGGCTGAATTCATCAAATACAACTCTTACATTAATAGTTGTGCTGGAGTTTCGGATAATAGCATGGTAGGGTAAGTAGTACGTCTTAGTTTGGCTAAGCGGTTTGTCTTCAGGTGAAACAACCTTCCTGTGACCAAATTGTAGGTACTCCCTTATGAACTTAAGATATTCTTCCTTTAACTCTGTATTCTTGGATAGCTTCTTCTCTATTGACATTAGTTTACATAAAGCTGTTCGACGGGAATGGCCAAGCTCCACATTTAATCCATCGTTGAAAGGAAATCTTCACTATCAATTTTTCATCTCAGCGAAAAGCCCTGAATCGAAGGCCCTGATCAATATTGACTGATAGGTGCATATTCAACGTATTATTGTTGCTTATTTCATAAAGATCTGAATTAAACTCCGTTTTTATTCTACCTGCCACAACCCATCCAAATATTGTGTTGATTGCTGTGAGATCTTCCTCTCTAAGAACAAAATAAAAAAATCTATCAGCAACGATTAGAATGTCGACTTTGTTTGGCTTGTTGCCGGATCTGCTAACTTGACTTGTTGAGAATGCTCCCAACTATTTGTTGAGAAGTCACTAGATGGAAATATTGCAGGAAGCTTATCCAAAATTAATAAGCACTTTGGCGACCAACATGTGCACGCAATTGTGATTCGCACGGAGGTATCCATTTCGAAATCGTCTATATCAATAGTTTGTCCTCAATTTATCTGAATTCGATATACGCACGTTCAATCATTACAATCCTGACTCTAAAAGCGCCAGGTATGTCTTGATCTTGATCTTCGCTCAGCCATTTTGGATTATCACCTTACACTGATCTAGTTTTCGTACCAATTCTCTCAGCTCTTTGTTTGGGATTGAAAACAGGACAGGTTTCCCGTATCAACTTTGAAAATCATAAACCGAATTATATAAATATTTTTGCAAAATGTGTAATGGTACTATCGTATCAAGATACACTACACCCCAATAAGGTCAACTATTGCGAAGGCAGGAGTCCACATAAGTAAAATAAAAATTTAGTAGAACATTAACTGGACAAAATTGTATGTAGCACAGAATCATCTTGATATTCAACTCTTTGAACATGTAATTTGCTAAATATTTAAATTGCAATTAAGCGAGTCACAATACGTGCTTGATAAAAAATCTTGGGTGTGAAACTTCGATACATTAGTATAGTTCTCTCACTTAATAGTAAGTGGTGATTAACAAATCACGTAGGTAGAATTTTTATGTCTGAGTTGATATGGTTTAGGTTAGTGACAGTCAAATCAAAATAACTTAAAACAATGTCGTCAGCAAAACCAATAATTTTAACATTTATAAATGAAGTGCATCGATTCCAAATAATCTGCCATCTGGAGATACCCTGCAACATTGAAATGCACGAAATTTGTTTGATCGGTGTCACTTTGGTTTTTGATGCTATGAGTTCCGCTTACGTTTCTCCTTTCTCGTTTTTAAATCGGCTATAGATTACAGCTGCGTATGCTTGTTCGCTGGCATTACAAAACCCTTTGACGTATCGTGATATTTTGAGCCTCCAAATGGGGAAGTTCGTCCTTTAATTGTCTCCACAAAATTGCTACATCATTGGGTAGCTCTTGGTCCCAGTCTAATTTCCTTGAAAGGGTGGTTAGTTCGTAAGGTCTATGAAGGCGGCAGACAATTTGAGATAAAGAGGGATCCTATATTGAAGCCATCAAAGATGCTTGGAATCAGAGACTGGAACCGAAACTAAACCGAAAACCGAAAACCGTAATTAACCGCTATTTTCAATGAACCGAAAACCAGGGACCGATCCGAAATAAAATAAAAAATTGAACCTGAGCCGAAAATGAAATCGAAATTAATTTTCGTTCCGGTTCAAGTTTTTGCTATCCAAAATCGTAAACGAATTATACTGCTTATTTGGCGAATTTCATAATTAATCTGGCTGTTCACACAAAGTTGACACTGCAACACATCATTTCCTCGTGTTTTACCTCTTTGCCTATAAACTAACTGGAGGGTGAAAATATTCTTGTTGCACTTTTTCAACGTAAATTTTAGGTGATGATTATTATTTTAATTAAATTTTGAATCATAAATAGAAATGTTTTATTAACAAACAACTCTTGAAACCGAGACCGGAACTGAACCGAACCGAAATTTAAAAATTAGGAACGTAACCGAAAACCGGAACGAAAACCATTTCGGTTCCAGTCTCTGCTTGGAATAAAACTTTTCTAAGACTTTTTAAGTCTCTTTAGAGTAAATTTTCAGTTGTCCGCAATTAAATGAAACAAAAAACGTGATGTATTTTTTGTAACGACAAGGATAAATTACATTACAATTGTGACGTTTTATATGGTGTTACTGTTTTGGAGGAAATCCATTTGTGCGTGCACTTTTATCATTTATTTATCATTGAATTTATTTATTTCTGAGAAATAAAATGAAATAAAACACTGAATATTTTTTATCTTATAGTGATAATTTAAAATTTTATATTTTATAAATATACACGGACCTGTTTGACCAAGGGGGTTTTAAGTCGACGTTTTGTACGTAAAACTGGAAGTCCAAATGTTGTCCAAATCATCATGTTTAGGAAAAATCAACCTATTCAATTCCAATCCAACTTTTATCGTTTCAACATGTCAAGAAAAGTTTCTGCTACAGAATTATTACAATTACAGTAATGACAACAACGGTATATCATAAATTTACGCTCAACTGTTTTTTTATATTTTTTGTTCTTCGCTAATTCTATTCTAAATCTGAACTCATCGCAGAAATGCTTATCTTCAAATAAAGAAGCTACAATTGTAGCCGGAATGGTACTTGTCTAAATTTCGGATTTTTAAATGCTCGTAATCTATTCTGCCATATTGACAAATTGAGAATATTTATCGATACGAAAGATTTCGATGTGTTTAGTGTCGTGGAAACATGGCTTACTAGTAAAATCAATAATGAATCTGTTGCGCTGAATGGTTACAACATCTTGCGATTTGGCAGAACTCATAAGAGGGGTGGGGGTGCTTGTGTTTACTATAAGAAGTGTTTCAAGGTTAAAGTCGTTCATTCGTTTTTGTATGGTAAAACTGAAGTTCTGATGGTCGAAATGATACTACCATCTTTGACTATATTGATTGTGGTTAGCTACAATCCGTCAACTCCTACGCAATCCAATTTAGACGATTTTCAGGAATTTCTATCATCGCACATTTTAAACTATAATCATTTCATAATTGATTGCGACATAAATTGTAATATGATTGATCAATCCAATAAGTTCTATAATCTTTTAAAAGCGAACAATTTAACATCGGTTCCATTTTCACCTACCCATGATAGTACTTGGCTCGATTAATTTATTGTGTCTGAATTGAATTACTCTAGAATATTTTCATCTATATACGTTGCCTGATATTTTCGATCATGATCTACTGGCGATCTCTTATAAAACTAAATCAAAGCGCATTAAAATGGATTATAGGCTTATACCTACGACTATAGTCAGTTGGATGCTGAAATTATTACGAATTTTTTTCATTTTTCATTTTCAACATTTTTGTTGGATGCTGAAATTGTTATGAAAACGGCAAAGTCTCTTAGTAAAAATAGTGTCCGCAATCAAGTGAAGCGGAGTGTTTATATAGGGCGAACGCCTAAGAATCCATATTTACGAGGCAAAATGTACGGTACACCACATTTCTCGCAAACATTCAGGTGAAATCAAACTGTAAATAGACAACAGTTGCTCATGAGTCATGAACCATATATGAAATTGTTCATGAACCTTGTCCATAAACTTTCTAAAATTGGATATTGGACATCTCATGGCACCCCCGAAAAGTTAAAAAGTCAAAGGTAAAGCTAAAAAGTTAAAGTTAAGGAGTAAAAGTTAAAAAGTAAGCTTTCGAAGAGCCGTGTATTGTACAACAATTAAATGGAGCAGTGAAGCTCCCTCTATCACTGATATACGATTCAAATGTTCGTCGGCCATAGTGTATAGAGCGTTTTATACACTAGAAGATGGGTTATGCACCCAGTGTAGCTGGGACGAAGACGACGGAGATAATGGCGAAATTGTATTTATGTACCGTTAGTAAATTATTTCTCTAGAACCAGCTGATGACGTAACATATATAGATATATACAAATATAGATATATACAAAATTAAATATTTCATAATGTTGCGCCAAAATTTACATATTCCATGTACTTCGATCGAATAGAAAAATAATTATTATTCACCCACGAACAACCAAAAATTCAAATAAAATTTTGTGTAATGGTAATGAGAGGAGAATCGCTACGTCATAGTAAGTATGAAAATCGTACGTTGTTTTACAATTCATCAATAAAAAAAAAAATTATATTATCATCATCTTATACAAATGGAATATATCCAGGGAAGTATTCCGTATCGAATATCGACTAAAAATATTATATCAAGTTCAGAATTTAATAAATTTTTAAATGTACATCTGTAAGGATTTGGGCACCTTTAACACAGACGATTCAATTGCGTTTCCTGATTCATTCATTTTCCGCAATAATATGATTAACTAACTACTTCTAAATGCTAGGGACTAATACTTCAGATTACCATTAAACAACAAGTTGTGCCCACATGTTGAGAACTTGGAAGTTCTGATTTGCAAATCTGTTTCCCCTCCTCTACATCAAGAATGATATACTAATAACAAATCAACGAAAATAAATATGCTCTCTACGTGACAGATTTATTAGAACCACCAATCCACAAAAAAAATAAAAATATTATAACTGACTGTCAAAAACAAACAGAACAATCACATAACATATTACAACTTATAATTAAAACTGGACCCATAATATGTATTATACATATAAGAGCACTTAAACATAAACATATACGAGAAGCAGCCAACATAACCGAGACAGTTAATAAAATAATGAAATAACAAAAACTACACAAAATCGGGTTACAAATCAAATTGATGGTCTCTCATTAAAATTGACTGCCTTTTATAAAAAAATAAAAAAAATTGTCTGCTTGTAAATTGTTTACTTCACAAATGCATTTTAAATGATTTTTTGAAATAGAACTGCTACAACAACACTATATCGTTCAGTATGCAACAAAAAATAGTTAAAACTTTTTTTTTTTACTATTTTTTCCAAATTCACTATACTGCTGCTGCTGCTTTTTTTTTATAGTTATATACAAAAGCTTTTAACATGAAATATTACAAAACTTAAAAAAAAAAAAAAAAATTCAAATTGTTGAGTTGGAGGAATGCAATGGAATGGTAATGGGTAGATGTTTATTCGTATATGTGTGCTGAATGAAATAAATGTACATAAATTTATAGGCGCATATATATGAATGAGCTTTTAGTAGTTTGAACTGAACATCAAAGAGAATTTTTTTTTACAAAATATTGAATTATCTTCCGCATAGTCAAAATGAGATTAGTTGATTACAGAGCAAGTGATTAATTAAATGTAATCCACATTTTATGCAAATATCGATTTAAATGTAAATAAAAAATAAAAAATTCTCAGTAATTCTCTTCCTCGGGCTAAACAAGTTTTAAATATCATTAACATTGGTACATTTAAATTTTGATATGAGATTTGTTTAAATACCTGTTAAATATAAAATTCTTTTAAATTCAAGTTTTAAGGGTTATGACTTCGTAAAATAATTTTCTAAATATTTGAGTGATCACTTTGGATAAGAAATTTCTTCTTCTCTGATAGTAACCTAACCAAGTAACAAAAGTAAAAGAGGTGTTCGTGCTCAAAAGGTATTAATTTTCATCCGGACGTTGACGCTTGTTTTAATAAATGCCGATCCGGACGCTTATGTGATAATAACCTCATTTGAATATAATTATACATAGTATTCATACTACATACAATTTATTACATTTACAATGGTTCGGTCTTATTGAATCATTCAAAACGTTCTTTCACTCAAATAAGAAATTTGTATTTGAGAATTATTTAAAATCAATCGATTCATCATCAGGGGTTTGGGCGAAGCATTTTCGATGACACTGTTCATGACGATATCAGCTCACTGGATCACTGTAACACAAAATCAAATTAAATATCAACATAATGTGAATTACGAAATTGGAAACTTATCTGAATCCAATTAGATTTAGTAAACTAAGAACTGTATAAACTTTAATTTTAATTCTTATAATTTAATCTTATTATTTCAATGATAAACAGTCAGTCTAAAGTTAATTTCAATTAATTTAACAAAATTTATTTCTGTTTATGTTCAATCTTACTGTTATTACAGGAATTTGACAGAATTATTGTTATTATTGTTTTCTTCTTATTATTGTTAATTGTTAAGGCTGTTATCCAATCAGTTATTAAATTGTAAAAGCAGAAAGGTATGGCCATAAGTATAATTAAATTGTACATGGCGAATTCGATAATTTTAATATTTTTGTAAAATTTATCTCTGGTAATTTTGTATAATTTGTATGTAAAAATAAAATAGCCTTCACTTGCCTGTAAACACTGAACGGATTCAGATAGAACTTGAATAAATCATAGAGTATTGTTGTTTGAATTATTGTGTATCATACGAACCTACATCCATGTTTTTTTTTTGTTAATTATTTGGTTGTTCAATAAATCTTAAATTAAATTGAAAACAATAACCAAATATTCAAGTACTTGAAAATAAATCCATCTATAATAAGATTTTTAAGTGCTTGTCATCGTTCAGACACAACGTACCGTTTTAAGTTTCAAGACAATATCATCCAGTGGGGCAGCAACCAGTAATATTGCGGCTTCACGATTAGTTAAACAATTAATTGAAATGATAGGAGCCGATTTTACTTCTAAGTTTGATCCTATTTAATGTACCCAGTCAGGAAGGCGTTAATGATAGAATTTTTACAATTACTACTCATTTTTAGAAAAAATCAAAAATACTAAACAATTTTAGTTTCCTTTGTTGTCGCTTGGTTCTTATAAAGGATTGGTTGGTTTATATACATCAAAACCATCGATTGTTCTGATACTATAATTATTTAATTTATTAAAATAATCCATTCATTTGTCACAAACCGTAATGGGGTTTTTGTGTGTCCGCTTCATTATGATATTACAAAGAAGTATAACCAGAGGCAAATATATATTTACTTGGTTTGTTCCGGTTACTAAAAAAAATTCCATCCATTTTTATCACATTGACACCACAAAACTGATAATTTGCAGGCAAAACTCAAATTTGGTTTTACGAAGTATTGCTTTTCATTTATGCTCACACCAAATCTAGTTAACATTAGGGCATCCAATTCTGGAATTCGGAATTCCAGTATTTCGGAATACCGGCCCAAATTTTAGTTTCGATTATTCCGAAATCGAAACAAATATTCCGGAATTAATGAATTTCTTTTTTCACACTAATTTAAATAATGTCGACGTAATTTTTTGGAATTCATCCTTTCTTGTACTAAAAAAAACTATATTCAGGGAAACATCTCTAAAGTCACTTTTAAACTGACCCAGAAATGTTGGTCAGTCTATTGAGGTACTTAGTTTAAGGAATAAAACAATCTAATAATTTGAAAATTCAGAATCAGGCTAAAAAACCAAAATTGTCTTCAAATGTAACAAAATATTATATGTAATATTTCATAGGCTGACAAAAGTGATCAATTACGGGAGCTGGTCAAAATAGGGAGGTGGCTACTTTTTGAAGTTTTAGAGTATTTCTCTTTTGCGTTCACCATGACATGACACCTAATAAACGGATTACGAAACAATAAGTGCTCGTCCTTGAAAATTACCTTACGCATTTACATATTTAGTTGTATCCGTCTCTAAAATACACCTTGCAAAGTATCGTGTTGTTCGTTAGTTTTTAAACTGAAAAAGGTACTTAGTACATAATAACTATGCAGCTCCGTATATAGGACTGGTTTCGCACTCAAACAAACAAATTCAGAAACTTTCTCGACGTTCAATTCCAGAAATAGATTTGATAAGAGCAATTCAAGCTCGGATCGGACGCCGATGATATAATTGATCAATTAAATAATTTTGTCCCTTGGCCCAGAATGTTCATTGTGAGAACGTTGTTTCAATAAAAAATATATGATTTTATCAGTTCTTCAAAAACAGAAAGAATTTTACGTTCACCAGCATGAAAAATTGTATCTACAAAATTTTAGTTTACAGAAAATATTTTTGCATTATCACCTGCTTGCTTTTCTCTGCGTTTCGAAAAGTACTTTAATTTTGGGACGATAGAAGTGCCCTTCGAGGCAAAAACAGCACATTTAACCGCGATAAATATCGCCACCAAAATTCTAGTCTAAACGATGCTTTAGGTTTATTGAGAAAAACAGAAACCCCCTTGTGAGGAGTGAGTAGAAAAATAAATTTTGTGTAAAATTGTGGAATTTATAGAGTTTAAAGAATTTGAAAGAATGAAATTTGCAGAATTCAAAGAATTTATAGTAATTATAAAAATTGAGGAATTTAAAAAATAAAAAATAAAAAAACATTTTAAGTTAGCAAAAATTTTAGAACTCTGTCAGTTAAACAATTTAAAAATCTACAAAATTTAAAGAATTTTAAAAGTTCATAAAATTTATTGAAGCTATAAAGTTTTATAAAGTATTTTTTAAACTTACTGAAATTTTCACATGCTGTAACCGGAAGGAGCATGTCTGGAAAGTCCTATAACAGCATAAACTGGAAAGGTTTTACTGACAACCTCACTGGTGATGTAAAATAAATCTGGCCAAAAATAAACTTGGGGCACACCAGAATATTAAGCTCTTGTGAATTAAGAACGGTTGTAGGAATACTCACGCCACACTGCGTTTGTGGAGAGAATGCAAAAAGGCTGGGGTTAGAAGCAAATGACTTCTGTAGAAGCTGTTTATACGAGGAGCAGGAAAGAACTATGATTCACTTCCTCTACTCATGTCCGGCATTAGCACGCAGAAGTACTAACTATGTAGTAGCATAGATACTTAGGTAAGCTCAAAATGGACAACCTAACGGATCTCGAAAACAGTAAAGCGCGCGATAGCCTACGCTATCTAAATAGCTCTAAATTGTTCCAGAAAGGGTGAAGGCGATACATTATATGTCATTATAACTGACCGAACCTAACCTACTGAATTTCCAGGCTTTATAGAATTCATTGTAATAATACAATTTATAGGATTTACAGAATTAATTCGATTTATACAATTCAAAGAATTTATTGAACTTTATTAAAGAATTTTTAGAAATATAAAAATTTGTTGAATTTATATAAATTATGGAATTTTTAAAATAAGCCAAATTTGAGTTTGTAGAATTTTTGAACCCATTGAATCTAAAAAATATAAAGAATATTTAAAATTTATAAAATTGGTCGAGATTTTGTAATTTCTATTGTATTGACGGAATTTATAAAATATTTATTGTTTATAGAATTTATAGGGCTACACGAATTAAAAAAGGCTGAATTAAAAATGTAACATCAAAACTGAATTGAAAATGGTGATTTTAGTATGAAGAATTGGAACCATTTTTAATTCATTTTAAATAAATAAAATCTGTATTAAAAATGTTGTTTTAGACAAAGAAACGAAAATTGAAAAAATGAATTAAAAATGGAACTTTAACAAAAAAAAAGACAATTTTATTTCATTTTTTTTTTAATTCCTTTTCAAACTGAATAAAAAAAGGTCCATTTTAAATTCATTTTTGAACACATTTTTAAATCATTTTCAAAATGAATTAAAAATGCTTAGTTTCAGTGTATTTGTAAAAATCAAAATTTTCTACTATATTCTAACAGTAAACCAAGTAATTTTATCAAATGTTGACACATGAACTTGTTTTTACGTGGTCCTTTTTTATACATTTTTTTTTAATAATCTCAATTGCAAAGCAAATAATAATAATTTCGTTATTTTTATTGTTTTTAAAATTAATGTGTATACCTACACTGGATTTTACGAGTTATTTTTATACGATTTTTGTAAAAAAAAAAGATGGGAACGTATCTACCATGTAAATACAGGTCTAGGTGTACTAATACATTGCAAAACTGTAAAACGCAAGTGTTTAGTCATCGTATTTGTTATTTTTTATTCCTTTTTTGTTATAAACGAAACAAATGTAATTATACGTTCTTCGTGTAATGCAGTTCGTTTTTTACCTTAATTGAGTTAAACTGTTAGTACATTCATTTCGCTTATTAATTTTTATTTTTATATTATTATTTCATATACAATGGATTATCAATTTATTTCGGGAAAAAGAATAAATTCAAATTTAGTATACACAATAAATGAAAAACAGTTATATAAACAAGATAGTACAACTAAAAATTATTTGGTATACAGATGCTATTTAGATCCATGTAAGGCTCGTATTGCGATTACCAAAAATAATAATCGGGTTTCAAATTTTATAGAGCATAACCATGTAAACGACCAAGAAGAAAAGTTCAATGAATTCAATCTGTTGAAAGACATTAAAGCAAAATGTTCTGAGGCAAATATACTAATAAATACCTCAACGAATATTGGAAACGTAAGAGAAATTTTTAATTCGGCTTGCCAAAAGTAAGTAATTTTTTTAATTGTTTTATAGAAAGATATTTGTTTCATTCTGCACTAAATTGTAATAATTACATATGCCTTTTGTGAATTACCTAGATATCAAAAAGCTGCTGAAAATTTAAATTTTAATAAAATGCAACGGAGTTTGTTACAAATAAGAAATAATGTTTTCAAAGCCAATCCAAAAACCTGTGAGGCAATTATAGCTTCTTATAATACACCAGAAATTATGGAAATTTTTGGAAAAAGTAAGCATTCGGATAAACAGGCCTTTTATAAAGGATGTTTTGAAAATAATGGTTCACCTTTTTGCATTTTCGCTTCGGAAAAAGTGATTCAACTTATCCAGAATCATATAGAACCTGAACGAAGGCAATTCCTAATGGACGCAACGTTCAAAATATGTCCTGTTTCTTGTTTTAAACAATTTCTGATTATATGCATTGAATATATGAATCATGTCAGTAATAATTTTATTTAAATTTTAATTTTTGTTTAAAAGAAAAAAAATACAATATAAAGATTATATAGCTACATATTTTTTAATTATTACATTTATTTCAACTTTTAGATCTTCCCGTTTATTTTCGTGCTGATGTCCAGAAAAACAGAAAAATGTTATTTAGATGTTTTTGAATATATTAATAAAAATATCATGACATTAAAATGTAATTCAATAATTACGGATTACGAAATAGCAATGAGGAATGCATTACGTATGTTAACACCAGCACCTAATTTATTCACTTGCTGGTTTCATTATTGCCAAGCTGTAAAAAGACAAGCCAGCAAAATCCCGAGGTTTTTCCATACCATTCGTGGCCATAAAGATCTGGAACGAATATACTATAAATTTTTATGCTTGCCATTATTACCAGCTGAGGAAATCATACAAATGTATCATGTGCTCCGTCAAAATGCAGAATCCATAAATAAATTAGCATTCCAGCAATTTTTTCACTATTTTGAGAAGCAATGGATACATCGTGTAAGTTTTTATTATTTTGTTTATTATAAAAAATATGAATAATAATGGAAATGATATTTATATAGGAGGGTCCAGATAAAATAACGGTATTTGATCGCCAAATTCGTACTACCAGTGCCTTAGAGGCATACAATGGTGTTTTAAGCAAAAAAGTTATGAAGAAAGGTCACTTTTTCAAATTTATACAAAAATTACAAGAGGAGGAATTTCGGAAAAGTAGGGAATTTCAATTATTAATTGAAAGTGGCGGCTCAACAAGTACTGTTAAAAGGCGCAAATATAAGGTAATCAGGGAGTTATTATTACACCATCAAAATTAGTTAAATTTAAGATTATTTTTTTTTAATTTTTTCATAACTTTAAAATAGACACAACATGAAAAAATTGCGGAAGCGTCAAGCTTACTAAAAGAAAAGAAAATCACCCCAATAGAATTTTTAAATCGAGTTACGTATGAAGATAACATCTATAAAGGATGTATGGACTGCAATAACAGTGATAGTGACGGGAATGATGGCGGCGATGCTGATGATGTGGATAGTACTATTATTGTTAATCATAGTTCAATAGCGTCAACATCAGCATGCACCACAAAAGAAAGAATTAGTATGAGTCAATCATCCTTAAGCTTTGAACAGCCGGGTACTTGTTGCTGCATATGTTTCAATAATATATGTAATATCGTGTTGTTTCCATGTAAACATTTAAAAACTTGTAAAGAATGCTGGAAGGAAGTAGAAAAAAACAGTGAAAATAATGAGGCTGATGTCAATGAACAGCAAGATTCTAGGAATTCGCCACGTTGCCCATATTGCAAAAATATTGTAAATGATTCACTTGAAGTTTTTCCTGAGTCTTTCAGGAATCCTTTTTAGAATTATTAAGTTCTTTATTACAACTAATTGATTTTAAAGGTGATTTATAATAACAATTAATTTTCTTTTTTATTGCTAAATATTTTTTTCATTTTTCTTTTGTTTTATTCCATTTTTAAAAAATGTTAAAATAAATATGAATACAGGTTAATAAATTTTATTTTTATATATTTTCATTAATGAAACAATAATCACAAAAATTTAAATAAAATTAGAAGTAATATTTTATTTTGAATTTTAATTTAAAATTTGAAAAAATTTCAAAAAGTTAAACAAACATTTTTTTTGGTATTTTCATTAATGAAAATAAAATAGTAGTATAACTAATTAAAGGCTATTTTATTTTCATTAATAAAAATACGAAATTATAATGATAGTTACATATATTCAGCCCTATTATTATTGTCGAGTCAATCGACACTCGACAATCATAATAGGGGTGAATATTTTATTTTCATTAAAGAAAATCCGAAAATAAATGTTTGTGTAACTTTTTGAAATTTTAATAATTTTAAATTAAAATTCATAAAATAAAATATTTCCAATTTCATTTAAATGTTTCTAATTATTGCTTTCATTAATGAAAATACATAAAAATAAAATTTATTGAACTTTTAATTTTTTTTTTTTGTTAACTTTTTATGTTTTTAATGAAAATTAATAAAAATATAATTACAATCAAATTAGATTAGAAATAATATTTTACTAACCGAATTTTTGTTTATAAATGTTAAATTATTTTGTTTTTTTAAAAATATGAATTTGGAAAAAAAATCCTGAATAATAAAAAAATACTAAAAATAGATAAACAATTTTTTTTATTTTTATTTGAAATTTTATAATTGAATATAATAAATTAATATTTTTCCATTAAATTTTATTTTATTTCAATACTTCAGTTTTAAATTTCTAAGTGTGGGGACTTAATAATACCTTATGTAATTTACGTGAAGCCCATTTTGCCTACGTAAATCTCCATTATAAAATGTCATATGCCTCATCGACATATTGTAAAAATAGTAACTTGATTGCAATCTGTAGCTTTCATCGCTTTGTTCGTGAACTCTATCCAAATACTTCCATATATCTCGAAATTGGGTAAATGGTCTCTTCCATAATTTTGTGTTATTCCAATATTTGTTGTAAAACTTATAAATTTTTTCTGCATCGGTACTTCTTTCCATCCCATTTCCATGGAAAAATGATGCGAGGCAAAGCTTGTTTTGGTACTTGAATTCTGGTGACATTAAAACCTCTAGAATATAAGCAGGCCACATATGCACTGGCCAGAAAATGTCTTCTAACCAGTTACGGAAAACATTATTTTTATCTTTTATGTTGTGACTTAACCGTACTAACGCTTTTAATTTGTTGCATTTAATAGAATTTTTGTCATTAATTTTTTTTTTTAAACGTAACTCAACTTCTTCTATACACTGTGTTAATTCGGTATCCATTTGATCGTTTAATATTTCATATTTTACTACACAATCAAAAAGACAATTTTCGCTGCTATCATTCAATAATTCGTGAAAATTTTCCTTATCTGATGATATATTATTATCACTATTGTTCTCATTATCAGAGAATACATTATCTATTGAATCTAATAAAAAATATTCCAATAATTCAATTTCTTCTACGCATTGTGTTAATTCGGTATCCATTTGATCGTTTAATATTTCAAAACTTTTTACACATGCAAAAAGACAATTTTCGCTACTCTCATTTAATAATTCGTGTAAATATTCCTTGTCTGATGATATATTATTGTCACTATTGTTGTCATTATCAGAGAATAAATTATCTATGTATTGAATCTTATAAAAATACTCAAATAAAACCATTCTCAGCTAAGGTTCGTGCTATTACTGGTTAATACAAAATAACATAGTGTTTTAATAACATAGCTGTAATTGTTTTATCTTTTATTTTCTAACCACATTTTTAATTCATTTTTTCTTAATTCCTTTTCAAAATGAAATAAAAAATGCATATTTTATTTCATTTTTTAACGCATTTTTAATTCATTTTCAAACTAAATTAAAAAAGGCCCATTTTATTTCAGTTTCGACACATTTTTGATTCATTTTCAAAATGAATAAAAAAAGGCCCATTTTTAATTCAGAAAAATACCTTTTTTAATTCAGCCTTTTTTAATTCGTGTAGCCAATTTATAGGTTCCCTAAACATATTAAAACTTATATAATTACGGTCTTTAAAGAAATTATAAAATTTATAGAATTTATGGCATTTATGATTTTTAAGAACTAACGAATTTATGGGATTTGCAGAAATAAAAGAACTTACTGAATTTTAAAACTTTATCCATAGAATTTATAAAATATAGAGAATTTATTGGATTTTTAAGTTTTATAGAATTTATCAAATTTACGGAATTTTTAAGAACTAAAGAATTTATGAGATTTGTAGAATTTAAAGCACTTACTGAAGTTTTAAACTTTTTCATAGAATTTCTAGAACTTATAAAATTTAGAGGATTCGTAAAATTTAGAAGACATAAAATTTATTAAAATTATTGAATTTATAGAATTGTTAAAGTTTATAAGATTTATCAAAATTGTATTTTCACACATACATATGAACATTAATAAAAAAATTATTGTTATTTTTTATAAAATTTTAAATTTTAAATTTTAATTTTTAGCAAGAAATTATTTAAAAAAAAAATCAATTCCGGAATCGAGAACATTTAAATTCGAAAATTCCGGAATTACTTTTTAGCCAAAGAATGGATGCCCTAGTTAACATTTAACATTTAAACATTTAACATTAATCATATAAACATTTAATATTTAACATTTAACACATTAAAAATATCTAACACATTTAACCAGGGCTCAGGAACCGGAGCCCGGAGCCTCGGAGCTGGACATTTTTGATAAGCCGGAGCTGGAGCCGAAGATGGACCCAGCGATAGCCGGTACCGGAGACGAAGCCTACTTTTCTATTTCATTCTATTTTGAACCGGAGCTGGAGCCGGAGCTGCATCCGGAGCTAGAGCTAAAACCGGAGCTGGAACCAAAGGCAAAGCCAGCTTACCTATCTCGATTTTTTTGTTCCAAATTTTATAATTTTATTGTTGGCATTTTTGAAGAAAAACTGAATTTTAACAAAATAATAAATGAAACAAAGCAATGTTTTACACGGTTTCCGGCTTATCAAAACTGCTCAAATTCATGGCATCTAGCTCCGGCTCCAGCTCTGGCTCCCAGCACTGTTTTTAACACGTTTAAGTTTAACACATTGATTACATTTAAAAACATTTAGAACATATAACACATTTAACATATTTAACACATTTAACTAACACCTTAAGCACATTTAACACATTTACTACATTTAATACATTTAACACGTTTAACACGTTTAACACTTTTAACAAAAAAACAACACAATTTGATACATTTAACACATTTAACACGCTTAAGATATTTAATATATTTAACACTTTTAACATATTTGGCTCAGCTTTAGCAGAGCATACCATGTAACACAGCGCCAATTTTTACAATGGTAGAAATACTTCTAAAATATGTAATATTTTAAAATGTAGCAATAACAAATAAAAATAAATAAAAATGCCACTTTTCTAAAAAATGATTGAGTTTTTTTTTGTAAACTGTAGGAAATGCATTACTTTTATAAATATGTAATGCATTATTTGTCGTATATTTTGGTACGATGGAAAATGATTTTCAGATGAATTTAACGGAATTTGGTAATTTTGAATACGATGATGATGAAATTCGATAGGTACAATGGAAATGGGATTATTTAATGATTTTCAGATGAAATTAATGAAATTTAAGAAAAAAACTTCTCAATTTTTTACTAGAAAGCTATAATTTCCCCTTTTCCCAAAATAATTTTATAGAATTTTTCTCAATTTTTTTTCCAGAGTATGTCTCGGCTCTTTTCCAAATATATTACTAGAAAGAGCAGTTAACATAGCCAAGTTACAAGCTAATCGGTATAACCTATCATAATCCAAGAATCCCATTTTCATCGTGCCTGTCATATTTCATCATAATCTTACTCAAAATAACCAAGTTCCATTAATAAAACCTCTAATTAATTCTTTTGCCTCATAAACATGCACTTTTATTATTTTTTTTTAATAACAAAGTACATTTTATCCACATACCACAATACATAAATAATTATTAAAGTAGGCATTTGCTTATAAATCTAACATAAATGGAACATTTAGTGACCCTAGAACCTTGAACGTTGGTGTTCCGCAAGGTTCTGTTTTGAGCCCTTTGTTGTTTTTAATTTATACCAATTCTGTCTTTAGAATAAAACTGTACGGTAATAGCACTTGGTTTGCTGACGACTTAGCTCTAGCGTATGTTGCTGAATCTCCGTCTGAGGTAGTCTCAATGATTAACTCAGATCTTAAGGTATTACATTTATGGTTCAATAAGCATTGATAAATTCTGAGAGAAAAATCTTTTTAAAATCTGTGGTACCCAAATTTTGCCTAGTAACCTGATAACATATCACAATTTTACTAAATGCTTTACCAATAATTGTCTAACTGAGTTAGTTAACACGTTTAAATATCTTGGTATCTATTTGGACTCCAATCTTAATTGGAAAACTCATGTCACCAATTTAAAATTATACACGAATTCCGCTTCCAGGATTTTTATCTCCTTCGTGATTTATGCCCAGTCTCTGTTTTGATAATGCTGTACCACGCGCTGGTAATGTCTACACTGGGTGGCTGCCATACAAGTACTTTAAGGCCGTTGTATCTTCAGTAAAAAATGATTTTGCGAACCATACTGAAGAAACAAAGACGCGAACCTTCTTGGCCTTTATTTAAGTTTAATAATATCTTGCCGTTACAGCAATTGTATATTTTTACAAGGTTTTAAAAAATTTTATAAGCGGAGTGGCCATTGTAGTATAAGGTTCGATGATCGCTATAACCTCCGTGGAAACCATCAACTATTTCACAATATTCCGAGATTTAATTATGATCACTTCCGCCGATATATTCTTATTGCAGCAGCTACATTTTTCAATCCTTTGCCGGATTTCGTTGGAAGGCTTATCTATAGGAAAGGACTACCACAAGGAAATTGCAAATGTTCCAAACAAATTTTATGTCGATAGTATCAAGATCTTAAATGGACAAATTCCAAGCGTACAAGATGATTTAGTCGAGATAAGGGCATCAGCGAAAAGGAAATTCGCTTTGAACCAGATAACATTAGTAGAATTAAAGGATATAATCACAAAAATGTGTGATAAGCGAGATGTACACGGATTGAAGCCAAGTATGATTTTGAAAGCTATGGATGTTATTGGCGAAAAATTGTTATCAATGTTCAATACTTCTTTAATGGCGGGTCAATTCCCTAAATGTATGAAAGAAGCGAATATTATTCCTATTCCAAAAATAAAAAACGCAAAATATCCAGAGGATTTTAGACCAATTAATATGCTGGACTGCTGTGAGAAAATCTTAGAAACTGTCGTAAAGATACAACTAATCGAATTTTTAAACGTGGAAGGGATATTAATAGAGCAACAATCGGGATATCGTAAGGGATATTCATGTGAATTTGCATTAAACTTAGTATTGAGTAAATGGAAGGAATCGAGAGACAGGGGTGAATATACAATTATAGTATTTTTGGATTTCCAAAGGGCATTCGAAACAATTGATCGAACAATATTGTTGAAAAAGTTAACAGAGATAGGAATTACAAATAACGAATGGAATTGGTTTAAAAGTTATTTGAGTCATTGGAGTCAAAGAACGAAAGTAGTGCATGAAACATCTGATAGATGTACTAATGAGCTTGGTGTTCCTCAAGGATCCGTTTTGGGTGCCATACTATTTATAGTTTATATCAATGATATAGTAGAAAGTCTTAAAAATTGTCATATAAATTTATTTGCGGATGACACCTTGATTTATTATAGTGGAAATAACATTGAAGAAGTTGTTGATAATATTAACGGTGATTTGGAACGAGTACAAAAATGGCTAAATGGAAACAAATTAAAGTTAAATATTAACAAGACAAAGTGTATGGTTATTGGTAAAGCAGATCATAATTGTGACATCAGAATTAATCAGAGTAACATTGAGCAGGTAGACACTACCAAATATTTAGGGATAATAATTGATAAGAGGTTGAAATTCAGTGATCATGTGTCTTATATAGGAAGCAAAATAAATCAGAAGATTGGTGTACTGAAGAGATGCCATAGAAATTTGAGCTATTTAAGCAAAAATAGTATATATAAGGCAATAATTGCTCCTCATTTTGAGTATTGTCCATCAGTGCTATTTACATGCAGTAGAGAAGATAAGGAGTACCTCCAAAAACTTCAGAATAAAGCGATGCGAGTCCTGCTAAATGTCCCAAAAACAACAAGTATTCGAAATATGTTGGAAACATTATGTTTTATGAGTGTAAATCAAAGAATAGTATACAATGTATTAATAATTATTTATAGAGTTAAAAACAATTTGGTTCCTAGTTATTTAACAAATTTTATTTCTTATGTGAAAGATAAAACTGATTATAATTTAAGAAATAGAGATCAATTTTTGTTACCATTTTTTAAGAGAACTGAAAATCAAAATTCTTTGTTTTATAAGGGAATTGACTTATTTAATAAAATTCCAAGTGATGTTAAAGTTTGCACTAATATAAATGTATTTAAGAGGTTTTTAGTCAAATTTATAAAAGAAAATGTAGATTAAATTTTCTTAGTTAAATATTAATTGTTAAATTTATTATTTTTGAAACTAAATAGCTTCAAAAGCTAAATAAATAAATAAATAAATAAATAATGTGAATACTAAGCCATTTTTAACAGAAGTTAAAAAATAGTTACTTGAAAACTCAGACATTTCTTTTCTGTATCGTATTGTTATGTAACACAGCTGCATTTCGATTTGTTATTTATTTCAATTGGTATACTTGTATTTAACTGACTAATATTGCTATCTTTCAGCTATTTAGAAATATTTATTTTTTCTAACAATTTTTTTGTTTTTTGATGTTTCCGTTGCTTTTGTAGTACCTATTTTGTTTTTTGCGGTGAATTCGAGGCTGTCGTTGAATCGACAAAGAATTCTTCCGTTTTCATATAAATTAATTTGTAATTTTTTATTTTTTTTTTTGCTTTTCTTAAATAGCTTAAGTAAATGTATTGCTTTGTAATGAATATGAAATAAAATTATAAATAAATAAATAAATAAAAATAAATAATTCCAAGCAAATGTCAAAATATAGTTAATTTTTAGGCATCTAAGATGCCTTATAACTCCGCTATTGATGTCTGTTAACAAGAATTAAGTCGAAAAGTACTTATCCGATTTTCATGAAACAAAGGCAAACTTATAGACCTTGATCAGATAAGAAAAAAATGGTATGGCTAAGACCTTTAGGTGGTCGGATTCCAAAGTTATAGACGCTTAAAGATTTCCTTTGCAATACATTTACGTAAAAAGCAAAAACAATGAAAGTACATAGTAGAATACTATGCTGAAAAATTGTTTTGCCTTTGGATGAATGAATGAAAATATTTTTGTTTGAATGTATGTATGTACATGCAAGCAGTGCCGGATCATCATATGCCCCAATTGGACCATGGCCCCAGGCCCGTAATTCTAGAGGGCCCGGATTAGCGAAACACTTTTGCTAAACAATTAATTTAAAATTTCTCATAAAATCAATCCAACAACCATACTGACCTACAAGAAATGTAAAAAAAATCAAATGAGTAGCTTTACCTGATGCTACCATAGTTGAACGTTTTATTGAATTTATTCCGTTTAATTCTCACACAGCAGCGAATCTGGTATCAATTACCTTACAAAAAGTCAAATCACTTGGACTAAACATTACGAATTGCAGAGGGCAAAGCTACGATAATGCTGCAAATATGTCCGGAGTATACAATGGAGTACACTCAGAGAAAAAATATGATTGAGTTTATCATAAAAGTGACCATCATACTTATGATTAGATTCAATAATTAAGAAAATCATACCTTGATGTATTCAATTAATAATAATGATTGTATCTATTTAATAAATTATGCACGTTATTATGCAAATATTATTGAATTAACCATATCCATGATTACATATATCGCTATTGTGATGGATCGTATCAATAATATAATTTAATTTATCATTTGGAGATGATAAAGCCCATCAGATGCTGTGATAGTTGTTATCATATTAATTAATGAAGTATACTGCGGGGTGTGATAGCAGCTATCATACCATATATATATTATAATATTCTATCGCTGGCTTAATTAATAACGGCTCTAACCCACACATTTTTCAAAAATGGCATTTTAATGCTAAAATGTTTAAAATAACATTCCGCATCTTTCTGTGTTATTGTATTAGCTTGGATCACAATATTTCACGGTTCACATTTAATTTTATTTAACTAATTTTAACTGAGTTATTGACTAAATAATATTTCTTTGCGAATTTCCCAAAAATTTTACAAATGTATCGATATACATATTTCACTAAATAACAAAACATATTCTATAGTTCATGAAATGTACATTTATTTTGAATTGATTTATCGTACAGTACACATAGTATAATTATATCCAAATTAGAGGTCTAAACGAAATTATTTTTTATTTTTATATTTTTATTTGAATCATTATTTATATATAAGTTCTTAAAATTTTTCATAAAACTTTTAGTCATTTGATGGTTTAAAATTGCTCCACAAATTCAATTTCAAAACCGTAATTATGATAATTGAAACCTAAATTTTCCAAATGTTGAACACAACTAAAATATACCGTTTTATATTTCTAATTTTAAATTTATTTGAAGTTAATATGTTCCGAAAATTGTAATAGAATTTAATCCAGGTTCGAACTGATCAGATTAAGATTATGAAAAAATCAATCTTCTTATCAGACCGCGGCGACTGGGCTGATTGTACCACGATTTTCATTCTATATTATACAGAATGAACTGCGCAGGTTGTATTAGCGAATTATACTAACATAGCCAAATTCTCTTGATAATTTTCTTTACTATTTTAACTTGAATCAAATAATATTTAATTCGTGTAATCACTAAATAAATTTTACAGTTTTATATTTCAGTAACCATTTAACAAAATCAAATTTAGGAATACCATTAAAGTGGATTACTGGTACTTTCTTTAGGATAATATTTCCGAATTCTATGAAACTATAGTGCTAAATAATTTCTCTTGTCGCGCAAACTTATATTTCTGTGAAATTTCGAGATTTCTTAGTTCCGTTATGCCCGGTTTCACAAAAAAATAACCAATCTCTAGTTAATTTAAAGGGCAGCTAAATATTAGGCTCTCCTTCATGTAAAATTTTCATGTAAAAACGTGCGTTTAAGAAATTGAAATAAATCACAATTTCATAAAAGAAGAAAGAGATGAAATATTCACTTATTGGAGTTTGCCTGTTATTTTTTGTGAACCCGAGCATTAGACTGCCGCAAACAAAACCAGTAACTTGAGCAAAATTCATTAGTTAAACTAAACTTAAAATTAAGGAATTGAGTAATTCATTAGAAAAATAGGAAGTATTATCTTCAAGTACATCTGGAATCATTGAACTTGTCTGTGATGATGATTTATATAGCTTTCTGTATGAAAGCCATGTACATAATATTCGCAAAATGTTGGATAGTTAGCATTTATACCCAAACAATTAAAGGTAGTATTTAATGGTTCTAAAGCATTCGTAAACATGTACGTTTTCCCGCAAAACTCACACATGTATTATTTCTAAAGATTCATGTATAAAAATAATTTTGAGAAATTCAGTATTTTCTTCCGATTCGGCCGCTTCAACTGGTTTCTGTAGAAAAAATAGGTAGTAGTTTTTGATGTAATTAAAATATAGCCTAATTATAGGTATAGTTATAAATGAATTTGGAATTTCCTTTTTAGAAAAGCGAGAATTTCCTTTGTGATTCTTCTTTCCGTGGAAGAATGTACGGCAGAAGTACTAAACTAAGCGCTAGTCGTTCATCTGTAAATAGAAATATTATTGAATTAAGATAAATTAGTCAAAACATTTTTTGCTTGACTAATACTAGCTATATACAACATAGGACTTTAAAAGTATGGCTATCTTAGAATTTTTTTTTTTTTTAAATTAGTTTGTATGAACTTTGTCTAGTAGTATCGTGGGTAACAACCACCAAACAGTCATTTCTAATTTGATTTGCCACATTTATTCTGCACTCCTAGTGTGAAGCTAAATCAAACAAAACAATTCTACGTTAAAAATGCAGTAGACCTTGCTTTTTGTAGGAAAGGAAGTAAAGACGTTGGTCCATGCACAAATGACAAACCGGCGTATCAAACAGTCAAACCCAATTTTTCACAAAATTGGTTCATTTGCAAAATCAAAATTATTAAAAAAATGGTTTAAACCTATAATAATAATATAATATTGTTGTTTTATAAAATTTTAAAAATTTTAATTAAAGTTAAAACAATAACGTTGTACTTATTGTCTTAAATTTTATTAAAATTTATTTAATTTCATTTAAAAATCAGAATTTTTTTATTTTGCCATCAATTCACATTTTAGTTAAGCTAAAATTTGTTATTGAACATTTTTTTCATATTTCTTATATTGCAAATGAAACAGTTTTAACAAAAAATGGATTTGTCGGTTTGAAATTCCAGTTTGCGTATGTGGCATGGCCTTAGGAAATAAAACGTTTTGGTTAATTTGGAACAATTCAATAATCGTCTTTAAATTTTATATTTTTTATAACTGGCTAAATTATACACCAAAACTAATTCATTAAATTTTTATTTAATACTTATATGAAAATTGTGCCGAATTTTCGTTTTTTCAAAACACCATCTTAGCAAAAAATTACGAGAAATTTAGGTTAATTTTGTTGCCTTAGTGTTTTAAAAGAACGAATTTTTAAATTAAAATTAGAAATTATTTTTGGCCTTTAATTTATTAACCACTTATAAAGATTAATTTGGCATGGGCCAAAGACATACAAAGATGATCTGGTTTAATCAATAATTTTTTCGGAAATTCCACTGCTCAAAGGTGTCAATATAAACATCCAAGATGTCTTAGGGTAGCACCAATGATCATCGGGAAATAGTGGAAAAATATTTTTTAATATTGTTACAAGACGTAAGTAATGTATGCAACTAACCAATTTAGAAATTAATTCCGCTGTAATGAATGAAACAGGTTCAAATATTCAAATGTTGCTATTTGTGTTAATAAATTAATTCAAGAACTATTGTTTTTTACCAGCGCTCGTAAAGCTCCCGTAGTCATCTACATTTTAAATATAGTCAATGTCATCATAGAAATGGGTATCTATCAGCTCAAGAGCTTATTATTAATTTACCTAAATTCGATATTTCACATTATTTGAGATGGTTCAAGTAGCAGTTGATTACATGGATCATCTTTTTATTAATTCAGAGCAAGAAAGGTGAGCTGTAATTGGAGTAAACTTTGAATAGTTTTCCTGAAAATAAAAATAACTTCACTGATCATTCTTATAATATACTTTAATGCAAATTATATTGTATTACCTTTGGCAATGCAACCTCCGGAAGATGGAATAAAGTACGTCTCCTGCTGCCTTACTAAGAAAAAACTCACATTTGCCTTTTTGTAGTTTTGTTGTATTTCAATTTAACTATTTTTGTTTGCCTTGTCTTAACTTGAAACTTGACTATTAAATAACGTAATTTTATGGCATTTGACGCAGGATATTTAGCTGTTTAAAAAAGCAGAAAGACAAATATTTATTTGCAGAATCCAAATATGCCCCTAACTCATTTTTCGACTTTTGGCGTTTATGACTTTTTTTCCTTAGTACGGCAGTGTAGCTCTTTTAGAAATAACGTCTGCACACGTTTCGCGAATTTTGTAAAATCGTCCTTAAAAAGCCTAAAGAAACCTCAATGAAAGATATTTATATTTTGATTGTAATAAAACTGCTTACAATTTATTTAGGTTGCGATTGATGATATATTCAATTATCACCGCAGATACATTGCTCCATTCCTCTGCTGTTACAAGCGTAACTGATTTGCCGATTTCTGCTGAAATAGTTGGGTAATTTTTGAATAAATTTGTTTTTAAGGGCTAAATTATGTCTATTTTACTTCTTTTGAATCTATTTTAGAAGATTGAATTTGTAAGTCTTAAAAACTATTTTTGTACAATTGTTTTCTTAAAATTGTATTCCAAACACACATTAAATGTAGGCCTTGACTTTCTAGTCAATCGGACGCTGTTTTTTTTAGATTTTTTCAAAAAATAAAATAATTTATATTTAATTTTTTAATTTTTATTTCCGAAGGTCTTTCTTATATACATAAAATATTAGGGCTAATTATAGACCTTTATTAACTTAATTAAATTAATTCAATATATATTTCTCAAAATTAATTTAATAATACAAAAATTATTTCTCCAAATTTTCGGTGTTGTACACCATTCTCAAGGAGTTTGCATTACCAACTACTACAATTTTTTGAACAACAAAGTTTTTTCTTTTTCGTCATTGAAAAATGTCAGAAAATAAGGAAAACAATTTGTTTGAATTGTTGACCTAGTGAACTTGAATTTTAATATTTACTTCGAACAGCTGATTTTTCAAAATAAACAAACAGTACGTAATACAAATTATCGGCTACATAGATGTTTTGATTTTGTATGACATCATCGAACATAATTTTTTATAATATTAATGTAATTTCCTTGCAACCTGTTACTATCAACTTTATAGTTAACCGGATTCTTTGATAACCATATGTGACCAGCCTCTTTAAATAATCTTTTATTTTTCTTAATTTCGTAATCTACTGTTATACAATTATCAAAGTCAAAATCGTGATTATTTTCATGCACATGCTTCACTAATGCTGATCTGTAGTGATTGTGTGTTAATGTTGCATTTCTTTTTATATGCGCTACGTCCGTCTTATGTTGTTGTACTCTCTGTGCTTTCGTTTTGCTTGTTTCCCCTACATAACAAGAATCACAGTCTTTACATAGAATTTTATAAATGACACCATCCTTTTGTTCGACTGGTATTTTATCTTTTAATTTAGAATATGTGTCCGAAACTTTGCAAATAATTTTGTTAGCTAATACGATTTTAGAATTTGTTTTTAAAGTTTTGTGAATTTTTTCCGTTAAATTTGGTACATATGCGATTGAGCTAAACTTAATTTCTTCTAAATTATTTGAATTTTTATTTTCATATGTATATAACGTTTTTGTAATCAATTTTTGGATAAGTTTAATCGGGTAATTATTTTTTGTTAATATCTTAATAATTTCAGAGATGTTTTTTTGTCTAAATTCACTATCTGACAGGTATAAGACTCGTTTAATAAAAGAATGAGCAACATTCTTTTTCATTTGGTAAGGATGTGTCGAAATGAAATTTAATAGCGTATCTGACGCTATATCCTTTTTATACCATTCAGATTTAATAATTTTATCTCGTCTGTGGAGTTTAAGATCTAAAAATGGTAATGTGTACTCTATGTAGCCGATAATTTGTATTACGTACTGTTTGTTTATTTTGAAAAATCAGCTGTTCGAAGTAAATATTAAAATTCAAGTTCACTAGGTCAACAATTCAAACAAATTGTTTTCCTTATTTTCTGACATTTTTCAATGACGAAAAAGAAAAAACTTTGTTGTTCAAAAAATTGTAGTAGTTGGTAATGCAAACTCCTTGAGAATGGTGTACAACACCGAAAATTTGGAGAAATAATTTTTGTATTATTAAATTAATTTTGAGAAATATATATTGAATTAATTTAATTAAGTTAATAAAGGTCTATAATTAGCCCTAATATTTTATGTATATTTAATTTTAAATTAAAAACTTGCTAATGGTTACATTGCTGCAACTTCAGGAACTTGTGATGTCATCTTTAAACTGCCCCGGATAACAAATTTGAGTTCGAGTTTTCAACTTAAAAATTTGCAAATTATATGCTTATTGCTTCACCTTTAGGTCTTGCGAAATAAACATCTTGAACCGTCCGATTTAAAAAAAATGGCCAGCAGACAGCAAATCGATTGGTCGCCCTTTAGAACAGTGCAAACAGCTAAAAAAGTTGCAGTAATGCCGAACATAGTGGTAGCCAATGCAGGAGTTTTATTAGTATGTTGTCCACCTCTTGCTCTACACCGATACTATATTGTAAATGAGCTTATGCTCAAAATTAGTATCTCAAAATTTTTGTAAATAAGTAAATAAAGTAAATAAATAAATATGTTTAGGCAGCTCTAAAAAAAAAAAAAAAATAAAATAAATAATAATTGGAAACACCCTTCATTTTAATAATAATTAACAATAAACGAGCAAATATTCAGAAAGAAAAATGGTTCAATAAACAACACGGTGTTTAATGCTCTGTAGTATAAAAAAAATGTACTTACGTGCCGTAGTTTTCCACTGCAAGACACAATTACCCCCTTATAAGGTTTAATAACTATTTGTCCTACTAAAAATTCACTTTTAGGTTTCAAAACTATACTAACATCACGATCACTAAAACACTTTTTAACTATTAACGTTAATAATAAATTAATTAAATACAATAATTTATTTTTAAATTGTTATAATATTTTCTTTATTTAAGACTTCTCACGAGATTAGGTAATAATTGCACCTTGTTAGAGTACAAATTCTATTTGATATGACCGTAGCAAACACGAGGAGTTACAAATAATTTCCAATAAACCTTATTTTGTTTTGTTAGACCTAATTATATTATGATAGACCCTATTGTATTTTTATTGTTCTAACCATATTTAAATATTGCAGATCATATATAAAACCATACTACATGATTGTCTCGATTATATTAAATGATATCGCATGATTGTTCCAATCATTAAAATCGAAAATTATTGGATTTATCATAATGTAATAAAATTTATCATACATAATTCTAGTAATTAGATAAATGATATTTACTATTATAATGTATTAGGATATATCAAATATAGTTGAATATGATTTCCTGGATCATAACAAAATAATTCCAATCATTCATTTATCATATTTTTTCTCTGAGTGTACAAGCTAAAATTAAAGAAATTTGCCCTGAAGCCATTTATATTCCATATGCTAATCATTCACTCAATTTAATTGGAAATAGTGGAGCTGAGTCGGGTTTAACTGCTGTACATTTTGTTGGTCTTGTTGAAAAGATTTATGTATTTTTATCAGCATCTACACATAGATGGTCAGTTGTAGAAAGGTGTCTTAGGACCTCTAATCATTCAAAAGTTAAACGTCTGTCAGCCACTCGATGGTCATCTCGTTACCAGTCAATTAAATCTTTGAAGCTAGGTTATTGTGAAATTAAACAAGCTTTGAATATTTTGGCAAACGATACATCAACAAAGAGAGCAGCGCAAATTGAAGCCCTACAACTAGCAACTAATATGGAAACAATCGAGTTCGTTTTACATTTAGTGATTTGGTATGAAATTCTCGAGCGATTTGATGCAACTAATAAATCTCTACAAAATCCGAAGGCAACTCTCGATATGGTTGCCGATCTTTACAATTCATTGGAAGAATTTGTGAAGTCAATTCGAAACAAATTTGACGAGTTTGAGGAAGAAGCTAAGAACATTGCACCTAATTCTACTTTCAGAGATATAGAGAGTCGTAAAAAAACTAAAACGTTTTTTTGACGAAGGAACTGAGGAAGAAAATGAGATTCCTTCAGCAGGCAGACACAAATTCAAAATAGAAAGCTTTTATGTATTATGTGATGTTTTAGCTGCGGAATTGAAACGAAGGTGTAATGCTTATAAAGATATTTACATTCGTTTTCAATGTTTGTTTAAAAAATCAATAGCTAACACCGATTTTTCGGAATTGTTCGTTCATTATAAGAAAGATATTAATTGTACAGAACTAAAGAGTGAGCTGTTCCATTTTTTAAACCTGAGCGTGATACAAAAAAGTGACAATAAACCTGTGGAATGGTATAAATTTATTTTGAATACAAATTTAAATAAGACATTCCAGAATTTGGATGTCCTTTTGAGAGTTTTTTGACAATTCCAATAAGTAATGCAAGTGGAGAACGATCCTTTTCAGCCATTAAAACGGGTAAAGAACTATTTAAGAAGCACATTGGCCCAAGCCAGTGGCGGATTAAGGTCGGTTGGGGCCTCGGGCGCAGAAGGAAAAATTAGGCCCCTGAAAAAAATAGAGAGAGGCAGGAAAATAAAAATACAGGTTCACGTATTTAAGCATCTTGGGTGTTGATTCTCTAAAAAATAAGATCGCACGTGACAAATAATAGTGACACAACTCAAAATTTCAAATTTTTCAGGAGAGGAAAAGAAAAAATGCTAATTTCGATTTTAACTACTATCATAGGATATTGCTCATGGGCGTCAATAAAAGAAGATCAGAAAATCAAGCCGTCGCTCGCTTTGTAAAATAAATATGAAAACGCGACTATGTCAGTTTATGAAATCGATCATTGCGCATGTTTCTGACGAATTATCTCAAAAACTCAATTTTTGAGTTGTGGCACTTTTCTAAGTCATGTGCGATGTGTAAACGTGAAAACTTGTAAAAGGCAAAGCTTACTTTTATGAGTTTGAAATTTTTCGAGAGGATTACCATTAAAATAATATCGAAAAATTGCAACTGATAAAAGAAAGCTTTGATTTTTACAAGTTTTCACATTTACACATTATCTTTATGCTTGGGACATAACATCGGCAAAAAATACCATAGTATCATTTTCCAAATTCTCTACCAACCAAATCACTTTAAATGATATGAGCCCCGCCTACCTATTTCATACTTTAGTTGAAAAAATTCTAAAAAATGCTACTATGGTCTTTTTTTCTGATACTATGGTATTTTTTTCCGATGTTATGTCCTAAGCTTTAGAGAATCAGGGCACAGTTAGTAAATTCCTCATTTTGTGTAACGAGTGGGATATTTGCGAAACGAGTGAAGCGAAGCGCCCCCGTACAGCTAGTTTTATTACAAACAGTAAATTATTGAATTTTGAGAAATTCTTTGGATGGTTAAATTCCAAATGACTTTTAAAATTTTTTGGAAATCCAGTAGGCACAAACTGGTATTGAAATGAATATTTCCTCACTAGCTAGCTATGAAATATTCCCTATTTCCTAACTAGTTATGAAAAATATTCCGTTTCACAGCCTACTACGATTTTAAAAAGTCGTATATTTGTAACAAAATTGAAAAATAGTAGCAATTAAGTGCTTTTCATACCAGCTGCGTTGACTTCGGACTTCAAAAAATTTACGTTTTATTTTTAATAATTATCACTTAAAAATAATTTGTTTTATAACAGTTTGAAAACATTTCTATAAAAAGTGACACTGTTAATCAAATAAAACAAAATTACAAAACTTTAAAGTTACAAAACGTCTTTACATTTTTAAAGTCCAAAGTCAACGCAGCCGGTATGAAAAGCACTTTATATTTGCATGCGGGGCGAAACGCAGCATAGCCGAGCAAGTGCAAAGAATGCGTGTCAAAAAAAAAGCCACTTTTAATCCGAATAACGCACGTACTATTTTTTCTCCATCGAAGAAAATACATTGCGTACCCTAATTATAAGTACAAATTACACGCATTTAAAATTTCTAGATTGAAAATTTGATGAAATATCTAGCTAAGAAGGAGGTCTTAACTTTTTTTCGTTTGGGCATTTTACTAAGTTATGACGTGTCAAATACTTTTAATATTGAAAACAGTATTAAAGAACATACATCTTTAAACATGTATATTAAATTATTAACCCATTTTTCTTTTCTTCTACACACAATGTAAACGCGAAAATTACTTTAGATACTTAGCCATTAGAAAAACTGGAAAGTTGGATTTTTGCGGGGCCCCCCAGAAGTCGGGGCCCCGGGCGCGCGCCCGGTGCGCCCGCCGTTAAATCCGCCAGTGGGCCCAACCTAAACTAACATCGTTGTCTTTATTATATATTGAAAATGGAAATATTAATAAACTTAATATAAACGAAATTATTAATGAATTTGCAACATCGAAAGCTCGCAAAAAGTTAATACAAAATTAAATAGACCAACTATCATTTCACTTGTCACAGCTCCCTCTTTAGTTCTAATTTATTATTATTTTTATTATAATTTCTAATTCTAAAAATGAATAAAAAATATATTTTGAATACATTTTGGGGGGGAGGGGGGGCCCTTAAATAATATTGGCCCAGGGCCCGGAACACCTATAATCCGGCACTGCATGCAAGTCCAATTATTACGTAATATAACAGTTTTGTTTATACTTCTTCATTGTAGGATGGGTGCTTAATGGTATATTATATAGACGAAAGTGTCTATTCGGACAGGGAGTACGTCGGGTACGTCTAAGAGTACGTCGAGTACGACTAAGAGTACATCGAGTATGTTTAAGAGTACATCGAGTATGTATAAGAGTACATCGAGTATGTCTAAGAGTACGGATAGTATATTATAAGAGTATAAATATCAGGATAGTTTTTATAGAAACTATAATTGAATAGCTTATAAACTCGGAAGTACGTGGAGTATGTTTAAAAATACATATAGTATTTTGAAGAGGAGGAAGTGTATTGTTTCGAGTAATGTCTAAACGAACGTCTACCTAGCCATTTTCCATAAATTTATGTCGGGATCGAACAAAATAGTGCTTTTGGCTAAAGTTTACTTTACGTATACATCGAGAAAATCAGGTAAGGAAAGGAGTATATATTTTGTAAATTTTTAAATCTAGGATTGTGTATCTATAGTTTTTAGGAGGGGAAAGCCAAATTTCCCCGGAAAATACCCTCATTTTCCGGGAAAATTTTCACTTTTTCTTAAAAAAAATTGTGTATTATTTTATTCAAAAGACGTCAAAATGTGTAATTTTTATTTAAATTTTGATATTAGGATTGCATCTCATCAGTTTTTCGACAGTGCAAGTAATTTTTGCGGGAAAGTTTTGCAATTTTTCCATGAAAATTTTGCAATTTTTTCAATTTTTTTTTTCTTAGTTTAAAATTACAAATAAAATTTAAAAACAGGAACAATTGTATAAATTCAGGAAAAGCGGGGGTTTGGGGGCGGCAGCCCCCATCCTCTAAGGTATACAACGAATTAAAATTACATTGAAAAAATTGTTATATTTATAAAAGTTGCTGTTTTTAACATTTGTGGTACTATCAGAAGAAGCGATAAGGGCGAAAAAAAACTCTTTGATCTGCGTCTGCAAGGTTGACGAAGCAACTATTATTAATTAATTTACAATTCTAACGTCAAAAATTATTAAAAAATTCAGATTTTACCCAATTTTGAAAAATGAAAATAGGGAAAATTTTCCCGGAAAATGAGATAATTTTCCGGGGAAAATTGGCTTCCCCTCCTAAAAACTATAGATACATAATCCTACATTCAAAAATTTTCAAAATATATACTCTTTACCTGATTTTCTCAATGTATACGGAAAGTAAAATATCGCCGAGCTTTTTAGTAGATGTCATTAATAGATCCTATATAATCCGCTCCTACGTGCGGCACGCAGTGCGACATGTTTGCTTATCCTGGCTCCTACGTCCCCAGAAGTTCAAATCTAAAGCCTCTCGAAGGGGTATGAGGGGGGGAGCGAAGTGACCTCCCGCGTGCCCATGAGTGTTACCGAAGCCGTTAGCCTCAACAATTCTAAGTTAAATTAGTCGATGTCATTTTTCTTCAATTTATAAATGACGAAGACCCGAAATACTATAAATCCTCCTCTTAAAAATACTATACGTATTTTTAAACATACTCCACGTACTCCCGAGTTTGTACAAAAACTATTCAATTATAGTTTCTATAAAAAATTAAAAACTATCCTGATATTTATACTCTTACATTATACTATCCGTACTCTTAGACATACTCGGCGTACTCTTGAACATACTCGATGTACTCATAGACGTACTCGACGTACTCTTGGACTTACTCTTAGACGTACTCTTACACGTACTCCCTGTCCGAATAGACACGTCCTATATAGACGGCTTTGTTGAGATGCCGGTAATGCGATTACATCCTGTAATGGGTTTCCTACATTTTTATGAAAACAGATGGTTTTTATCTAACGAATAAACAACACGCATACTAAGATTTCAAAGTTTATTTTAGTAAATACATATACCCAAACAAGTGTTTAAACCCAAGATTCAAACCACAATAAGATGTTTGCTGTTAAATAGCAAGGCCCGAATTTATAGTCGTAATAGCTGATTTACATTCAATATTTTTGTTCTTTTCCAAAAGATAAAAGATGTACGAATGCGTTTTAGCAACACTCAACTTTTTTTTGGTGAAAAAGAACGGAAAAACCTGAAAAAGATGAGCTGGTTTATCTTTTTTCGTAAAAGTTGCTCAAAAGATATAAAATCCAAGTAACATTTTGAAAGGAAAAAATGAAATTTTGAATATGCCTGTCCCATTTTTATATGTGGGTAAAATGTATTTGCACTTTCCTTCGTGATTCTATTCTTTTGAAAAAGAACGAAAAGATTGAATGTAAAAGGGCCTTTAATGAATACTAGCTAGTCCTAAAATTAAAAACATCAAGTATTTCGTTTCTGTTATATTATTATTAATCTTTTGAGATATTGCTGTTCCCAAATAAGCACAGTACGAAAAGAATTCGTCTAAAGTGAGGCATTAAAATTGATACAAACAAATAACTCGAAAGCCAGGGACTCTATATAGAAAAGAAGTCCTTGGTTGCAAGGTGAAAATTATATGGTTTTATTCATTTTTGATTTTGTGGAACTTTTCAAGGTAATTTCAAGCTCACATTAAGTGTATTGCTTTGGTAAAAAAGGATTTGATTTAGTTTTGGATTTAAAATTTCAGCAAAGATTTATTTTTCTTTCTAGCAAAGATTTATTTTTGAATTTAATTTTTGTTTGATGTGTTTCATATGAAGCAAATTCTAGTGGTAGGTATTGCAACTAAAAATCGGATTTGATTTAAGTAAATTCAAAAAATAATTGGATTTAGCTGAATCTTTTTTGGATTTATTTAATGCAATTGTTGTTGTATTTTTTTGTAAATTTACCAAAGCAATACACTTATTGATTCTAAAATGCAAACTTGTGTAGTTTTTATTACGAAATTTTATTCTATTTAAATAAATCAAACAACTGTTTTCAGATTAATTTTTTTTAAGACTTACATTTTTGATGGGGTTCAGTCAAACAACCATAGAGAATGACTCATTCTTAATATATCCAGTTTGGGGTATCGACTTAAATGCCTAACGCTCAATTAATCACCACATCTCAAATATTTTAAAGGTACAAGTAAATATTTTTAAAAATAGCTGGTTTTCAGACGCTTGAAACTTTATAAAGTCTACAATGTTTATCATACTGCACAAATTAAAATCTTGGTTTTTGAACAAGAAAGAAAAAATTTCATTAAATAAAAAAATTGTCGGCTTTTGTGGAGTATCCACGTTTAGCGTAACGTGTAAATGCAAAACTTCTAAAACAAGCTTATTTTACGAGTTAACATAATTCCAAAAAATTGATAACTCAAAAGTGAGCATTATTATTGTTTTTAGGAAACCAAGGTACATGAGTGAATATGTGAATTAAAACGGAGTCCCAAGTTTATATTAAGCGTCTATTCTAACATTAAATTCTGCATCTCTAAAGATTACAGTCAGCTTCTGTTGTTAAGGGATCAGAAATCACCTAGCTTCTGCCACTTTATCTGAATTTATTTTGATTTTTTTAGAACTGCTGTCATTATCACCATTCTTGAAACATTGTTCACACCTTCATCATTTCACATTTTTCAATTTGATAGCTTCTCTTATTTACTTTGATTCTTCAAATGAAAAGGATTTATTCAAAATTTGATACTTGAGAACGTCTTGTAAACATTATACCATGAAGGTTATTTGAGTATTTCAAAATTCAAATATTTAAAAGGTCAATTATTAAAAAAAAATATCTCTGATAAACATCTTTATAATTTATGTAAACATAAAAACAAAACATTTTAAATCTCCTTTGTTGTTTGTGCCAAACATAACACCTCGTTCATTTCAATATCATCGCAATTCAAGAGTAAAAGTTTTGTCGTCGCTATACCTTTTTACATATTACTCCTACATATTATTTAAAATAATAAAATTCTTCGCGTGCCAGCAAAACAATACGATGATGATTTTTCTGACAATGATGAAGAGTATTGTTTGCTTAACAAACAAATGACAAAAACAAAATAAAACTTTAAGGTTTACGTGTTTTTCCGTCGCAGTTCTGTATCGACGCGACATAAAAACAACTTTTTCATTTTGTCATTCTTATGCTTTTTTTCCGGCTTTGCTCTTATTAAAAAAACAAAAAACTTTATGCGAATCGCAAAACATACACAGATCACTTTTTTTGGTTGTTGTTTTTTTTAATGCCTGTTTCCATTCCGGAAGAAACATGAAAATAGTTAAATGACTTCCGGTGCTGTCATTATTTAATTTTATTTAAGAAGAAACATTTTTTTCTGTAATAGTTAAAAAAACGATTAAATGCTCCTGGGAGTGTGCTCTAAATTAAAAATTACACCAGACTATCCAAAAAGTTGGGCTTAAGTAATTTGTATGGCGCCCAACTCAAGTTTTTATCAATTGTTGTCCATCGAAACTAATGCTTCATTGTTTTTGATCGATTTACAGTTATTTGTGGATAACAAGGTATAGAGCATAAAATAGATTTCACCGTATGCGATTTTGAATATATTTTTTTTTTTTTTTGCAATGCATATAGGAATATTGAAACAACCTTTCTGTAGAATCTGAATAAAACAACCTGAGATCATAGAGGTAGAGATTTTATGGTTTTGGGGTGACTGGTTGCTGAATTCATGGGCCAGTTGCACTTTACTGGATGATTCCGATATCTACGTGCATTAAAATGGCGAATGGAACAGTTCTTCTCATTAGGCTTACTGTGAAAATGCTGTTTATTTGCCGATAGGAAATATGAAATATTAAATGCACAACCGCCAACCAAGGGTTAAAAAATTGACTGTCAACAAGCAATCAGGAATTTCAGTTTAGTTCTTTTTTTGTTTTATAATTGTAATCGCCACCAATCGGCGGTTTTAGTTTTTTTTCACCTTCTTTGTGTTTGGACGCTTGGATTTATATTCTTTTAACTAATTAAAACATTGTTAAACCGAACCGTAAACTGGTTATTTATTTTCAATGCTAATTTAGAAATTACAGTCCACTAAAACCGTGCATGTGAACAAACAAATTACAACAAAGTTTTTGGTCATTCAAGCAAGATTCTTGTAAAAATTAATCTAACCACATCGAATCGGCCATTTCAAGTAGTACAAGGAAAGAAACGGTGAATTGACACGTCATCAAACACATGTTAAATTTTGCAAAAATACTAAAGTTATAACAATCAGCAACGCTATCTACCTGCAAACAAAAAACCTAAATTTGGTATAATCGGCAACACAAATATAGTCGAACAGTAAAAAATTCAGCATTTTAATCGCAATAAAACTAAAAACTAAATAAAATTAACTATTGCAAATAATTTTCAATACACGAATCGTGATGGCTGAAGAATAAGTCAGGAAAATGCAGCGAAAAAAATTACAAGGCAGGAAAATGCAAGCAAAAAAATTGAAATTGGCATATTCGAGTTACAGTCACGAATTCCAGATGTAGACAACATATTCAAGGAATTTATTTCCATTAACGAAGACATTTTAGGATCATCTAATTTCGCAGAGGAACATATGACAGAACAAGAAGATTTCGAAAATCAATATTACACTGTCAAAGCAACAATGAAAGAACGAATTCACGAGTTAGAACTATTGGATGAATCTACATCAATACACAAGTTACAAAACAGTGATATTAAATCAAATAATCATCATTTACCTCATATTCCTGTGAAATTACCGGATATTAAATTGCCAACATTTATTGGAAGTTTCGATAAGTGAATTTCATTTAGAGACACATTTGAATCTCTAATCAACCAGCACCCATTGATAACTGATATACAACGTTTTCATTATTTATTAAGTGCAATTGAGGGTGAACCAAAACGACTTATTGAGACAATTGAACTATCAGAGGATGGATGTGCTCAAGCATCGACAGCATTACAGCAACGTTTCGATGATAAACGAGCGATATTTCAATTGAAGTCAATGAAATCAAATACATCAACAGAGTTGTGCTGTCTTATAGATGATTGTTGCAATCATTTAGCTGCGTTAAAAGCTCTAAATCAGCCTGTCAATCAGTGGGATAGTATTATTATATGTATATATAATGAATTCTCGCCTGGATTCTGATACACGTAGAGTATGGGAAATGTCACATGCTTCCAGTGAATCACCGACTTGGTCTAAGATGTTAGAATTTCTAAACAACAGAGCTCGTGTGTTGAATCGAACTGTACAAACGATAGAAAATCGATCGAATACAATACGCAAATTTTCATGAAACACAACTTCTAATTCTGTATCACGCACGTTAATGGTATCCAGCCAACCTAATATACACTGCCACTGCAAGGTATGCAAATCGACGACTCATTATATCCAACAATGCGTTCAATTTCTAAACTCGTTATTAACCGAACGGATCCAAAAGATTAAGCAGCTTAAGTTGTGTTTAAACTGTCTTCGTAGTGGACATCAAATGACACATTGCAGATCGTCTTCCTGCAAAATATGTCATAAACGTCATAATACATTGTTGCCCATCATTGCAAATACGGTCGATACACCAACTTCGGACAACTCGAAAAAACAATCCGATATGCCATCATCAACGCCAGCAGCTCAACCAATTGTCAATGAGCAAGGTACCACCAAACGCTAGTTTCAAATTGCTTTGCTATGACCGAACAAGTTATACTTTTAACAGCCATAAAACGCCACGGCGTCCCAATCATGTTTTTTCACAAGAGCATTCGCCGATCAATTAGGCGTGCCGTGTCAAATAATAAAGCTTCCAATTAATGGCCTAAATGGTTTATCAACAGAAATTAAAGCTTACGTTTTAATGAAATTAAAATCGCAAATTAATGAATTTAGTGCTGATATTCGATTTTTAATTATACCGAGTATAACAGCAAACCTTCCATCAAGATACATACCTCCGAGCATTATTACAAATCCAGAGGGCACTACTCTAGCTGATCCAGGATTCAATGTACGAAGGAACATAGATGCTCTAATTGGAGCCAAGCTTTTCTTTAATATTCTGCTCGTCAAACAATTTTGGCAATTGGAGCGTGTGAGCAGCATTTTTTCGATATTCACAAATGTGACGCGCAAGGCAGATATATTGTTCAGATACGACTTGGTTCTAATATTACACAATTGGGTGACTCTAAACAACAAGCAGTGCAACGATTTAATTATTTAGAGAAGCGATTACAAAATAATGAAACCCTCAAGGTTATGTACGATGAATTTATGAGCGAGTATACCTATTGCACTCAAACACATGATTAAGGTAAATGATGATATAATCACATCAACAGAATCACGCAGTTATTACATTCCCCATCATGCGATCACAAAACCACAGAGCACAACGACGAAATTACGCGTGGTCTTTGATGCATCGGCAAGTTCGTCCACGGGAATTTCACTTAATGATGCACTCAAACACAAGACGATCTTTTTGCCATTATACTTCGATTCCGCAAGTATAAAGTGGTATTCACGGCGGACATTGAAAAAATGTACCGCCAAATTCTCATAAGTCAAGATCAAGGTTGTCTACAAAGAAATATATGGAAGCCCGAAACAGACCAACAATTTTCGGCAAATGAATTAGCTACGGTGACTAATGGAACGTCTTCTGCACCCTTTCTGGCCACTCGCACCTTGAATCAAATCGCGAATGACGAAAGAGAGAGATTTCCAGCAGCTCACGCAGCCATCCGCGATTTCTATGTGAATGATTGTATGACTGGTGCCGATACAGTAGAGCAAGCAATAAAGAGTTACGCGAAATGAGTCAAACAGCTGGTATGAGGTTACGAAAGTTTACGTCAAATTCAACAGCACTACTGAACGATATTCCATTAGCTGATAGAGATCAAATTAATGCAACTGATTCCAATCAAACAATAAAAACCTAAGGTTTAATCTGGAATCCTGACAAGGACATTTTTATGTTTTATAACCAGCCAATAATGAAGAATTACAAATAATCACAAAACGTGGTGTATTATCTGAGCTATCTAGCATATTCGATCCTTTGGGTCTTTTAGCTCCGATGATTGTCACAGCTAAGATTTTAATACAACATCTATGGCAACTGCAACTAGACTGGGATGATCCATTATCAGCCAAGGATGAAAGATTTTGGAATGAATACAGATATCAATTCGAGACGACTTCATCCATTGAACTACCACGGTGTGTTACAAACTATAACCCAACAAAATTCGAACTGCAAGGATTTGCCGACACTAGCGAAAAGGCGTACGGAGTATGTGTTTATTTACGGTGTAATTATAGCAACAACGAAGTATTAGTCAGTTTGTTATGCAGTAAAAGTAGAGTGGCGCCTCTTAAAAGCCAAACAATTCCTCGTTTGGAGCTGTGTGCAGCTTTATTGCTCTCGCTCCTCATCACGGCACTACTAACGTCACTAAAGCTTAACTTTCATGCCGTGCAGTTATGGACTGATTCGACGATCACGCTAGCTTGGATTCATACTCCCGCTAATTTACCAAAATCATTCGTGGCAAACCGGTACGTAAATTTTGTTCGCAAACCGAGACACGAGAATTGAGAATTTTGTATTCGTACACGATGTATAGTATACCTTTTTATGGTTGTGTTGTATTATTTTTGTTTATTATATTTGTGCGTTTTTTAGGACAGTAAGCATCAAAAATAATTAAATCGGGTGAATCGGTTGAATTTTTTGGTGCTTATGTTCCTTTCTCTTCTCGTATTTTATGCTTCTCTCTTGCTTTTGAGTTGAGATTTGTCATTCTACAAACAAAATAATTTTTGAGAGACTTGATTTGTTGTTGTTTTTGATTATGGAGTAACATATTTTTTTTTTGGATAAAGGATAAATTTTTTTTCAAGTTTGTTACAAAAAAAAATTTTTAAATAAAATATTTTCGGTGATTGATTGATGATTTTTAACATACAAGCACTTTTGATAGACAGAAGAAAATTAAATGACGTCAATTTCATAAAAAACTAAACAACACTCACGTGGCCACTAATATACACACATCTACCACTACTAAAAATTTTCGGTTATTCTACTCTCAATTCTCGGTTTGTGAACAAAATTTACGTACTGGTGTCAGAAATACAAGAGCTAACATCGAAATACAAGTGGCATCATATCGATACAACAAGAAACCCTGCCGATTTAGCATCTCGGGGAGTTATGCCAAAGGATCTTCATTCGAACACACTATAGTGGAAGGGTCCTGAATTTCTAAGGCTACCCTACCACATTCTGAATGGCCAATCTTTCAAGTATCAACTAGTAGCCTCATCGAACGGAAGTCACTCGAGACTTTCACAACCACTCTTCAAGAACCTTGTGAGTTAATTGAAAAATTCGGAGATTCATTTACAAAATTGATATGTGTAGCGGCATATTGCTTTCGATACATCTCAAAATTAAAAACCAAGACACATGAACCTGGTCCACCTAGTGCTCGATATTTAACCAAAGATGAACGTTCAAGCAGTCTAATTCGCTTAATCAAACTTGTTCAACAGCAAACATTTAATCAAGAAATTCAAACCATCAATAATATCAAGCCGATAAATCATAAAAGTCAAATAAAAAATCTTTTGCCATTTCTTGGCAAGGATGGTATTCTTCGAGTTGGCGGACGTATCAAAAATGCACATATGAGTTTTGATCAACGGCATCAAATATTGCTTCCGAAAGGTCATCATTTTACAACATTAATATTTCGCCATGAACATAAAAAACATTTACATTGCGGTGCGCAAAATTTACTGGCACAAATGCGCCAAAGATATTGGCCGATACACGGGAAATCTGAAGCAAAACGAATAATTCATCAATGCGTAACCTATTTTAAACGAAAACTAACACCTCTTCATCAACTTATGGGTGATTTACGAAGTGATAGAATCAACCCTCCTCTACGAACATTCGATGTAGTTGGAGTTAATTATTGTGGAGCGTTCTTAACGAAAAACCAAGGCTTACGAAGTAGTGCACAATTTATAAGACTTATGTAGCAGTGTTTGTTTGTTTCCCCACGAAGGCAATACACCTAGAAACAGTCAGTGAAGTGGTTTCTTGCAAGATGCGGACGTCCAGCTATTATCCATAGCGACAACGGTACAAATTTTGTAGGTGCTTCCACAGAACTTCAAAAATTACAAATATTTTTCACAAAACAGTCAACATATGAATCGATACAGCATTTTTGCAATACCGAAAATATTACATGGAACTTTATTCCACTACGCGCCCCACACTTCGGCGGATTGTGGGAGGCTGGTGTCAAGGCGGTTAAATATTACCTCAAAAGAGTCACCAGAGACCAACCGATGATATTTGAAAAGTTATCAGCTTTGATCACATAGATTGCAGGGTGCTTAAACTCTCGACCTCTCACTCCGTTATCAGACGATCCCAAGGATTTGGAACCGCTCACGCCAGCATATTTTCTGATTGGGTCCCCTAATACATCGATAGCTGAACCAGATCTTCAAGATATTCCATTGAATCGTCTCACGCGATGGAAGCGAATTCAGCAAATGAAGCAATCGTTTTGGACTAGATTGTCTACCGAGTACATCAATACTCTACAAACTCGACTAAAATGGAAGGCGGCACAAAAGCCAACAAAGGGTTAAAACTTACAACCGCCAACCAAGGGTTATATTACAAAATCGACTGTCAACAAGCAATCATGAATTTCAGTTCAGTTCTTTTTTGTTTTATTTGTCGTATTTCCATGAGAATTTTACAACAACAATTGCTCGCGATACGAATTAAATAATTCAAACCAAAAGTTTGAATTATTTAATTCATTCCTAATTTTAGTTATACCACCTGACACCAGACGCCAACTTGGTCTTTCTACTTGTTGTTTTATTTCAATTCGAAAAAATAATTCGCGACTTGTTTCCATGAGAAAAAATAATTTGAATTCATTTTTCTCATGGAAATACGACTAATATTGTAATGGGGCATGCAAAAAGAGTTTGTTTTTATTTCCGCACATCATATGTCATTACCGTCGTGATAAAGGTTACAATAATGTTTAACGTTTAATTTTATGGCTACGATTGTAAAAATAATATAGTTTAGATTTGCTTTAGTAGAGATTCTTTTTCATTAAAAATATAAACGTCCATTTCACTCTACGTGTAATACCGGAAGTAAGTTTATTTTTTACCCCTCTACATTTATTACATATTTTCTCTTCTTCATCACAATTTCCAACTTAACAATAATAAAATAATATAATAATAAAATAATAGAATATTGCCAACAACATCCAATAGATGGCATTATAATAAATAATAAGTAACTTCGTGTTACACTCGGCCTTCCTGACAAGCTCGATTGTCCTCAATCTTCAACCTCTGACTCGGAACTGGACAACCCGAAATCGTCGTCCGATGTCTCGACTAATCTCAGATGATCGGCAGGTACCACTCCAATGTATCTCCGCTTACCATCAGTATTTGTCACCTCTTCGACTCGATATCTATCTCCGAACATAACTTTTGTAATATTGTACGGTCCTCTAAATCTGCGGAGTAATTTCCTACTTTCACCAGTAGAAGGCGGCTCACGAAACACGACGACTTTATCACCCACTTTGTATTTCTTAGGTGATTTGAATTTCAACTCGAACCTTTCCTTCTGCTGCTTCTGGTTCAACTTGATTCGTTCCGATGCCTTTTCTTTCATTGTATCGCGTTGTTCGTATTCAAATGGAGTTCTATCAGCGGCTTCTTCTAGTAGTTGAATTGTGAGTTTATCACCGGTCATTGGTTTTGGCTTATATCCCAAAAACAATAATTGAGGCGGAATTTTGGTTACTGCATGTGGGAGAGAATTCATTGCCCACTGAATATTTGATATATGATCTTCCCATTTTTCATGGTGAGAGTCCGACATAGTTCTCAATGAATGCAGAAGAGTGCGGTTGTATCGCTCAACCTGTCCATTTGCTCGCGGAGTCGCAGTTGCGTTCAGCACATGCACGATGTGATGCTTCTTGCAGAATCTTTCAAAACTCCCAGATGTGAAAGCCGATGCACGATCACTAACAATACGATTTGGCAACCCGAAATGAGTTGCAAACTCCACTATGGTTTTCTCAACGAATCGCGACGAAGTGTCTTTTACTGCTTTTAAATAAACGTACTTGGTGAATGCGTCGACCATAACCAAAACATATGAATGATTTTTATAACTTCTCACGAATGGGCCCAAATGTATCTAAATGCCAAGTGTGACAAGGGACGGGTATCTTCTCGATCGGATGTAGCTGTATTCGGTTAGCGTCACGATTCTCCTTATTATAGAGACACTCGCAGCAAGTAACAATATATTTTTTAATACAGTGACGCATTTTAGACCACCAGTAAACCTGACGAAGCGCGGACAACGTTTTTTCTAGACTAAAATGACCCATCTCATCATGGAATGTGCGAAGTATTCGCCCTCTAACACACTTAGGAATGAAAAATAGTAAACGATCGTCGATCTTTTTATACAACCGGCAATTTTCAATACAGAAGTCTTTGTTTTTCGGGTTCTTTAAATCTGCCTTTATTTCATCTACTTCAATATCATTGTCCTGCAACGTCTGAATCCAATCTCTATCAATTGTTTCGATACTGAACACGTCTAATGTGGCCGGTTCAACGTCTTTTGCTAATTCAACGGGGTTCCGACTTAAGGCGTCAACATGCACCATTTTCTTACCACTGCGATGCCTTATGTCAAAATCGTATTCGAGTAGCCGGAGCCACCATCTGCCTATTCGGGGAATAATGTCTCTTTTCGTCGAAGCTGTTCTTAAGGATCCGCAATCAGTAACAACGGTGAATGGTTTCCCCAAAACAAAACATCTAAACCTGTCTAAACATTCCACAACAGCCAGAGCCTCGAGCTCGAAGCTGTGAAACCTTTTTTCTAACTCCGTCGTCTGTCTACTAAAGTACGACACGGGATGGAGCTCTCCATTCGCTTCACTCTGCAATAGAACACCTCCCAGACCAATCGCGCTTGCATCGGTGTGAATTTCATGTGACTTTCTAAAATCAAAGAGGACTAACACCTCACGTTGGCACAATTTATTCTTGATTTCATTAAACGCACGACACGATCTTGTTCGTCGGTCCAAATAAACTTTACATTCTTTCTAGTCAATCTTGTCAGTGGTTCCGTTAATAATGAAAACCTTGGAACGAATTTCCTAAAATATGAGGATAATCCGATAACCTGTCGTATTTGATGAACGTTTGTAGGGATGGGAAATCTTTCAACACATAAAATTTTGTCCCTACCGGGCCTTATACCATCAACGTTAATTTCATGCCCTAGAAACTCAAGTCTTTCTACCATAAACTTGCATTTACTGAACTTTAATGTTAAGCCATATTCTTTCAATTTTTCTAAAACTTTTTTGAGCAGAATGATTCCTTCTTCGGCGCTTCGACTAGGTATTATCATATCGTCTAGATATACTACAATCTTGTCGTCTAGTTCAGTTACCATCCGATTCATTAAGCGCTGAAAAACCGCGGCAGCATTTGCTAACCCAAACGGCATGCGTTGAAATTCGTACTGCCCGTCAGGGGTTACGAATGAGGTGAACTTTCTAGAATTTTCTTCTACAGGGACCTGATAATAACCAGACGCCAGATCCAAAACTGAAAAATATTTGTTACTTCCTAACCGGTGCAAACAATCTTCCATATTTGGTAAAGGAAACCTATCCTTGATAGTTTTTTTATTGAGTCGACGGAAATCTATACATAGGCGGCCTTCGCCGCTTTTCTTTTTAACTATAACAATCGGTGATGAGTACTCGGAAGTAGAATGTTTAATGATACCTAAATTTAGCAATTCGTTAATGTGAATCTTTACATTCTCTTTCTGACTATGCGAAATTCTATATGGATGATACGAAACAGGTTCGTCATCGCTCAAATTAATTTTAATGCTTGCCCTGTCCGTTTTGCCAATTTCTGTCTTATTCAATGCAAAGCATTCACGAAAACTTAAAATCACGTTCTTAATATCACGTCGTAATCTTGCGTCAATATTCGAATTCACACACTCATTGAACATATCGTCACTGATCCTAGTATATCTATCAACAGGTTGTACAGCTAATACTTGTTTTAAAATACGATCGGTACTTTTTAACTCACTAGGCCTCGGAAAATCATAGAAATCAAGATCAACTAATTTGTTGATATTTACGCTATCGGTTACCTCGTCGTTCTCAAAATATTCATCCGTAAAGTTAAATATATTTTCGTTACTACTATCACATTGAATCACCTCGTCTCTGGATTTACCACTCAAAACGTCTGTCTCGGAATTTCGTTTATGACCGTCTTGACTATTTGCGGTTACTCTATTATTACTACTGAGATTGTCGCTATTATAATCAAAATTAGGAGTTTTTGTTAAATTCTGATTGTCGGTATTCAAGATTACTTTCACACTAAACTGACCATTTACATCATTAAAATTGAATTCGGAATTACCATTACTGACTTTCAAAACTTTCAAAAGATTATTGGCTTTAACGACCACAATACCATATTGATCCAATGCACTGCGCCCGATCATCAATGGCTCGCATTGGTCATTATCACTTACCACTAGAGCATCGACATCTATATTTACATCATCAATACTAATCTGAATATCAATTATACCTAAAGTCGTTGTAGCACTTATTCCAAAACCTCTCAATCTTTGACAATGGTTTTGCCAAATTAATCCTAATTTTCTAGCTAGTGATTCCGTTATTGTTACGCAATCTGATCCTAAATCTATAAACGCCCTAATATTACTAATTCTGTTAATATTGACTGATTTGAAATACTCGTTTTGACAACTTTATCCAACCTCATAATGACCTTCACCACGACAAAAGGTACAGATCAATTTAGTCTTATTGTTGTTACAATCACGAGATAGATGGTTCTCCGAATTACATTTGAAACATCTGCGATTTTCCCTATTTTTATTACCACTAAATTTAGTAACTTCATTATGATATGCGTGCTTGAGCGATTTAACATTAACAATATTTTCAAATTTTTTTAACCTACCGATGAGTTCGAACACTGATTGGAAATTCTGGATTGCTAAGGCACATTTGATTTTTTCATCACTATCACTCAATCCGGATATTATATACTTGATTACCATTTGGTCGTCTCAGTCAATCTCACTAGCGATTTTTCGAATAGAATACGCGAATTCTGTCAAACTCTCTGATGGTCGTCTTTTCCTACTTGCCAATGTGAAATGAACATCAGCCACATCCCGATGTTTATCGAATTCTCCTATAAGGGCATCACGCAAATCTACCCAACCATGTATCACACCTGCCACTGACTGATACCATAACCTAGCAATTCCCTTCAATTTACAAACCGCGGCGTACAAAACGATTGTATCATCCAATTTATAAATAGATTTTAATCTATCAACGACACTCACCCAACATCTAACAGTCACACAATCGCGATTCGTTGGATCAAATTCAGACAACATGTCTGCAATATCTCGCGGCGAAAAATTAAAATGACTTAAACCGTTCACATTACCTGGATCAGCACTCACCATCTGGACATGAGAACCTTGACCCTGCAACGGCTGATGACTTCGACTTCCGCATGGTAGATTATTATTTTCCGACATCAAATTCTGTACGGGATTGTACATTACTTGTTCATTAACGTTGTACTGCGGATGATGATTCGCAGGAATCGATGAAACATAACCAAATTGTGGTTGAACCACATTATTATTTCGTTGAAATTGCCCAGGACTTGTTGGGCATTCATTCCTTGTAGCACTCCCCGGACGATGATAACAATTTTGCCCAATGCTATTATTCAGCATATAAACCGGCAAATTATTAAACGATGTTTGTTGTATTGGCATTGTTCCATTTTGCGGTGCGCTCATCGATAAACCTTGTTCCAGGTCTGTCCACATTTTTTCAAAAAAAAATCTTTTAATTATCGGTGAAACCACTTATTTACTTAAAAAAAAACTAGTGCCGTTTATTTTGGGTATATCCCACTTCTGATTTGTAAAAATAATATAGTTTAGATTTGCTTTAGTAGAGATTCTTTTTGATTAAAAATAAAAACGAAGTTTATTTTTTACTCCTCTACATTTATTACATATTTTCTCTTCTTCATCACAATTGCCAACTTAACAATAATAAAATAATATAATAATAAAATAATAGAATATTGCCAACAACATCCAATAGATGGCATTATAATAAATAATAAGTAACTTCGTGTTACACGATGTTCGAACGCGTCGCTAAACGACTTATAAACATTGTAAAATATAAAAATTCTTTTGTGTTATTAAATTCACAATATACAGTTTCGATACAAAACACTAATACCATTTGACATTCTAACCTTTACCGAGGGTGCTGCATTTAGAAACAGCGGCGAATATTGTTACTATAAGCATGCCCCATCGCCACATTTCTTTGTGTTTGGACGCTTGGATTTTTATTTTTATAACTAATAAAAATATTGTTAAACCGAATCGTAAACTGGTTATTTATTTTCAACGCTTTAGAAATTACAGTCCATAACCGTGCACGTGAATAAACAAATTACAACATGAAATGATTATGACTTTTGTGATCCCACCCATTGTAAGAGATCTGATCTGTGAAATTCATTTTCTGGGAGCTTTCCGCAAAAAAATTGTTAAAAATTTTGGTCGAATAAAATGTTATTTGGTTATAAGTAACTTATAATTGTTAACCACAAATTCTTTATATAGAAAATATGGATATTTTGTCGAACTGATTACACTGGTAAATTTTTGAACTAAAACTGTTTTGGTAAGAATTAGGCCGCACTCTTAATAGTAATTTTTTTCTTTTGGGTTTTTGAGCCAGGGGACCATTTCATTATGGCCCTTCCCCTGATCTCGCCAATATTTACTTTATGAACTTTAAGTTATAAAACACTAAAAATTCATAAAAAATCATTTGATTTAAATCAGTTGATTAATAAGGCAAACCCTTTATTCCAATAGAAATAAATTACAATGTTCGCATAATTTTCGTTCTTTTTTGGCGGAATATGGGATAAAGAAATGTGCACTGTGATTAATCGTGGATCATTCTCTCGTGCAACAGCGATACGTCTGTTCAAATGAAAACGTTGAGTTGAGCATAAGTCTCTTTTATCAGGAGCAAATGTTTACATTATTTGGAGTTAATTGTTGAACAAATACCATTTTTGAAAAGTGATTTCAGTTTCTCAGATTAAACTAAACCGTTCTATTTTTCCTTCATTTCACTATCTACTTTGCACAGAAAAATGATAATTCATGGAAATAAAATGACACATCACTCTGCGAAATCTGTTGGCAATTCCACTAACCTGCACTTTTGAATTATGAATACGAAATTCGAATAAAAAATGTTTTTTATTTTATTTGTTGAATACATTTTATTGTACCAAATCATAAACACTCCATTTTATAATACAATATTTGAAACTCTCCTATATCTTCTTACTTGTTAATCCATTATAAACAACCCGTTCAATTTGTACCGATACACTTGTTCGTTTCACTGTAACAAAATGTTTTGGCGGTTCCCTTAAACCAAATTGGATATTACTTAATTTACGTGGTGGTGATATCATTTTGGTATGTTTTTCAACTGGTTCAAATACTTGTACCATGATTAACAAAATGAATCTGCTGAATTTGTGTTGTACGAACTATAAAACTGCTTGGTTCGCAATGTTGAAATTTTATGATAATTGTTTTGTTATATAGTTCGTATTTATGTAACTATTTCGAAAGCGTTTTGTTTATAAAAACGTCGTCGTTATTTTGGTATTTTTGGAATACTGATAAATAATTTCCAAGAACAAAAAATAATTTAAGCGATAAATCAACTGAATAAAAATTGACGACTATACAGAATATAGTTTTTGCATATGATTTGATAACCTAAAACATATTATTATCGCTTGAATAAATATATCAATTCACAACTATACCAATGGCCAAACCTAAAATCGTCATCGCATCATAGCAGGGGTTGATTATAATACAGTGGGGATCAAGATTGATGACAACGAGAGGACGAGAATTATTAAAATCAATTCAAAAAAGTAATCTTCATCATGTATCAACAAGTGAACCTACCTATCGCAAAAGTAATAGAAGAAAGATCCCAGATGTCATAGGTTTCTGCGTCACCAAAGAAATAGCATTTAATTATATTAAAGCAACGCCATACTTGGACCTGTCATCGAACTATTCGCCTTTCTTAATCACTTTGGGAACAAAGATAGTGAATACACAGAAACAACCAATGTTAAGCAATAATAAAACTGACTGAAACTGTTTCAGATATATGGTAACAGAGAATTTAATACAAACATCCAGTTAAAGATCATTCAGTAAGCAGCTTGGAAGTTCATATTGTCAAGAAAATGATTAATTAGAAAAGAAAATTAAGTTACCAACGGCAACGGTATCGACTAGCGAGAGATAAACGTAAACGACGTCAAAAAATAAAAATAACTGTTCAAGAGTCAATTCAAGAATATATATCACGACTCTCACCAACAGAAAACACAGATTATTCTCTATGGAAGGCGACTAAGAAGCTGAAACAACCACAACAGCATATTCCGCTGAAACTATTCTGAAAGAGTATTTCAGCCATATCCGTCAGAAAGTGCAGATGAACAGAACAACAACATTCAAAACTACTTGGAAGCACCATTGCAAATGAATCATACTATCACGAAGTTTTCTATATTAGAAGTAAGAATGTGATACATAGAGTTAAATCCTAAAAAGGCGCAACGATATGATCTTATAACTAGAACCATTTGTTGCCAGATAAGTGTATTCGATGCCTCTAGGCAAGCTTTCAGAAAATGTTACGTCGTATACAAACCGATATGCTTGCTTCCAATTATAGTCTAAATTATTTGAAAAATTACTACTTAAGCGTCTAAAGCCTATATTATTGGAGAAGAAACTGATCCCGGATCATCAGTTGGGGTTTATGCCAGAATACTTAACAATAGAACAAGTACATAGAATAGTTCAAGTAATTGAAGAAGCCCTGGAGAAAGAAAGACATTTTTCTGCTTTATTCATGATAATATAGCACTAGCTTTTGACAAGATGTGGCATGCGGGATTACAATACAGAATTAAGCTTCATGGACAGCTACGACTACATTAAAGCGACCGATCATTAAGATTTTCAAGCTGCCAACGGATGGTTAATGGTGGAGAATGTTTATGTAAAGATCAATGAAAATTTAAATAGCAAACACATTAATAAATGTCAATAATTGTAATTGTAAATGTAAACAAATATGTCAAATTAGAATACTTTTTTTCTATTATTGGTAAAATGTAAATTAAATTATGGTAAATTGTTTTTTTTTTTTTTTTTTTTTTCAATTTATTTTATTACGACTGAGACTGCGCTCATCTAGCAAGTTTGGTTTCAAATACAAATTTTTATATTTCTAGTAAAATACACGTTTGTTGGGGTGTAACCCACTGGTTAGCCCCATAATCAATTAAACCTATTTACTAATTTTAGTTTGGTAAGTTCACTAGGTCAAGTGGCCTCGTTCTTTGGAGTCTTCTTTCAACGACAGGGTTATCTATCATATGGCGAATATAGGGGTTTCCATGTTCCTGGAGCCTTATTTCGTGTTTTGCGGCATGCATTTTTATTTCCTCTTTAATGTATTCCATCCGTAGGTCCCTGTGAAGGTCTTCATTTCTGGCGTACCACGGAGCATTGACGATGCTACGAACAACTTTGTTTTGAAACGTCTGTATCATTTTGGCGTTTGTTTGCTTGGTACATCCCCAGAGTTGTATACCGTAGGTCCATATCGGCTTCAAAATTTGCCGATATAGCAGCAGCTTATTGTGAATTGTAAGCTCAGAGCCTCTACCTATGAGCCAATACATTTTTCTGAACTTTATGTTAAGTTCTTATTTTTTCTTTTCGACATGCTCTCTCCACTTGAGCTTGGCATCGAGGGTCATGCCATGGTATTTAGCTGTATTTGCATATGGCACGAGTCGCGAGTTAATTTTTATAGGTAGGTGGTAAGCCTTTTGATAAGTAGAGTTAATATGCGTGGATTTTGTCTCATTAAGTTTCATTCGCAACGCTTCGTCCAGTTACAAACCGCATTGGTCATCCTCTGGAGTTTGCTCGTTGCATCAGCGACATTATTTCCAACTACCATAATTGCTGTGTCATCTGCAAAGGTGGCTATGGTTCCTTCATTTGTGGTTGGTATGTCCCTTATACCGGCAGAGATTTTCTTTAGCTCAGAGTATTCATCCTCATTTTTCACTCGAAAGTGTCTATTGAATAAATAAGATCTTAGTATGGCATAGAATTGTCTCGGTAGATCTCTATGCAGCTTGTATTCCAGACCACTGTGCCAAACTTTATCGAATGCTTGCGCGACGTCCAGGAATATGCTTGAGCATACTTTTTTACGTTCTAACGTTCTTTCAATTATGTTGGTGATTCTATGGACCTGTTCAATTGTAGAATGCTTTTCTCTGAATCCAAATTGATGTGGAGGAATTGGTTGTCGGTCCTCAATTATTGGTGTAGGTCTCTTTAGTAATAATTTTTCAAAGAGTTTTGACATAATTGGCAGCAGAGAAATTGGCCTGTATGATTTTTTATCGTTAGGTGGTTTATCAGGTTTTGGAATCATGATTACTTCTGCTACTTTCTATTGATGCGGAATATATTTTAACCGAAAGGTCGCATAGATTATGTGTAGTAGCTTACGAAATCCTTTGTCTGGTAGAGCTTTGATAATTTGACAAGTAATCAAGTCATACCCTGGGGCTTTTTTAACATTCATGTTACTTTTCACTTCTTCTTTTAATTCTTTGAGATTTACTGGCCGTATTTCAAACTCATCCAGCTTGTGAATAGATATTATATTTTCATTGGCAGTTTGTCTTGGTAGTGGTTGGAAGGTTTCCTGGAGATACTCCGCAAATATATCAGCCTTCTCTTTGTGACCTCTTGCCCAGATTCCATCATCCTTTTTAAGTGGAGGCACTTGCATTTTGGGTCTTTTGAGTCCCTTTGTCGCCTTCCACAGTGAGTAATCAGAATTTTTTTCATCAGTTAGGCTAACTAGATATCTGTTGATTGATTCATTTTTAACTTCTTTAAGAAGGGATTTGAGGCTGTTACATAAATTGTTAAGAATTGTTTTGTTCTCCGGTGTTCGATTCATTTGCCAGGTTTTACGAGCTCGTCGTTTTTCTCTTACCAACTCTCTAACTTCCATTGGGTAGGATATGTTAAGCGTCTTCTTATTTTGCAAAATGGGAGTGCTTGCCAATGCAGCATAGTGAATTATTTCATTGAGTTGCTCCAATTCGTCTTCCAACTGTCAAGAATTTCTTATCGGTACCTGGAGATTGATTTTGTCCTCCATTATTTCATGAAAGAGATCCCAGTTTGTTTTTGAATTTTTTAATCTGGGTGCACTTTCCCTTTGAATTACAGTTTCACTGACTGTCATGATAACCGGTGAGTGATCCGATACTAGAGAATAGCTGTTTTCAATGTGAATATAGTTCTGAGATATACCTCTTGCTACATAAAAGTCGATTAGGTCCGGTATCTTAGCTTCGTCACTGGGCCAGTATGTTGGGGAACCACCAGAGTAAAATTCTCATTTTGATGTCTGCCCTGCTTGAAACAATTCTTTACCCTTTGACGTCGTAAGTCTAGATCCCCAATAGGTGTTTTTTGCATTAAAGTCTCCTCCAATAATAAAATCACGTCCTAACGATTTAAATAGTTTAATGTAGTCCTCCCGTTTCAAGTTATGCCGGGGAGGACAGTATATTGCGGAGACAGTAAGCTGTCTGTGTTTAATGTGAATCCTAACAGTGGTGACTTGCATTGTTTCTTCTTCGATTTCTGTTTCTACATGGTGTTTTATATTTTCTTTTATTAGTAATGCTGAACCACTTCTTGCTCTTTCCGCTGGATGAATGGAATGATATAAGTTATAACTTCGGATTTTAACAAACGAAGATTTAACAAAATGGCTTTGGGATATTAGAAAAATGTCGATTTTTTCTGTATTTAAAAATATTTCTATTTCTGGAATATGTTGCATAAGTCCATTCGCATTATAGATTGCTATTCTGAAAGTTGTGTTCTTACTTAACATTTTTTATCGGATTGCGTTGTGGGAGTTGCATTTTCTTCAGTTGGTCAAATATCATGTTGTTCAGGTTACTTTGGTCATCTAGCCGCTTTGTAATAGCTTCGATGCTGTTCATAATGTTTTCCATAATTCGATTATTTTCAGAGCCCATATATTTGATTGAACCCGAGCCTTTCACTACCTGAGCAAATGTTCTTCTTTGCCCTGCGTTGCTCGGTTGTGGATTTTGATCCATCTGATTTGATGGTTGAATCCTTCGAATTTCATGATTTTGCGATTGATTTCGTGATTTATCTCCTAATTTTTGTAGGTGTTTAGCAACCTCACAGCCCCGATAATTGGCCGGATGTTGGCCTTTACAATTTATACACTTAGCTGGTACATCTCTCCCTATTATACATGCCTGGGTAAAATGTTTACCTGACCTGATTAAATTCCTGACATTTCTTGCATTGGGGTATGCGTGTAGTGGTTCTCCTCATTGGTTCAATTTTTACCTTCATGTGAAGAATTGATTTTATACGATAAATATTTTGAACATTCTCTGAGTTATCAAATACTAGCATAAAAAGAGGGAGTCCCCTTTTATTGAAAGTTGGGTTTCCTTGATGATTTTCTATTCTCTCTTTTTTAATCATATTCACTGCATCTAGTATTTGAAGGCCTTTATTTTTTAAGTCTTCCATTATTTCTTCGCTTGAGCAAGTGTGATGCAAACCTCTTCTCTTGCCATAACTTTTATCGGTCGAGCCTGTTTGTCCTCATAGGTAAACCACTGATACTTTTCAGCATTCAACTTCATAGATAATGTTCTATAGGTTTCTGAGTCCAGAGTATTAATTTTCCAAACGTCATTGTTTAGCGCTGTTACCTTATATTCTTTGTCAGTAACCGATTTCATCAGTGACTGAATTATTGGGTAACTGGTTACTCCCACGATATTTATTGGTGGGGGTGGTTTTTCTTTCGGTTCCACCAGTTTTGGTGCAATGTTCTTGGTAGATTTACTATCTTTCGGTTGATTGGCCTCAGGTTGGACAACTTCCGGTTCGGTACTTGTAGTTCCACTAACATTTAGTTGTTCAACCTCAGGTGACGATTCAGCTTTTCTTTTCGTACCCTTCCTGGACTGGTTTTTCTTCTTTAGGATCCAGTTCGTCTCCCTTTCTAATTCATCCTCATCAGTGAGATAGTTGACTTTCTCTGGTTCAATACTCTCTAATTCGCTTTGTTCTTTAGCATCCCGATTCATTTTTAGAAGTTCATTTTCTCGCTTTAGATACTCAATTTCTTCGCTTAGCTTGGCAAATGATTGCTCCATCTTCTGTAGCCTCTCAAAGAGATCCATATTTTCCTTTTCTAGGTCAACAGTTCTTTCACTGAATCCTACTGCTCGCAGTGTAAAATTTCCGCTGGCATCACTTCTTTCATGCAGTGTTTGGCCCTCCTCAAAATCCATAGGGCCAGCCTTCGAAGAGGATGGATCCCCCCCGGATGTATTGTCCAGTCGTCCGACTGGAGTACCACTTGGGGTAATAAATTTCTCTGACTTATGCATAGCATAGAGTCCTGTTGGTGATCGTGGCACTATGGAACTTCTTCCAAATGGATTTACAGAACTTATCACCTCTGAAGTATTGCGGTCATTGGATAACGATGACTGGGAGCCCGCTTTCTCACTCCTCAAAGTCGCCGGCACTGGGTATCCGTTTCCCTTCGCCGTAAGGTTTTCTCCATTAGAGCCCTCCATATTGGTTACTATATTCAGGGAACCACCCCTAGGTAGTTTTGGTCCACGAATGGTATTTTATTTCCCATTTACCCTCCGACAAGTCGGTTAGGGTTTCCCCCTATCCGCCACCTGGGGACGCGCCCGATAGGAGACTAGCAGCTCTACACGAGATGGTAAATTGTGAATTAAAAAATTGTTATGGTAGTTTGTTGGTGCCATCTGTATTTAAATAAAATAATTTTTGAAATAATTAATTAAATTTAATTTTAAGTACAGATGGAAACTTGTTTTCAAAGAATTGACTTTTTATGTAAAGCGCGGTTTAGCGCCAGAAAAAACTCATTTTGAAAGATAAAGATAGGCGAAGAAAATTTTGTTTCTGAAAAAAAAAGAAAAATTTATACATTGTGAGACAGTCAAAGGGTAAACATTAATTTAGTAAAAAATGAAATATAATTAAATTTGCGATTGAGTTGAAGATTTTTATTTTCATTTTAATCTTGGAGTTCAACACTGAGAATTTGTTTGGAGTTCAAGCAGAAGTACATAAATTGGAAATAAACCTTCATCATTTTTCAGCGAGATTGCTTGACCAATTCGCTGGGCTAATTATGGGTGATAAAGGTACGATGCTATATTCTAAGTTTAAGCAGGAAGTGAATAAAATCTTTGAGGAGGCCGATAAAACTAAATTGCATAACTTGTTTCATGGTTTTACTTTAGCGGATGTAAATCCAGTTCCTAACGTGCTGATATCCTTATGGACGCAAATTTATTTGGTTCAAGCAGATCGTAACACGCCCATTCTATCCTCCACGTCTGATCTTGATGAAGGATGGGCTCGATTCGATGAAAGTGATCGCACTTCAAAAAACTAACCTCGGTCCAATTCTCGACAGCCAAAACAAAACAAGGACGAGTGTTATTATAATCGCCGGTTTAATGATCGAGCAAATAAATGTGTGTGTAAACATCATGCTGTGTTCATCACTCAGGCTGATAGTCAGCCCGTACTTAAAAAATAATACCTCATCAACTTTCGCCGGCGTGGTTTGATGGAGCAAATTCGAGTTGCCTACTAATAACAGAAAATAATGCAAAGCGCAAATTTTTGATTGGCACTGGGGCGGATATCTCCGTAATGCCACCGGATTTTAAAAATAATACAAGTTTTGAGTCTGAATTTAATTTATACGCAGCAAATGGCACACGTATTAAGGCTTTCAGCACTCGTACACTCAGTATCAATCTCGAATTAAGACGTAATTGTTCATGGACATTTCTATTAGTCACGCTAGCCTATAGTCAAACTGAAATGCTATTGCAGAAGCACAATTCACAGATCTGGCGAAATCAATCACGATGACAACAGCCAAACGCTGAAGTTCGACAAGTATCCTATACAGCCTGGTCCGTATATTCAAAGCCAGTTTCCCAGCCGAACACAGGAGTTTACTATATATCATAATTTAGCACACTTTAGGATTAAGGCGTCTGTGAGATTGTTAAATGAGCATGTTGTGTGGCCGTCCTTTAAAAAGATTGTATAGGCACCGACTTTTCCTGACATATTACGTCAGTGGCAGGTTGGTATTAAGTCACATCCAAACGATTTGCTGAAGTCCACGTAGCCATTATTGGTCCACTACAATATTTGAAAGTAATCGTTATTGCATTACAATGATCGATCGATTTACCCGTTAGGCTGAAACCAATGCGGTTCCTGACATCCACGTTATATTCAGCATTGATCGCACGTTTTGGCGCACGTTTATTTACGCCCATTTTGGATCTTAGCTTTCTAGGGAATTGTCAAATCAGGAAATTGTCATACAATCCCAATTGTAACGTGATGATAGAGCGTTGGCATCGTTCTCTAAAAGCTGCCAAATTGTGTTATAACAAGGCAGGCTGGACTACTGTCTTACCATTGGTTATGTTAGGGTTTAGAACCACTTGCCGTGACGAATTGCGAGCAAATACAGTAGAGTTGGTGTACGGTGTAACATTGCGAATACCTGGTCATTTTTTGGAGCATAACTAGCCTACAGTGCCACAGTCTTAGTACGTAAAGGGTCTGAAACGTCATTTCAAAGGGTTAGAACCAGCTCCAGTAACGCGACATCCGACAGATAAAATATTCGTTAGTGGGCAATTAGGAGAATGTACTCGTATTTGTATAAGAACCGACGCTTTACGCAAAGCACTACAGCCTCATATATGCTGGCCCTTATGCGGTAATCAGTAGGTTCGAAAAGTTTTACTAGATAGAGGTAGGTGGTCGTCATACTAATATTTCGATTAACCGTCTCAAACAATGTTAATCCGATGGTTTGTTAAACGAGAACCTTCAATCAGACTTCCATTGTCGATATTATTGTCAGACCAGCCAGTACAGACTAGACGAACAGAGAACCAAAGCTCCGACAACCACGAAAACTGGATCAAATTAAATTGTGTTGGGTCTTTTGGTTTTACTTTTCGTGTATTTGCTGCGGGCATAATCGTTGTCAGAAGGAAAATAAAAAAAAGAGATATGTATAGTAGAGTATCAAGATATAGTATCAAGGCACTCCCAATTCCTTAGACCTCCTTCACATTGCATTGCTTCATGCCAGCCTATACTACTGACATGAAAGGGGGTTGGCCCATGAATTATGCATCCTCAACAGGGAGTAAATTCACGTTTCTAAATGAATCTTCTTGTATTGAAAGAATCTAGCCATTATGAGATTTTTGCCAGCTCTAGCATTAAAGTCACCAATCGCCTGTTCGACGTTGTGCTAGATTAAATCAGATAACATCCAAATTATTGTGAAATGAGTCTTTATTGTTAGATTGGTTACATTCAGTGGGCGTGTGGACAGTTGGATACAGATCAACGACTAGCGACGATATATTAAAAATCCTTGTATAACTAAAAACATCTGGGAGCACCACGCGCCTTTGGTTTTTGTCTATTTTGACGGTTTCAGCAGCATATTTACATGTACCTACGTGTTTTCATTGAAAGACTTACATTGTGTAGAGTAGGTCACTGGAAATTACTGAGATTGTGTACAATTTTTCCTTCTCTTAGAAGTGAAAGCAAATCAAAACTTATACGAAAAATTCGAAATATGTTGACAAATTTTCTTTGTCGCAATTTTTCGTAACTCGAAACTCGTATTGCTTACAAAATCGCACCTCACGTCCCCATACCCATTTTACAACAGAAATTAGGTAATGAAAACAGATTACTCCTAGTTGTCAGCTTTGAAAGAACATTAAACTCATAAACAAAAAAAAACACCTAAATGACGATACTTTAAAATTTATTAATTATTTTGTTGATCAACCAAATAGAACAGATGACATTCAACATTAAAATTGAAAAACATTTGAAATCGATTTCGATTGCGAAATTTTATTTAATTTTAAACTAAAAAGTTGAACATAAAGTTGCATTCATTGTTAGTACACACTGAAATTGTTCGAGTCTGAATGATCCAATAGCTCATCCGGTGGCTCTTCTTTAATTTCAGGCACAGTATAATATGCAGCAATCGTTAAATGTTTCTGTAGCGCTTCAAATTTCACATTCGAATTATGCTCATTCTGTTCGATTACCTCAGCATAGAATCCCTTAAAATTAACAGAATTCTGTGCAATCGGATTATTCAAAATAAGATTTATAACTGTTGGATCGGTTAGACCAAGAAACCATTTACCCTGTGGCCGAATATTTGTGTTGCGCGTATCAGTGGCGCTATGGATTAATTGAAGCAATGTCGTGTGACAATAATCGGGTGATGAATACTAACCTAACGAAGAAAGAAGTAGAATTGAATTCATATTGTACTAATCAGTTGACTTGGTCATCTCACTGAAGGAATATATTATTCCACCATCGACAGTATCATTTAAAGATATGAGCAAGGGTCTGGAATTAATTAATTAAGCGCATATCGGCCATAATTTAAAATTATGAATCTATGATTTCATTAAATGCTACCCATATCCTATTTACCTGCATATGTATGTATACATAAACAGTGAATTTTGAAATTGCAAACGATAAAGTTAAATTTAAGTTTCCATAGCACAAAACTAATAACTTCAGGCATAAATGAAAAATTCATTGAATTGAATTTAATTAAACATCTCCAAAAATTTTCAATTTCCAATAAATTGAATTTCAATTTATTTTCGATGAGATAAAACATTTTACGTATATCGGGAACAGTAGCAAAATAATTCAAACGACAAAAATATAATTATTATGCAAAATTTACGTTTAAACACAAATTATGACATAACGTATTCATGCACCGCTTAAAAGCGAAAATGATTACCAAAAATGTTTTGAATTTTTCGTTTGAAAAATATCAAAAAACTACTTATTGCCTGTAATTTATAGGTAGAAATTTGGAGGGTGTGTCGTCGTTTGGTGTTACTAGAAGAATATAAAATCGTCATTTGCAACACAATTATAGTCTGGTGACTTGTTTTTATCAACCGAATTTGATCATTTCTAAATTTCTCGGAAGGAGGCCATCATGCGCACAGTGTCAAAAGCTTTTCCGTAGTCTAGAACGAACATTCCGGTCGATAGTAGACTAAGATTGTTTTTTAAATTATAAATAATACGAGAGATGCAAGAGAGGTAGAATTGTTCCTACAGCTTTGATAATCCCACTGATTCTGTTGGCAATAATTCTTTTGAATAATTTACCTTGGTTGCTCAGCAAACTGATTGGGAGGTAAGATGTTACTTCTGACTGAGGATGATTTGCTAAGTTTAGGATATCTTATAATATGCCTGATTTCCTTTGGTGACGTTAAATATGTGACATTCGGTAGGAACTTAGCTGAATTATTCAAATTAGTCAGTTTTTCAATTTTAGTTAAAATACAATCGTGTAAATGCGGTACATTAATACAGCGAATTATCAAAATTGTCGTTGATGACATTTTTTATGTTATTTTAATGTGGTGCTCATGATAATTGCTTTATCTACGACGTAGCCTATTCCGGTCTGTTTTTAACATTAAGATATGATTTGGAACTTTTGACAAGTCGGAGATGTGTGTACAAATATTGGTGATTAGTAAATCTATTGTCGAATTGAGGGAATGCTTCAGTGGGACATAAGTGGGACTCGTTTTTTACATAGAGTGAATTAGAACTATTCTTGGATAAATAGTCTAATACAACCTTTACTGGCCTGTTCCAAGCAATGTGTGTAGAATTATAGGATTGCTATTAAATTGTAACCGCGTTTTGAGGTCTGTGTTCTACAGATTAAGAATCTTGAAAGTTTCGATTCAACCTAATATTCTAATTTAAAGCAAACATCCATTCCATGAAAAAATGATAAATACACAAGCCTCCCGTAATTTTGTCTAGTAATTTTTGAACAGCACCGTGAATTGATACAATATTTTATGCAGAAGAAATAATAGCGGGTAACAGGTTACAGTACAATCACAGCCATAAAGGCTTCTTACTTCGAATGAGATTTGCTGCTTCTACTGAACTATTTCAGATTTTGGAATGAATACAATTGAAGAAATCTTAATTAAATTTGCTTGTTGAAAACGAGCTTAATCATTGTTCCATCTTTGGGCAAGTGGAATTTGGATTATTGGTGGCCGACATCGCATAAAGAACAATTTAACCGAAAGAGAAGTTTGTCTTAAAATCAATAAGATTTTTCGGTTTTTTATAGACAATTTATTAATAATAATGGCATTCACAACATTTTTCGACTTGTTAATCAGAAAAAATGAAGAGGCCATCATTTATAATATATCTACCAAAAAAGTAGAAATATAAAAATCCCCCATACTTTAACCCGAGAGTCAATACAAAGTGTATTGACCCCAAATTATTGTTAATATATTTTGTCTATAAAAAGCCGATAGAATCTTATTGATTTTAATACACAGACAAACTTCTTTTTCTATTATTTTTGTGGACATAAAACATACAGAAATGAGGGTTTTCCTTGAGTTTTTGATTTAGTGAATATAATTCGCTAATTCGGTACGTTCTTATCTCATACTTACTGTATGAAGTTAGAATTGTTTTTTTTTTGTAGTTTTGCCGTTACTACCTGAAGAGAGACCGAATTTTTCAATACGAAACCAAACTACCGCATAGAAAACTCAAGGAAGGTTTCCATTTTGTGGGGTCGATACACTTTGTATGACTCTTGGGTTAAAGTACGGGGGGATTTTGATATTTCTACATATTTCTAATTTTTTGGAAGATATATTATAATGATTGGCCTCTTCATTTTTTCTGATGAACAAGCCGAAAAATGTTGTGAATGCCATTATTGATAATATATTTTGTCTATAAAAGGCCGAAATAATCTTATTAACATTATAACCATTTCTTAGATGAAATTGTCACGGGCTAGGTACTTGATATTTGATTGTCCCAAAGATCTCGGGACTTGTAGACTAGAAGCCCCCCAGAACTTTTGCACTTTTGTTTATTTTATTTTATTTATTTTTTTAACGCACGCTTAACAGGAATCCATCGTCTTCCGTTACAAACCCGCAAGGTAAGTTGCTTAAGTTCATTTCTTTTTCAAGAAAATGGTGGAAAGTTTGAAGCTAGTAAATAAAGTAAAGAATATGAGATGTTTTCTACTTAAGTTACTCTGCTCTCTGCTTAGACCTATTTTTGACCAAAAATACCGTCATGGTTTCAACGTTGATATGCATATTTCTGTGGCATGACATCATCAGTTACCGACTCGAAATGTATGGCACCATAACAGAGCTAACTTACAGTTGGTTCCCAACGAATTATTTGAAATATATTGCTTAACATATCATATACATTTTACTTGGCTGGCTAACAGAACTCATACCTGGATTAAAAGACCGATCCAGCCTTTGCCAACAAATCAAAATTTCTAAAAAGCGATCAGAAAATACACGACATTCTTGCGCGATTTCTGAGAAGTAACTATTTACTGATAATAAACAAATATTTTGAAGTTTTATTAATACTTTGAAACAACTTTCTTTCTATAAAAACTGGTCAGTACTGTTTAGCTGTACAATTTACTTCGAACTAACAATTCCTAGTGTGCCGCCGCATGTATTTCCTAGTATGCCGCAATCCGGTAAATTTTCGAATGTGTGTTGTTGTAACTAACAAAGCCTCAATTATAGAACCACCTGCTGTTAACAGAATTGTCAATCATTTAGAAATTTCCTGGACGATTGCTTTGCTCGCTGCTCAGCCTGGAAGGGGAGGGGGGGGGGGGGGGGGAGTACAACACATGTGTATACGATACCCGAATACTCACATAAATTTAGGTTCCTAGTATATAAATTTTCTCACTTAGCACATTTTAAATTTAAAACGAAACGCAAATATTTACAATATCTATTGATATTTGATAGTTTTTAACATTATATTAAATTAAATTGAATAAAGATTTTTAATAAATAAATAAATATGGAAGTTAATTAAATTGCAAATAATAATACAAATTTGTTGTCTACATTTTTCTATGTCGCTGCAGCTCTTCTCAGCTGTTTATACAACTCTTCTCTTTCCAAACCGTGGCAATGTACGGAAGGTGGTTTCTCCATTGTTTACAGTTGGTTCTTATGAATCTTCTAACTTAGGTCAATACTAATAATATTTTGTCATAACTAGAGTATGATCGAATTAGAGCGTCTAGTAAATCATCCTCAATATTTGTTGCTACTGTGTTCACCTTGAACCGTTTGCTTCACTCGCAGGTATCCTAAATATCCCTGTCTTGCACAGACCAAAAGTTTTGTCTCTGCTTAGCCACTCTGGCCCATGCCGTCACAAATCGTACTGTTGTAAAAGTTAAATTAGCATACCTCGTCGTGAGGCGCAATCGGCTGGATTTATTTTGAATTATTTTTGATGTTCGATTCCCAACCAAGTTTGTCCACTTTTCAGGATGTGATGAAAGACAGTCCAAAACTATTTTTGAGTCAGTCCAAGCTGTGACTGAATTTAATGGAAGTGTAGTGGACCTTTGAACTAATTAAACCGTTTGTAAAATAGAAGAGGAGCACGTAACTCCCACCTTGGTAACGATATTTGTTTGATAGGTATTACTTTAGTCTCTTGAACTACCAGATTTACAGAACAAAGATCATTAGGATAAGTTGCTCGATAAAATTAATTCATTTCGAGCTCTACTTGCTTAATGGCATTTCCGCATAGTCTTCAGGATTTCAATTAAATCATCTTTCAAAGTTACTGCTTCTCTCAAATCGTTGTTTCCAGTCATCAACATATACATGTTAGCGTTAAATTTCCCTTACAACTCTTGTTGCTAAGTACAGGCAGAAGCAGTACCATAACGTCCCTCTAGTAATGAAACAGCGTATACAAAAAATAGTGGTTTTAAAATAATTCGCGTTTAAATGTTTTTTGAAAAAACTTTTTAAAATAAAATCTTTTATTTCATAGAAAATTAAATTTACTATAAAATAAAAGATTTTATTTCAAAAAGTTTTTTCAATAAACATTTAAATGCGAATTATTTTAAAACTGCTATTTTTACGCTGTTTCATTACTAGAGGGACGATAAGTGACCGTCTGAACCTTATAGAATCATACAGATTCCGCCTGATTAGGATGCCAAAAGACACATTGTTTTCCTGATCTCCGCCATTCAAAAAAACTTGTCTGTACATCATCACAATAACCGCTCTCATAACAAAGGAATGTTAGCGAAACCGCAAAATTATTTCTAAAATTCGTGATGTGGTAAAAATACGCAAGTATACTAAAATATGTCCATTCATTCTTGGTAATTTAAAGCGATTAATACAGGCTTCCGAGATAAACGACAGTATCCAGTGTCGAATAGCAGCCTTCTTGTAACCCAATTTCCACACGAATCATTTACATTAACTAAGGCCGCTGGTAGCATTGTTTGCACTAATCACGCCGTGGTTTGAAAGCTAGTAGCTGTACCAATCTGTAATGCTTCTTTGTATATATTTGACACCTTCATTATGATTTACATTTGTTTACTGAGTGTGTGTACCAGAGGCAATTAAAGCAACTCTTTGATGCCTTGTTTTGGTTTCTCCGCTGAAAAACATCACATTTTAAGTTTATCTTTGAAATTTGTGCCAGTCCTTCTACTTCCTGATTTAAGGGATTCCAGAGAATCAGATCTTTTCCTAAGAATTTCAAAAATTCGTCAATAGTTGGAATTCTACATCGCACGTCTCTTGCGCCCATCCACGTTTATTTTCATTTCTTCCCCAATGCGTGCATCTCTCTAATAATTTCGTTTAAAGTATTTTCTAATTTTCGGAGGTTAGTTGCCAGGTTAGATCCGATGTTGGGTCGGTCGACAAATTTTCGGATAAACGCATTTACAGAATGTTTCTTTAAATCGAGATCGGATAATTTCTTAAAGGCTTCTATGTAATTGGTTTCGGTGATCGAGAAATGCTTAAGCAGAGATGCTGCTTCCCTTTGTAGTAGACCCTTTAAATATTGAAACCTTTCGGCTGGATCAAGTGGCGTATTTTCGTGTGTAGTGCCCTTATAAAGGTCGTACAATGACTGCCATTCCGTGTATTCTCCGATAAATGGAGGGATACATACATCATCATAATGATGAATCAGTATTACTCATGTTTGTCTATCGACTCCATTTATTTAATCCCAATATGACCTGGTAGTAAATGCCTTCAAATATAAAAATTCCGAGGCTTCATCATGGTTTATTAAAAATGTTTCACGTTCCTCTTCACAAATATTTTTTAGCTATTCATCAGCACGTTTTTGACGAACAAAGATACCAAAAATATTTGAACTAGGCAGTAATTGTCAAACATATTTTGCAAATCTAGGCATTAACTCAGTGTCAGCGCAATTCTACATTCCTTCTTAAACGCGTCTTATTTTTGTAGACTGGTACTCATTACCGTTCTATTTTATAATATTTATTTTTTGGATAGTCACAAATATAAACCAAATAGAGGCACTAGCACGTACTGTAAAATACCACGTTTTCAATAAACTTTAACTATAGGGGAGAGTCTCCGGTTGCGAGCACTCTCCGAATTTGGACACCCCTGCATAACGTTTGACAGAATGCAAATATGGTTGATCTGACTGCTGTCGTACTTGTATTTTGACAGTACGCAGTTTTCGAGCTAATATCGAAGTGACTGGACGAGCTACGATCAAAATCAACGCAATTGTAATTTTCCATTGTTTTAAAAGTGCGATAAATCAAAGTGAATAATCTCAAACAGGTTAGTGGTACCGATATTTCCACAGTATTTTCGTTGTGATTTGGGATGCCACATCGATTTATATTAAAATCATGATGCAGTTCCTGTTGTGAGCACTAAAATGTAACCGGTTGTGAGCACCCTCTTTTTTTCATTTAAAGCGTCTGTTTGACTGGAAAACTGTCAGATATCATCGTTTATGCCGAATAATATATTGTTACGGTGACACCTAGGATAGAATAGAATAAGCTAATTGATAGCGCATAGTTCTATTGTCCTAAAATGGAATTCTCCATGATATAAACTGTTCTAAATATTTCTAAACTGAAATTTCGAGAAGTTTTGGTTTGATTATATATTATGTATATAAGAGAGTATAAATTTTTGGTTTAAATGAATGGTTTTTTGAAATAAAAAAGCGATTTAAAAAGTGTTTTAGTGAAATATACATAGGTACTATAAAAATAAGTGAACAGTAAAATTGTGTAAAAATTAGGTATAATAAGTGATTTTATGAATTTTTAATAATAAATTGTGTTGTATTAATTTTTTGTGCTCAATAAATAAATTCTTAGGTGATTAATTGAAGTGGTTTATTTTATTCACAATCCAGTGATTTGAACTTGATGGATAAGGCAAAAACGTCACAATATTCTATTAACATTTTAACGTATTTTAAGGCTTTTAGCCAAGACAATCCCAAGGAAGTCAACTGAATCAGCTTCAATTGATTTTGATGCGCTGGTTCATGCCATTAGGGTTTGCTTAGCTAAAAAAAGCACATTAAATCGACTGCCGAACCTATGAAATTTCGAGGAGCAGTTTGGAACGTTACCTGCATAAAACGGAAGAGATGTTTGGCGACATGTCATTTGTGGAAGATGCTGTATTGTTGGAATTTTTCGTGAATGCAACCAACACCATCAAATATGGTGAGATTATGTTTACTCTTCCTTTCCTTCTTTGAAAATCATTTTGTGCTCAATTGGAATGTTTTTTAAATGTTTTCAAACCGATGCATGAAATAGACCTTGTCCAATATATTTTTAAATGCGTCAGCCATTATTACGGCCTCAGCATCAATGAGCTGCGTGAATTGGCGTATCGATTCGCTAACAAACTTGACGTTTAATATCTGCCGATTTAGAATGACGACGAGAAAGCGGGAATTGGTATTACAACTTTATGCGCCGCCACCCTGAGCTCGTTTTACGCATCCCGGAATAAACATCCATGAAGCGCGTGAAAGGCTTTTGTAAATTAAATGTCGAGAAGTTTCTTCAAAACTATGGACATTTGATGATCTGATCTACAACATGGATGACAGCTACTTTTCAACGATCCCGACAAAAATTGGCAAGGTAATTGCCATGAAGGATATGCGATGTGTCGGAAAACTTCAAGCCGCTGAAAGAGTAACGATGGTGACAATGGCCTTAACTATCTATAAGCGACGCTGGCAACAGTCTACAACCATTCTTTCTTTCCCCAAAAATAAAATGCAGACCAGCTTATTCGACAAGCAAGAGTTTGTGCGATATATACAGCATTTTATAAATTTCGCAAAACCTTCATTAGCTCCCCCTGTGCTATTGCTTCTTGGCAACCATGCTTCGCATTTATCAATTGAAGCCATCGATATTGCCGTTGCCAATAGAGTGCATATTGCTTCTCTACCGCCGCACTGTAGTTACAAACTACAACCACTTGATGTGTCTGTTTTCTGACCGATGAAGATCTATTAGAAGTCACAGTGTTCTGCATAGCAAAAAAATAGTGCCAATAAGGTATATGGCTATGGCTAATTCAACCTTGCTCTCTCGATCTGAAATTTGTTATTCTCATCTCGTTCAGATTCATAATTTTGCTGGCCTTATCTGTAAGACTCTTGACACCCAAAGTCACTAAATCCAGCTTCAGAGCATCCGGAATTGATCCAAACAACCCAGGCAACTTATCTGACGTTGATTTTATTAAAGCGGTCGAGCGGAATGTGAAAGAAGCTGGCTCAGAGGATCGCAATGATGAAGAAAAGCAGCATCGAATCGTCTTCCTTCGGGCGGATCGTGATCGTAAACCGACGCAATGCATTGTGTTTACTTCTCCAGAAAGCGTTGCGGCTTTAAAGGAAAAAGTCGCTAAGCGAGTAGCCATCTGCCCCCCCCCCCTTCCCTTCCCCGAAGAAGAGTAAAAAAATAAGACAACTACACCTACCTAACCATCGGCCAAACGCTCTAGAAAACGAACTCTTCACCACCTGATGATGATCTCAACTTCTGCATCATCTGTTTGAAGCTGCTGCCAATGAAGTTGACCGCTGCAAATTCCATCAAGTGTAATGCGTGTGATGCATTTGAAGGGTATGCAAATATTGTGTTTCTGTCTTGAAAGATGAGGAAGACGATAAATTATTTAAAAAAAAAACCTTTTTTGGTTTTTTTGCCACTGGAGACCTTTAAAATTAATAAACCTCGAAATTTCGGTGCCCATAACCATTTACGATTTTTCAGAATCAATGTAGTTTATTTAACAAACAGTTAGCTAAGGCCTCTAGCTTTCCATTGGTATCCATATCTCCACATAATATGCACTCAAAGGAAAATTATTGTCGAAAACAAAACTGTGCCTACAACCGAAGACTATCCTCTAAATATCTGAATGGGTACTTATTTGATTACCACGTGTGACCTGAAGAAATTCTTTTGTGAGGGAGTAAATAATCAAGAAGTTTGCAATGACCTTCATTCCAAATATCACCTCAGTAAACCGTTTATTTATGGATACTCATAAATGTTTTCCCATCTAAATGGGAATTATTAAATTCCCAATAATTTTGATATCAATTCTATCAAAAGTTATGGAAACAATACCTATATAGAGAACTGCTCAAAACGGATCGCCATGTTAAGAATAATATGGCTAATTGTCTAAATCGGTAGGGTCAGATCCACAGAACTTTTTATTGAAGAAATTTCTGTTTAGAACGAACGAGCTTCTATAGTTATGATATTTTAAATATGATCAAATGCAGAAATCTCTAAAATGGACTCCTGACGTAATAGTTTTCGTCTTATTAAACGGTTATTTTACTAACACGAAGAGTCGAGCATTAAACTGAAATTTGAGCTCCAATAGTACAACTACTAACTTGAATTCGTCAAAGATTCGCCGCTAAATCAAAATAAATCAAATCATAACCTAAATAATAAGAACAATTTTTCAGCCCATTATAAAATTCGTCCCCAATCAATCATATACAAAACCAAAAAAAAAAAAAAATCATAAACTCTCTCACACTCCACATCTAGTTGTTCGAGAAAATTGGCCGCCTAATTATAATCAAGATAATCAATATCATTAAAAAATAAAATCTAGTTCAAAGTTTAACGGTTATTAAGCCGAATTTTCCGAAGGAAACTTTACATTTTTTACCCCCTTCCAATTTCCATCTCCTTATACTCGATATTATAAAAGAGCGATATAGTAAAATAAATTTATTCATTGGTTTTAATAAAAGCTGAGATTTTTTTTCGCCTGCTCGCCTTGTTAAATCTTCCAAAACTTTTTTGTCAGATGTCTGTTTTTTTCTCCACTGTCATTTCTTTCAAAATAATAATAAATAGAAAATATTTATTATTATTTATTTTTCATTTCATCGATAAAATGGTATAAACTTAAAAAAAAAATCATCATCGGAAAATCCTAACAAAACAAGTAAATGTTGTGAAAAGTTTTCAATAATTTTATTTTATACTGCTGATGCTGCTGCTTTCTCGGTATAGACATAAGCTTGCGCTTGTTTTCACTGGGAAATTTATTTATTTTTTTCAATTTTGATCCGAATAATTATGTATGATATTTCTTATACAAATTTATATAGTTATGTATGCGGACGAAGCGCAGCTACCAGCTAAACAACAACAAAATATATCAAAAGAAAATCCTGAATTTATATTTAAAATGTTTTGTCTATTTTGCTTTCCTTTCGTGATAGATATACTTATATGAATTGACTCGCTCTGTGCAGAAATAAATTATTTGTATATTGATAAATAGAATTCAATTATGTGTCATGGCACAATATGACGTCAACATCGAAAATCGTATTAATTATTTTTGTTTTATTTTCATTTTAATCATCGACAAGAATATTATTTTATGAAAAATAAAAGCACAAAGCTTTATTACTTAAAATTTACTATACGTATTTTCGTCATCATGTTGGTTATTGTTGTTGTTGGTGTATGCTGTCTTTTTGCCAAAATGAAGTGTACCACCCGCCAGTAAAATTAAATTAAAATGTTTACGACTTTCTCGTTTAATTTTTATTTTTTTATTTAATTGGAATTATGTGAAATAAATTGCACAAAAACATTTGATTTTTCATAGTATAGTGCTATATAGTACACAATTTAAGATAAACAGCAGAAAAGCTGTTATTTTCTACTACAGCTAGAGATAGTTTCTTGTGACTTCTTTGGATTCGCCAAAAATCATATTTCAAAGAAAATCATAAAATTTTATGTAGTGTTGCTGTTCGTGATGTTGACGCCTGGTGATTAATGGCTTGGTGTGTTGTTATTATTTTTTTTATTATTTTTCTGAGCTTTTTGTATTGTGTGACTGATACAATGAAAACTGTATTTAGAAAACACTTTTGTTTGTTTATATCTTCGCATCAAAAACACTTTTTAGCAAACAAGTAAAGAAAACTGTTTATTTTAAAACGTTGACTATTTAGGGGCAATTTCAACCACTCCGTAACTTTTTCTAGTTGTAATATTTTCTGTACGATTTGACGAAAGATAGATTTGCTACAGCTAAACCATCACGAATTGAAGCCAGTTCTAAAATTATTGGTCTCGACTGGAGGATGATATATTTAAGATTATTGGGGCATCTTCGAAAGTCAATATAAGCCTAATAGTAGATACTAGTAGACTTCTACCGATTTTCAACAATTCTCCATTAATCTTGAATACATCCTGCTGTGTTGTTTTGTGGTTACGAGTTCTGTCACGATAGTCTCCTTAAAAGCAAACAAATCCTATTTTGAAATCCAGCAAAATCAAAGATGTTTAACCAAATGTTAATATTTAATATAGGTGGCCAACGACTGTTGAGGGCCACGAGATTTCAGCTCAGATTAAGGAGATGTATTAATTTTTAGATAAAGAAGAAGTTGTTCCTGTTACTATAAAATATTTTCTTAAGACCGGCTCAACAATTTCTTCTCGGTTCTGACTCCTTAAAAATTACTTTACTTTTTTATATTCTGAGCGATATTTAGATTTAGAAGGAAATTAGGAAGTCTCGTTTGAAATCAAAACTTTCGACATCAACATTTACATAATATAAAAAAAAAATTGTTCATTTTAGATTTCTTAAGTTTTTCGACATTCCTAGACTATTCAAGATTTTTAAAATTTTTCGAATTTATTCGAATTTTGCAAGGCATTGTTCTGCGCTTAGCTTTGAGTTATAAGAACTTGCATCAGAGTTAGTATTAATCTAAATGGTGATATTTAAAAGATCTTTTTAAATTATGGCAAAATTTCGATATTTCTCCGATTTCCTGTAAGTTATTCGAAATTATTCAAGAATGTCCAGGTTATTTACGTTGTTGTACATGGGGTGATTAGCACGTATATGATTTCCTTTGATTTAATAACAACGGATAATTTGATATTTGAGAACTTTCAAGAATATCCAAGATATATTAAAAATTCGACATTTTTGAGATTATTTCAGAATTCTTGATTTTTTTCAAATTATATTAGAAATTTGTGATGCTTTACCGATATATTTAGACTCGACGTAGCAGAGCAATCATGTTCTGTTTCATCTACTTTTAAACGACGGCCCGCATATGTCTCTAAAATTAAATTTGAGTAAACTAATTGGTTTATTTTACACCTGGAACGGTCGAAAATGAAAACACATTTTGGATGAAGGATATTTACACAAATATTCTGGATATTTTCCAAAAAATACTCTTTGATACTCTAATATTAAATTTCATAGTAAAACGATTTGAGTTGAAAAGCTTCGATAAGTGAGAGCTCTTAAAACATTTTAACGAAATCCAGAATTTATGGAAAATTACAAAAATGGCCGAGAAACCATAAATAAGTTATCAAGCTTAAAGCTCATTGAAAACAATAACTCTAAATAAATCCCAAAATACAACCTTCCTTTATAATATCAAATGTAAAAGTCAAATGGTTTGGTTTGAAAAGCTCTTAAAACTAAAAGCTCTTAATAATTTTCATTGAGCACAAATATACTTAGTCCTACTCAAAATTCCGTCATCCCTTGTGTTAAGAAATTTGGAAGTAAAAAGGTTTGTTGAAAAAGATTCAATAAGTGAAAGAAACTTAAAAATTGAGATCTTGACAATTTTTTCAAATACATAATTTATGCCCTTTCAGTCATGAATTAAATCAGGGCATGAAAAAAAAATGTTGCGCGTATATTTTAGTTGTTGGGGGGTATGTTTATGATATTCCACCAAAAAAAATTAAAAGCTCACACCATAGCGCTTTTGGATTATGTCCCATATATAGGACAATTCCACTCAACGTTAAATTTGTCCACATATAAGTACATATATTATGAAAACTTGATTTTATCCAAAAATTGAGGCCAACATTGAGAATTTCGACATTTGCTCGTGATATGCTCATTCCCAATTTCGGCATTACGTAAAGTACTATTGGCTTCCTCTTCTTCAATATAACATTTAGTTTCCTTCTCGTGAAATAAATTTCTCACAGTCGCTGGCGGAAGAACAACTACGTTCTGAAAGACATTGTGATCAACAATCAAACTGTTTAGCGGCATGTTGTTTCCTGTTTCTGCACTTGTATCTTCCCCATTTGATGTAAAATCAAAGTCGCATTCAACCGTGTTGAGTAATTCTTCCAGTTCCGAAAATGTAAAAGTCTTTATCGGGTGGAAATGTGTTTCGTTTTGCCGTTTGATATTCATCCTGCGAACGGAGAATAAATTTAGCAAAAGTTGAGTATAGAAATGTCCCATATATGGAAAAAATTATTTATGTACTTTATATGGGACACAACCTTTTCACAGATTTGTGGACACTAATTTTTGTACAAAAACTGTAACCAATTCAACCGTAAAAATAACAAAAACTGTCTTTGAAACTGTAATTTGAACATTTAACTTTAGAAAAAATTAATAGTAAATATTGTATAACACATTTTAAATCAATATTTTACTTAAAAAAAACTGTATATTGCCTGACGTTTGACAGCAAGTCCATTGACGTTGACAAAAACTAAGCAACTAAATACATACAGATATTACATCTACACGTATTGTAGTTAAAATGAAAGAAGCAAATATAGCAGAACACAATAAAATAACATAAAGTAAAAAATATGAAATAATTTTGAAGTTACGTTGCTTACAAAACAATGTCCTACATATGGGACAAATCTACTGAAAGGGTTATTAAACATTTTATTAAAAACCAGAAATTATTAAAATGCTTACAAATGTTAAGTTCAAACACAAAAAGTATGAATTAATTATCAAGCTCAAAGCTTATTGAAAACAAATATTCTAAGTGTATTCCAAAACCCCGCACCTTCTTTTAAACTATCGAATAAAGAGGAGAATAAAAAGTAAATGGTTTGGATTAAAAAGCTTCAATACATGAAAGCTCCTAAAACTAGATTTCGACATTTTTTGCAAATACAAAATAAAACATTTTAACAAAACCGTCAAATTATCAAAAGGCTCAAAAATGTTAAGTTCAAATCCAAAAAGTATAAATTAATTATCAATCGTAAAGCTCATTGGAAACAAACATTCTAAATGTATCCCAAAATTCCGTTAGGAAGTGTAATTTTGAGATAAATTGTTTAGAAAGTTTCAATCAGTGAGAGCTCTTAAAACGAGAAGCTCTTGATTTGATTCAAAAAGCTTCGATAAACGAAAGATTATAATAATACCAACTTTCCTAGTGAAATGGTTTGGTTTGATTAAAAGTTCATGAAAATTTACATTGAGAATAAATATACTAAATTATCCCTAAATTCAAGTCCACCATTTTGTTATTTATTGATATAATTGTTTAAATCTGCTACGAGACAGAGCGACAAGCAACTGAGATGACTTCAAGTACGGTAATCATGTACGCCAACCACCTACCTCGTTTTGAAGGTGTCTACTTTGTCTTAAAAAAAATACGAAAATTTTGCCAAATTAAGTAAAAAAAAATTGTTTTCTATAGCTTACGATACCAATAATAATATTTAAAAAAAATTGAAATGATTGTATTTTATTTTATTATAAAAAAAATGCCGACATAAGCGTCAAAACAAGAATGAACACCAGACTACATCCTTAAATGCAATCATAATAAAGTATAAAAAATATATAGGGTAGGTATAATAGATGCAATTTGTGATTGTCTGATTTATTTATTCAGCAAGTCAGTTTAGCAGTCAATAAGAAAATAAAATACAAATTAAAACTGTTATCACTATAAAAATGGAAGATCCGCATTGTGCAATCTCTTAACTCTCTAGAGATAAGTATTTATTAGTTCAACATTGTTGCGAAAATTTTATAGTTTGCCTTTTTACAGTGCGCAAATAGCTGTTCTTGATAATATAAAATATTAATCAGAATGTTGTTTTTTTATTATATTTACATATATGTAAAAATAAATAAAACAATAATTCCACAGAGTATACCATAAAAACGCTATCGTTTTAAACAAATAAAAATCAACATAAATTATCGCAACAAAACCCTAATGTATAAAAATAAATGTATCGCTATAAAAAATATATTCAAATTGATAAACATCGTTTTGGAAATATCAGCTTTACAAAAAATTGATATTTTATATTATTTATATAAACTGCAGCCTAAGACATAACTTGAAAAAATAAATAAAACTACTGTCGTCCACTTTTGCCTAAAAATGTTCAATATCTTTTTGTTGCAACACGTATACGTATACAATTGAACAATATACATTAACCAAATTGTTTAATTAAGTTTGTATTTTAATTCATTTTTTTTTATCCAAAATAAAACTAAATACATACATAAAAACGTTATCAGTTTGAGTTTGTGCTTTTAATTAAAACGTTACAGTACGGGAACTAAAAAAATAACTGTACGGGAACTAAAAAAATAACTGTAAACTATAATTGTAGTTTTATTGAGAGGCGAGAATTTTCATTCAACCAAAATTAAATGTTTTAAATGGGCCCCGGCTGTTATGGTATGTTTCTTTAAGGCGAGTATAGTTTGATTTTTTGTAGTGTAGAAGTGAGTAGTGCATTACACTGCTTGGTGCCGACAACTCCGCAATAAATACGGCTACTCCTCGAGTAAGCCAAAACAACAAAAGGATTCGCGACTTTAAGGTCCGTAAGTTTGAACGAATAATAATCAAAAACCGAGGATTTATCCACCGATTACTATGACTAAATAGTGGTTAAATCATCGGTTGTGGATTAATCATCGTTCAAACTTACGGACCTTATAGATAGTAACAGAAATCTAAGGCTATATCAAACACGTTACGAATAATTTGCATTAATTACGAAGGTAACAAGCAAAAAATATAATATTTAATATTTATTTATTTATTTAGTAACAATAATTTTGAACTCTCACATACACTCCATCATAAATACATTATTTTGAGCATATAGGAGCTCATTCATAATAATATATGAATTCAAGAAGTAGCGTTACAATATTTCGGCCAAGATTACGTCTAATTTGGTGTGTTCATCCATAACATTATACCATTTTTTAAATGCTTGATTTCCCTTCGACCACCGTATTTGATTTACCCTGCTGCAATTCAAAGAAGTCACTAACGAAAAACGACATTTGATTTGGACAAGAATCTCTGCTTGGATTCATTTTATAATCCTCGCCATTGTATCTGACTCAACAATCACAACACGGATTTCTATACAAGGTTATAGGTTATATAGTGAAGTTTACTTATAACGCCCTCGGATATAACCAAATTTCCGCTTAAACCGTTGGCAATTTGAACTGATTTGTTATGTTACTCGTTAACTAAAATTCGTATATTACGGCATTCGGGATGAGACAATGGATTTTTAATTTCGTAGTAAGTGAATTTCACAGTACATTATAAGTATGTACAAATTAAAAATCAAAATATTTAAAGAAAAAAAAAAAAAAATAAAATCTCAAATTACATAAATATAATTTCTTTCATAAATTCATGATACTGTTTACATAGCTCTCTATCTTTTGCGAGACGATTTTCTACACTGAAAAAGAAAAATATTTATCAAAATAGATATATTGACTTATCTTTAACATTTTTCCGTTTTTGAAATAAATATAGCTGAATATACATACACCCTGCGCCATTGAAATGTTCGATTTCGATTATTTACTATTTCATGCAATTCTCTCCTAGATTTTACCTCATTCGCTATTTTTTTTTGTTTTTTTATTTTTCAGCATATTTCACGCCTTATTAGGTATTTAAAACCAAACTAAGGGTGAAATATTCATTCGGTTTCAATTAAGTAGTCAAAGAGTTAATTTTACAAAGTGCCGCTCTAAATTAAATGCTAATGAAAAAGCCAAAATTTTGTAAGCAAAGGCAAAAACTACACACATTCACAAATTGCAAGAGTAATTTAGTGTAACCAAATAGTAGTTAGACAGTTTTTAAGGCACTATTCCGAAAATCAAACGATAATTTGGCTCTGATGCAAAGAGGAGAACTTCTGTTTCAACAAATCGAATTTCAGATATTTAGATCTTAAGCAAAGGTTTGCTACGGCTTTGGAGCTGAGAAGTTAGCTTCTAATAGCAACAACCGACACTATTTCAGTTCATACTATTAAAAGGAACTTGGTTTATATGCTTGTCGACCTGCGAGAAAATCATTACTGACAGCAAAAATGGCAGCTGCAAGCCTCAAATTCGCAATAGAATGAAAAAACTGAATGCCCAGGGACTGGCGTTGGTTCATATTCTCGGATAAATCCAAATTCAATATCTTTGGACCCGATGTAAGGACAAGGGTTCGGCGACGAAAAGGCAAACGGTATTTAACAGAATGTATTTCGCCGACAGTGAAAAATTCACCATATGTTATGGCCTGGAGAGCCATAACAGCCTTTGGAGTTTGATCACTAAGCCTTCTGGATAGTTCAGGAAGCGGAGGAAAACATAAAAAAATTATCGAAACCTGAATCGTAACTATTGAGGACCCGACTCAATACATCGGTATTCCACTCTTCCAGGACGATTACTCTCCGCGAGTTATTGATGTTATTTGTGAAGTAAGAATGCTTAATTTTAATGTGTATTTTGTTTAGGTAGCCGAATTTCAAAATAGCTTGGTGATTGAGTCGTTATCCTGGACAGGAAATAGTCCTGACCTCAATATTGTTGAAAATATTTGGTCCTTCATGGGAAAGAAGATTACAAATTACAAGCTGAAAAGTGCCAAAGAGCGGAAAAGCTTATAGAAAAAGTCTGGTTTGAAAAAATAACAATATATTATTTAATCAAACTTTAGAATTCAATGCTGATCGGGTTTAAGGCCATCATAAAAGCCAAGGGCTGGGTTATTATTCATTAATTTTAAAAAGTTAAATTTCTCTCAAAATATTTTGGTTGAGATGAATTATTTTATTTCTGTTAATTCTTATTTTGAATAAAAATTACCATTGTCAACAAAAAACTAATTTTCAATTGAAAAAACTTTGTTAAAAACACTGTAAAGACCTACCAAATTGTTACGAGGTAGGGCGGTAATATTCCTTATCCGACGTTATGTAGGTTTAAAATATCGGATTACCGTTCTTTTTATTTGAATATATTCGGAATAGTGTAAAAATTGTTTTGATAATCAGAATCTATCATTTTTGCCATCTACTTTTGAAACAAACGATGGTATTTCCAAAATTTACTTTAAAAATTCAAACCGAACATTTCAATGGCGCAGGGTGTATATTAAAGTTCCAATAAATCAAATATAATCTGTATCTCAAACAACGAAAGCAGTTGCAAATACATATCCCGTGAATTTTATTCTAAAGAGATATACAACGACCTGATAGTGTAATAAAATGTTATGTTAACCAATATTTTGACCTGTTTCAGTTATACTACCACTACTTGCTTCAGTTTGAAACTATATCTAACATACTTAAATAATTTAATGAAACACTGTTAAATTATATCCATTTAGTGATATGATCATACCGCAAAATGTAATTTGTTTGTTATATGAGAAACAAATATATTTACAATATCCGTTTTAAATATCCATCCCAGATGAAAATATATCGAAAATGTATTTGCATCTGTATCATTCCCACTCCACCACCCGCAATTTCTGCTTAACGAAACATTTTTTATGTAATTACAATATAACAACTATTACATTTACAACAGGTAATTTTCAAACATAAAAATATCGAAAATACATATGAACGTATCTCGTGTCCTGTATTCTTTTCTTTCTTTCTCTTCATGTCATTCTATCGATTCTATAATATCGAAATGCAAAATGTACAACAATTATTAACATGTTATTTGAAGAAAACCTACAAAGGATCCAGATATAATCTGCATAAAGTGAACGAAAAATTTAGTTATTTGGTGATTATGAATAATATTTCGGTAAATAATTACTTTAGAATATTTTGTGTATGTTTTATAACTAATGGAAAATTAATTTTGCTTAATATTTTAAAACATTTTATAATTAGTGGCGTATTTGAACACATTTAAGAAAACATTTGCATTGGCGCTATGTAGTAAAGAAAGAACTCAAATTTATGTTTCTTAATTTTCTAATGTACCACAGACAGACATATCTCAATAATTATTAACCTCGTGGATTACAATAATTTATTTATTTTAGAGGTTATGGTTCTTAATTTTTACATAATAATTTAACGTAAAAGTATAAAAATAATGTTATTTATATAAAACTGATTTAAATATATTATATTTAATTATGTGACATTATAGTTTAAACGTAATAATTAAATTGGCCATTTTTAAACTTAGGTTAGAATATTGTCCTGTGAACTGTGATTTTCTTGTTTTTTGTGCGTGTATTTCCAAGCCATATTAACTATATATATAATATACAATATATTTACCAAATTCATTGTAAACTACTCGGTATAAATACATAAAGGGTGTTGCATCATGAACTGGAGCATGTAGAGGATAAAATTTGCTATAGGCAGGTAAATAAATATGTATCTCCACCTAAGCAAAGTAAAAAGCGGGCGAGCTTCCATTGAACAAAATTGATTCCTGTAAAATCAACAGATTACAAAATACATTTTAATAACTTTTAACGAATTTATACATTGTAATACAACTGTGAGAATCGTGATTCTTATTATCATAGCAAATAATTTTCTTATCTAATTATCGTATTATAATATTGTTTTTTTTTATAAACAGCAGGTGTGCTCATCCAGTACCATCAGTAATTACTCCGAGCTAATTGGAGAAATTGCCGAATTGCAGAATGCAGAAAACCATGGAATTGTAAGAAAAATATCATATTATTTTGCTTTATATAATTTATATTATTTTTATCGTTATAGGAACAATCTCAACTAATAATAATGCCTTCGCGTACACCATAAACATTTTAAATGAATACGATGTATCTACGTATCTTGATTGCACAAAAGGGCGAATAATAAAATCATACTACGAGGGACGAAGTCGGCCCAAAACAACAAACCGACCTCTCAAACTTAATAATTGAAAAAGTATTTGATCTAACGGGTAATTATAAAATAACGACCGATAGATTGGAACAGTTAGCAATTCAAATAAAAGTGTTGTTTAAATCAGAAAACGAAAATATTTATTTTGTTCGCTACAACAGAAATACTAAACAATTAGCCACGGGAAAACTGTACAGCGCGTACAATAAACTTCGATCAAAAATTAAAAAATCTGTCGTTCCAAGCGATATTAAAAATATTTCAATATCTCAACCTAACATTTACCAATCATCAATAGAATTTCTAAAATCAAATGTAGAACCGTGCGACGAAATTATTAAACACTGGAAAATTACCTCAGAATTTAGATTGCAACACCTCAAAGAACAGGTTCTAACTTAATAAACGAATTATTTCAAATTGACTTTAAATGTATCTAATATGATCAAGCAAATAAACTACATGATGATTGGCCAGCCATTAACGAAATATTAATTAAAATCGCGAATTCTAAGAAAAACTCAAGTCGTTTTAAATCAATGGAACATGTTCTTGCAACACCCGATCAACTAACTGGATTTTTTCTGCTTCCTTCCTAATAAATAGTAATTTTGGAAGGAAAATACAGTCTAATGGTTCCTTTAAATTGACCAAATCTGAAATCGCTGATCAATTTATAGCAAGAGCTGATGTAAGTAATATTGTAATAAGAATTTTTTTTTGAAATACATATATTAATACTGTCGGTTTATTTTTTCAGGATATAACACAACTACATAATAAAATCCGTGAAATAAAGACGAAAATTGAGAGTTTGAAAGAAACCTTTCAGCCACTACCGATAATATTGGGAGACAGTAACCCAGTTGGATACATTTATATAGATGGACAACTATTTCTCATTGGCAGTCCTATACCTTACGTTTAAAATTTTTCAAGTTATTAATTCAAAGTATCCTACTGGTGCGGAGGCAATATGGGTTTTCATTCAACAGTCTGTTTATGGAATAAAAACCAAGTGGGACAAAAACTTTATTTCCGTAAATAATTTGATTAGTTTAGTCGAGACTAACAAACGGCAACTTTAAAATTTCCAGTTCACAGGATTGGTATTTTAATTTTTTTTTTATAATGAATTGTTTTAGTTGTAATCTAGTAATAAGTTCTTACAAATCATACTTAATGCATATAAAAATGTTCCATAAATCAAGTTATATTTTTATATGTAATGAGTGCGCCCCGAGGCGAGAATTCAATATTTTCGATTCATTTTGAAGACATATTGTAAAACATTTTCAAAATATAACAATTCAAACCCCTTCTGCATCGGTTATCAGTGAAATTAAAGAAACAAAAAATCGGTAGGCACTAATATGACATCAGATAAACAAATAATGAAATCGTCAAATCAAATGTTCTGTGAAAAAATAATTTTAACTTAAAAATTATTTAAACTTAATTAGTAACTTATACGCTAGTAACTTAAATAAATCACAGATTCAATCAGTAATACAGGAAATAACGAATTATATTTCAAATATTTTTGCTGAAGTGCATAAAAATATTATAGTTCGAATTAGGGAATTAGGAGAGACGGCCACAAACGTCTCTACTCTTGAAAATAACCTAACTTTCTTGAGATTTCCTCTAGAAAAATTGAACAGTGATTATATGAGAACTAAATTTCTTGAACAAAAAAACGCCTTAATCAAACCTTCATCTATAAAAGTTGGAGAATATTTAAACGCAAAACGAATGCAAAATAGTACCATTTTGAAGCCAATTCCTGCAAAGCTTAGCTATGTTTCAATTGAACACATCCTTAGGAATTTCTTAGAGCAAGGTAATGTCTTAAAATTCATTTTAGAATACTTCAAAGGTCTTGAAAATGAAAAAGTAACTATCAGTAATATAATTCAGACCACATTTTGGAAACAGAAATGTGATCAATTTCCTAACCAATGTATTACAGTTCCTTTAATAGTTTATATTGATGATTTTGAAACAAAATAATCCTCTTGGTAGCTCCGCCGGTTTTCAAAAATTAGGCTGTATATACATTTCAATAGCAAATTTACCTCCAGAATTTAGGTCGAAATTAGAAAATATATTTCTTGTAATGCTTTTTAATTCGATTGATAGGAGAGTTTATGGTAATAAAATAATACTGGCTCCTTTAATATCAGAACTCAAACGATTACGAAAATTTGGGTTTGATTTATCAGTTAATGATCAAAATTTCCAAACATTCGTTACGGTTGTTCTGGTTTTTGGAGATAATTTAGGGCTTAACTCGATTCTTGGGTTTACAGAAAGCTTTAATTCAAATAAATTTTGTAGTATTTGTATGTGTACTAAAGCAGAAACTAAAATGTTATCTAAAGAAGATCCGCTTAAATTACGAAATGTTCAAAATTATGCGAGCCAACTACAAGATATTAATCATTTATCAGAAATCAAAGAAGAATCTTGTTTTAATGAACTCCCACACTTTCACTGTGTAGAAAATGTTAGTGTTGATATAATGCACGATATCTTTGAGGGCATTGCTAAATTAGAATTGTCTTTGATTCTGCATAACTTTATAGTTGTCAAAAAATATTTAGATATAAGTAGTCTCAACTTCAGAATTCGTAATTTTAATTATGGTCTTATTAATAGTGTCAACAAACCAAAAGAAATGAGCTTGGATACCTTAAAACAAAAAAGAATTAAGGGTAGTGCTTCAGAAATGATATGTCTGGTAAAAAATTTGGGAGTAATGATTGAGATGTTATTCCCCATTCGGATGAATTATGGAATTTGTATATATTATTGCATAAAATAAGCAACGTTATTTTGAGCTCACACATAGACGATGGTGCTATTCAAATATTAGAAAACTTGATTGATGAGCATCATAACTTGTACATCAAATTTTTTGGCTTTACTTTAATACCAAAGCATCATTTTATGACGCATTATCCTACTATAATGCGCAAATTTGGGCCACTTATTCAAATGTGGTCAATGAGATTTGAAGCTATAATCATCAAGTTCTAAAGAAAATAGCTGCTAATACCAGATCTCGCAGGAATATTTGTTCAACAATTTCAAAAAGAAACCTGCTGCAATTAAGTAAACGGAAAATAAATAATAAGTATTTAAGTTTACCCACTATTTTAGGGAAATCTGTTGACGGTTATATTCCTGACAAAATAACTGCCCAAATGAAAATGTTATTCAAAAATACACTATTGAGTCAAATCAAATCAGTAAATTTTATTCAGTACAAAAATATTATCTATAGAAGAGATATGATCGTGGTATTACGAATTGATACCGACAGTTTGCCCATATATGGTTCAATAAAATCAATTTTTTCGCACAATGTTTTACATTTTTTTGTATGTCAAGTATTAGAAACGATGTATTATAGTGATCATTTTTGTTGAACTGTAGTAGAAGTCACACAAAATTTTGAAATTTTAAATATTGATAATTTGATTGATAACAGAATAAAAAATTTGATAAAATCAAATTCATATTTGTATGTTGTAGAATAAGTTATAAATGTGTATATGGACTTACAATATAATAAAACAAAAAAAAAAAAATTGAAATAAGATACAATTACATATATCAGTATATTTAGAACGCGTAGTTTAAGTTAAAAAACAAAATATGTACATTGTTTAAAAATTTGTCAAAATTTAGCACAGTTAATTTTTTATTTAAAATAAGAGTTTAATTTGCTATTTTATTTCTTGTAAAATTACGAATTTACGACAAAATGTTATTTTTATATTTTAATTATTATTTTTATTATTATTATTAATGTAGACGTAGAAGACAGAACTCATCCTACCAATTTAATGTTAATTGGTAAATTTATACCAATTTGTAAGACTTTTTCCTACAAAACGAGTTCTGCACCCTGATTCTCTAAAAGTAAGGTAATGTGTGGACGTGTAAACTTCTAAAAATCAAAGATTACCTTTGTGAGTTTGCAATTTCTCGATATGACCACTACTAAAATAATATTGAAAAATTCCAAACTCATAAAAGTAAGCTTTGCTTTTTACAAGATTACACGTCTACACATGATCTTAATTTTTAGAGAATCAGGGATTCAGGGTGCTGTAACGGCACATTCTCCCAAGGAATTTTTTCCTTTCGGAATGAATTCTGTGATAGTCCAGATTGTTTTACATTTTTTGCGGAATATCTGGCCGTGGGGTTCAAAAGGCATTTCCATGTCGCTTCATTTTAAGTTGTAACATTAACATAAATGTATTTATTATTGCTTTAATTTTTATTGAAATGAAATAAATAAATATTAAAAAGAGTTATTTTATTTTTTTTAACAATATCGGTACATAGTAATGATGACTATGTATCTTTCTACTTGAGGTATACTTAATTATCTATTCGGTTGACAATATTATATGGAAATGAATAAATTTATATCTAATTCAAATATTGCAAATTATTTGTGTTAGTTAATATTTGTTGAGAATATCAATAAAATGTACATCAAAAATTGATAAAATAGTTTTCGCTTTAAGATAAATATTAAATTTTGCCTGACAAGTGAATTACTTACGTGGTTAAAAGGATGTAAAATTCATAAGTTTTTTATTTTCATAATCGATATGCATTATAACGAATTTAATTATTATGTATTTTAATAAGAACTAAATATCGAGCTAATTGGAATAAATTTATATCTCAAACAAATATGAAATGGTTAGATATATTTTTCGTTTTTAGAGATATAAAATATTCTTATCCCTAAACGAGTTATATTTTATATATGAAAATTCATGAAAATATAACTTTGTGTGATATAATTTCTCTCAGTGTACTTAAAGTGGATTGACTGTCGCCCTTCGTTTAGATTCACCAACGATTTGTTGTTGTGTATCAGTTTTAAATGGAATTCTTACTACATAAGTTTCATGTATCTTCCTTTTGTGGGTTTACATATAGAATTCCTCAATTTCTTCTTCTTTTTCTGTTAATTCCTGCTTATGGGTTGTATTTCCTCTATTTCCCGAAACTTTTCCAATTGTTTATCTATTTCTACTGATGAAATTAATGTTGTTAGTTGCTTGTATTACTTGTATTTGTTGTCCCAAATATTCACTTCACTTCTTCACTTATTTCCAAACAAAGGTGCTTTAGATTTAGATGACGCACATATCTATTTTTTACTTTTAGTTCTGTGAACGAATAAAATTTTAGTTCGGGTAATTTTTGCTTGGCCAATAATTGGCAGCATTCTAAATTGTCATTTTAAACAATGTTCAATAGATCTTTATTTAAAGAAATTTATAAATCCAATTTGAATTAATAAATTAGTTGATATTATCTTAGTGTAAAATTTTATAAAACCTTAATTTTCATCCAGCGCCCGTCAACAAAAAATACAGTTCATCTGTTTCACACGTGCCCGCTGTTTCATAAGTTCTTATAGCTCTTCTTATTTCACACTTATTTTCACTGCTGCCCTTTGACAATTTGTTGTTTGCTTTATTTTCGTTGAATCTCATTAATAGTTATGTCCCTTTATTGTAACATTCGGAAACAAATAAAATAGAAATAATTTAATATTTAAATTTTAAAGCATTATTAATTCATATAGCTTTTTTCGACAATCAACATCCACAATAAAATAAGAGCTCAAAATACACTTTTAAGTCACAATTGATGTTACCGTTGTTATTTTTAAGTTTACATTCGAACGTTTTGGATTCTTTTGTATCATTGATTGTGTATGCTATTATTTATTTATTTAACCTACAGTAAATATACAATCGGTATGCAAAAAAAAAAAAGATCAATGCAAACTATAAAAATATTAACAGTAGTTATACAATATTTTAGCACAAAAATAACATTTAACCATTATTTAATAATAGACATAAATTTAAACAACTCATTTCTAAACGAATTTCTTGTTAAGTTAAAATCGAATACATCATAAATCGAATTAAAGAGTCGCGACATTCTCAAAACTGGTTCCGAGAGTGCAAAGTTTGTAGAGACCGGATCAATATGTAACAAACAACGACGGCGCAAACAACGTGTAGGAGCGTAAAAGTTGAAACGAACCAGCAAATCGACACAGTCTATTCGGGAAGTCAGAACATCTTGAACGAAGATAGCAGATGCAACGTCTCGTCGGTGGTCTAATTTTAATAATTTACAACGATCATTATAAGGAGGAAGTACATATTGGTGCACTCGCTCCGTAGGTAAGCCGCGAAGCGCGTACAAAACAAACTGCTTCTGAACGCTCTCAATTCTGTATGAATGGCAATGATAAAATGGTGACCAAATCTGAGAAGCATATTCCAGAATGGAACGAACAAAGGACACATAAAGAGTTTTCAGTGTGAGTGGGTCGCAAAAGTCTTTACAATTGCGCTTAATGAAACCCAGCATAATATAAGCTTTTGAAATAATAGAATCAATGTGTTTGGTAAAAGTATGATAAGATCATAGGAAAAGGTTACACCTAAGTCGGTTATGACCTCAACTCTGTCAATAGCGGTATTGTATAGAAACTATTGCTGAAGAACAGGTAAGTGTGTACGAGAGAATGATAAAATCCTACATTTACCCACATTCAACAACAATTTGTTTTTAAATGACCAACTGCAAAAGTTACTCAAGTCATCTTGTAATTTAACACAATCAGACACTACAGTAATAGGGGCAAATATCTTCATATCATCTGCGTAAAGCAAACATTTTGCGAATTTAAAACAATCAACAACATCATTGACAAATAATGAGAATAAAAGAGGACCAATGTGGCTACCTTGAGGAACTCCAGAGGTAACTCGAAATAAGCGAGAACTAAAATCATTTATCTTAACAAATTGGTAGCGATCAGACAGGTACGAATGCAACCACCTGATGGGGATAAACTGACAATTTAGTTTATCCAGCTTATCGATAAGGATCGAATGATCAATTTTATCGAAAGCCTTCGAAAAATCGGTGTAAACTGCATCCATTTGTTGCCTACATTCCAATCTACTATATAAATGTTGACAAAAACTGACTAGGTTAGTAACCGTAGACCTACCCGTGTAAAAACCGTGTTGAGCAGGAGAAATATAAATTTTTGCATGAAAAAATAAGAATTTCTGTACCATTGATTCGAAAAGTTTTGGTATGGCAGAAAGAATAGCGATTCCGACTTTGGAATTCAATTCCATTGGAAATTAAGAGTTTAGGATCGGCCAAATTATTTAAGTCAAAATTTTTGGAGTGGCGTGATTGATGGGCAATACGTAGTTTTCTAAATTTATTTTTAATATTATTGTTATTGTTATTATTGTTAATTTTTAATATTATTTCACCTCTTGCTGTACATTTTATTGTAAATGAGCTATTGCTCAAAATAGAATGTGTATGCATGAGATGGAAATTGTTTGAAAAAATTTAAAAGGTTTTTATGCCTAATGGAAGCAGCTTCATCATTTTATTTTTGTTCTTTTGTTCCGTTTACTCTGTTTCCATCTGTGCTTTTCCTTTTAATACTAAATTATTGTTAAAGTACAATAAGTAGTACAATAAATAATTGCTGATATCGCTTCTTCTGCCGGATTTAAAAATCGGACGAATGAAAGACAGTTTCCAGGGATCCGGAAAAATCCCAGTACGTAGGCTCTTATTAAAGATTAGAGTCAGTGGATGGGCTAAACTCTCAGCACAATTCTTAATAAGGATAGGTGGAAAACCATCATGACCTGCCCCCTTATTACTATCAAGTTGAGATAAGCTATCATAAACTTCTGCTTCAGTAAACTGTAAAAAATTAAAATCAGAGCAATCGCGATTATTTATAAGCTTGGTACCAGAATCTCCAGATACTTCATAGACGGACTCAAAAAATTTTGCAAATAGATTAACGATATCAGAGGGTTGACTTGCGGAAGAGTTCTGAAAGGTCATTGGAGTAGGAAACCCAACAACCTTCTTTTTACCATTTATGAAATTCCAGAACTTTTTTGGGTTGGAAGTCAGATCCTCTTCTATTTGCAAAATGTAATAGTTGTTGTAAAGGAACCAATTTAAAGTTTTGAACTCTTTACGAGCTAAGTTGAATCTGGAATAAAACTCAGCGCCCTGTAACTTATACAAAGAATGGAACTTATTCCGTTTTTTTTCAAGACGTAGTAGTTCTTTGTTATACCACGGCTCACGAAACCTAGGTCCGTTTTTATTTGATGGAACATACCTTTCAATACCAGTCTTGAGCAGCCCGTTGAACAACAAAATAGAATGGGTCAAATTTTCATCCCGCTCGAGAAAGTCCCAATTAGAACCGACAAGAAATTCGTTTAACGAATCGTAGTCCGCAAGCCTGAAATCGAAATGCAGAGAATTACTAGAAGTACACGTAGTGTATATATATATGGTAATTGGAGTGTGGTAAACGCTCGAACATCCAGTAAAATCTTCGCAAGGTGATATCTCCGAAAACATAAGATCAGTTGAATAAACCAAATCGAGAAATATTCCCCGACTATTGCTTATCCGGTTCAACTGCATCATTGCTAAGCTAGCAAAATAATCAGTAACTGCCAACTCCCTTTGGCCAGAAGAAGAGGATATGAAAACTCCATCAACATCAAACCAAGCAATATCTGGAAGATTGAAGTCTCCTATAACCATTAGTTGTTCCTTAATACGAACCAATGGCATGACCGCAGAACTGATGAAATTAACAATTCCCATATAATATTCCAGAGTAGATCCAGAGGGAACATATACAGCCACTACGAGGATAGATGACTCGGATACATTAATCCGAACAGCTATTACATCATAAATTGGATGACATGCAATGAGCTCGTTTGGGATCGAACTCTTAACAGCAATCAACACCCCCCCCCCCCCCCCCACCTTTAAGGCTGGTACAAAAATCATGTCGATCTAAACACTTTAGTAAGCCATGTTTCCGATATGATAATCACATCGTAATCGTTGTCAAGAACGCCAAGCAAGAATAACTTAGCTTTCCCCCGAATACTAGAGGCGTTGTGATAGTACATCGAAGTGTAAGTAATTTGTCCAAAACTTTTGGGCCGAGGCATCCCCTTTGACCCTGCGTTATTTAAATTTCGGCAGAGTTGACTACTGCAGCTGGTATCCGGAATTTCACATTTGAGGCTCCTGTCCGAAAATTTTGCTTATGGAAGGGCCTAATAAATACACAGGTAGGCCATGCATCCGAATTTAGAGCCTTATCATGAAGCTAAACGTTGATCCCCAATTTAAAGCACACATATTCTAACTCATGGATATCTTTATCCTTAGGAATTAGTTTAACTGCCTTATAAACACTCGGACCTAAGCATTTGCTAGCCAGAGCCACAATATCATCCTCAGTTGTAAGAGTATCGAATCTTGACAAATGAAGCCAACATTTCGGTGCAATAGTTTTAATATAAATATCAGGTGAGGTATTAGTGCCACGAATATTAAAATTTCGTATGTTCTTCCGGATAGTTCGTGATGATGGCAACGATTTTTTATTAACATTTGGACCGCACGATATATCAATACTGTTCGCTTTTGCAGACGTACTCGCAACACTCGAAATAACTGCCGAAGATACCACATCAGCAAATGTGCCACCAGACACATACGAGTTATTAGACACAGGCTTGAAAGATTCAGCACATGAATTTCCACCAATTATATTGGTACCAAAGATTTCGGACTTAGCGGTACCAGGCAAAACAGATGCGCTTGAGTCTGGAAAATCATCAGCGATGATGTGATCTGGAGCAACCATAATGCAATGTGTAGTGACTGGTAGAGTAACTGGTTCTACTGGATCAGAAGTAAGCGCTTGGGCTTGCTCTTCCATTTTATTAACGTAATTGTCTATATTTCTGATTGTACCAACCAGTTCACTTAAACTATTTACTTGCACCTTGTAGATGTCTTTGCACTTGTCACAAAACCAGAAAATGTTATCAGAATTGCAAATCAAGTCAAATGCATTTTTCCTGAAACCAGCACATTTGTAGTGGGCAACACATTTACACAACCCACTGCACATTAAAAAATTATCACTACCACCAGGAGTACAACACGACATACAGCAATTCGACGCCATATATAATTAATTATATTATTATTTTAAAATTATTTGGCACACGAAAAAACCAAAAAAAAACGTCCGCACAGTTCAAGGCTTCCTGGATTTTTTTTTTTTTTTTTTTTTATTATAAGCCATTCATCCTCTCTATGGTCATGTTGAGCTTTTACGTGTGTTTTATTTTTCTTAGATGTTTATAAACTGGAAATGAAAACAGATTAATGCTGTAACAAGGGGGAGTGGAGGGGGGGGGGGGGGTACCTTGATAAACAGTTGCAATCGAACAATAACCTACAACTACGAAGTATGAAAAACATTCTTTATTTACAAAACAGCAAAATTGTAAATCAAATCGTTTCGATTCTTTCATATTGGAATAATTTAAATTAGAAATTCTACGTGGTTATTGGTTTGTTATAAAAAATCAGAAGAGATTTTCCAAGTATCTGAATATATAACTCTTCAACAGTGTTAGTACTATTGTAAGTCTTATGCTCGTAATCATGAAAGTTAATTAGAATCTTAATAGAAATTACAATTTGTTTTATACATAATATGGAAAATCATAATGATTCATTTAAGTTATTTTTGTGAATATGGGCTTCAACTTGGGAGCATCTTAATTATAATTTATCGTGTAGGATGTACATATATCAATTAAAATAATACTCTAAGTAATTTTCCATATTTGGCTTTTAAAATTAGACGAAAGATTGCCATTAAACCAGGGTGGGAATGATTTAAATCATTGATTTTTATCAGATTTAAATCAAAGTGTATTTTAAAAAAAAAATCATAGATTAAAATCAATTTTTATTTTTATATGCAATGCATTTAGTGAATTTTTCGAGTTCAGTCCTGGTATGTCAACCTCAGTTTTAGCTAATCGCGCTTTTTTTCCATTGAAATGATCTTAGCTAAATCGGAATTATTAAACCGCTGTCTGTCTGGGGTATTATAAAGATAAAGTCAGATTTAAAATTATGGACGACACGATTTATCCAAACATCTATCTAACAAAATTTCCGAAGCAATTATAAGTCCGATTTTGCAGTCGAAGCAAAATTGGAGTGGAAAACTCAATAAGTTATTTTTATCGAATTCCGCCAATCTTTTATTTGTAAGTACATATATTATATAGTTTGAAACTGATTATTGTGGGATTTAAAATATTTCAAATATTGTTAACCACTTAACGCATAGCTCCGTGACATACACGGGCGGCGTTTACCATCAAAATTGTGTAGCTCCGTATACGTCACGGGCATTAAATATTCTGTTAATTTAAATATAACAGTTCTTATAAACTACGTCACACGCCTATGGGGGGAAGATGGTTCGGTAGCGTGATGATCTGTGGCGATGGGGGGGGGGGAGTGAGGTGGGGGCGATTATAAAATGTGACCATTTAACGGTTTTTAGAAATTGAATACATTTTACTGTAATAAGTTATAAAATTTTCCGAAAATTTAAAGACTATAAAAGTATGTCGAAAAGGAGGGTCTAAATTTGTAACGTTGTTTTATAGAAGGGTATAAAGTTTTGCGATAATTTGTGACAAAAGGACCAGGGGAGTTTAAAATGATCAAAAAATGCGTGATATAGTTTATTAAGGAGCACTTAAGTCACGTTTTATATTAGATTTATTCTAGAAATTTAGATTTGTATACGTTACGGTATTTTTTCACTTAGTTTGTTTATTTTAGTTTAATTAGTATCAGCGAACACACGAACAAACTAACAGCAAACGAAATGAAAATAAAACGGGAAAGTAAAAAAAAAAACTGAAAATAAGTAAAATAGAGACAAAACCTTACATTTTTTTCATTATACTCGATTTTCCTTATTCTATTCTCTGTTCTCAGTATGTTCATGGGGCATTTGCATTTAAATCTCACATGATTTTGTCCCCAAGCATTTTCTTTGTCCCCTTAGCATTTTCCAGATAATTTTTAACGGGTATAAGTTAAGTATTTGATCACAATACAGAAATTTATGAAAATGTATTTTTTTAAATAATGTTGGGCTTTTATTTTTAAAAAAACGAGTTTTTTTGTCATGAACGTTACTTTATTTATTTTACATAAATTGTGAAATTTAAAAACATAAATTTAATTTATTGATGTATATTCTCATTGGTGACATGTCTACTTGCAAATGGTATATTAATCTTTTGTATTTTGAAATTAATAATTTTAAAAATAACGTAAAACGTATTTTTAGGTAACGTTCATGACAGAAAAATTAAAAATAGCACAAAAGATTATTAAAAAAAATGCAAAACACAAATCTGCTCACGCCCAGATTTAAAAGAAACAGAAATATGATTCAAAAATTATATTTTAAATTTTTTTATGTGAGATTTAAATGCAAATGCCCCACATACATATGGATTCTGAAGTATAAAAAGTGCTCCATACAGAAGCTGCAGTATGTATGTTGTTTAAAAAACAGTATTTTGTTTGAAAAAGACAGCAATGGAAAGAAGATTAGAAAAGAACCGAGGTATTGGTACAGGGACTGCAACGTTGGACTCTGTGTTATGCCATGTTTTTGTATCATACAAAAATAAAATTTAAAAACAAAATTTTTTTTAAATAAACTAATTAAAAACAACATAAATTATCATTTTCTGCAAAAAAAAAAATTGTTTTTTTTACCCCAAAACGATAAAAATATTATGCGTTAAGCGGTTAACAAAAACGTTTTAAATTTTACTGAAAAATTTGTATTTCATTTGCTGCGTTTATACCACAGTTAAATTAGCACTGCTAGAATTGTCAAAATTATTTAGCTTATGTTTATACCGCAAGTTGCTACAAATGTCAAAAAATAAAAATTGTTTTTTTTCTCCATTTTAATTTGTTATTGTAAATTTGACACACTGTATTAAACTATAATAATAAACATATTAGTTAAAAATAAAAATGTATCCCGAATTTTAATACCCACAACTCCCTATTTCCAATTTCTTTTGATCTGTCAATATAAACAAACCACAAAAATAACAATTTGACATTTCTAGTAATATAGCAATGTTTATACCATAGCTATGTAGCATAGCTAACTACGTAGCAACGCTAAATTGGCGGTGCTATTTTAGCTAGCTGAACTATGTATATGTGGCGTTTATACCATTGCTACAGTTGTCATTTCGGTTTAGCATTGCTAATTTAGCTGTGGTATAAACGCAAAACAAATTAAATATAATCGGCAAATCTAATTTGAAACAAAAAGTTGATTTAAATCAAAAAAATCAAATGATTTGTATATTTTAAAAAGTACATGAATTTTACCCACCTTTGCATGAAACTTGAGATTGCGTTTATCGAATCGTGGGATATACGAAAAAATCGTCCCATTCGTGGGATTAGTGAATAATTTTACCAATTCGTGGAGTAAGCGAAAAAGTCATTGTAGAAACTATTTCGGTATTTCGATTGGGCAAAAAAATCTGTTGAATTTACAAAAGTAAATAAAAAAAATAACTTTTCAACTCAAATTGTGACAAAGCCGGGGGCGAGTAGGAGAGTCAGTAGAGAAGCAACACTTCAATGGGAACATGATGATGGAACGAAATCTCGCCCCCCCCCCCCCCCTCACAACCGCCGATGGAAATAATAGCGGAGAAATTTCTTACAGTTTTTCAGTAAAAAAAACTGCGGCACTAATGGGGAACGCTGATTAGGAGATTGTGTTGTCTTGTGACTAGAAACTTGTCAAAAAAAAACTATACTAACAAAAATTTATTAACTATCGACTGCAAAGGTGGCTGAAACCGGAGCGAATTATAATGCTAACTTCTGTCTTGTTATATGTAAGGTGGTGTACGGTGGATCCTGCATATCCGGGAATCTTGCTGAGGCTTGGTCGTACATCCGTATCAATCAATCAATCAAACTCAAATGAAAAATAGTTCTTTGTGATCTGGAAATTGTTTTTTTGCTATTATTCTGTAACTGTCGTCCATATTTTTCCGTACTTAACTATTACAAGGTATTCCACTTTTGGAAAATTAATCGAATAAAAACAAGGAAAGAAATAAACAATTCCCGCTATTTATTTAATTTTATTTTATGGTTCAGCTGTAATCCGTTAAATTTATTTTCTACTTCTACATATTTCCCCAACAAAATCGTTTTGGAAAATTGCATTTTCCAACTTTATTCGTGTAAAATTTAAACATGAAAAGTATATGACGAGTACGGTGCAACAAAAACCTAAATGAATGGTAATGGTTAGTTATTCCTTAGCCTTGTTAAGAAGAGGAGCAGATTGTTTATGATAACAGTAGCTTTATACTAGACGAATACTATCATCTATTAAAGAGATTTTAAGAATTGTTTGTGCTAAATTCCAAAATTATTTTTTATTTGGTTTCACCTTTATAAACAAATGATGAACCACTGGTAGTAACGAAGTTAGTACTTAACTACAGTACTCTGTTGTTGTTATTACACAGAAAGGTGATTTTGAAAGTTGGCGGTTATTTGTTATGTCTTCATCACTTTTTGTTGTTGGTGACTATGAGTTCATTGTTAAAACATTTCGAAACTAAGTAGAACAACAATATGATTTCCACTCTTCCATGATTCGATAATAATCTCCACCGTATCGTATTTTGATCAATAAATGTAAGAGAATCGACAAAACTTTTACATTACAAGTTAAATACAACCAGGTTAATCAATTTTGTCGAATATTTATTCAAAGTTTGAGCCAATGTTAAAAGTTAAATTTAAAACTTGTTTCAATTTCGACGAATGTGTACGTATTTATTTTTTATAGAATGTCGAATACTTGATAAAAAAATATTTAGTTCCACAGTACAAAATTTAATTGAAAATAAAAAAAACACAACTTTTTATTGAGAGCTAAAATGTAATGAATGTTTGTAGCAAGCAAAAAGTTTTACATCATTCAAAAATAAAAATTGCTGTATGACAAGTACATATGTCTGTAATTCTGTAAGCGTGTAGCTACAGGATTTGACTAAATCTTTCTTTTCTATTTTTTTTTAAATTAAATAAAATTGGCATAACAATTTAATCAAGTTCAGCAAAGTTTCAAATAAAGATATAATCTTGAGCAGACGATAAACACATTCCATCGCATAATTCGCAAAAGGCAATGTAATAAGATGTTTTTGTTAAATACGTATAATAATATGATGCTGCCTGTTTTTTTTAAGTAAAAAAGCACAAAGCATAATAATAATAATAATAATAAGAGAATATAAACAGTACTAATGCTCGTAATAATAATAACAATAATTTGTATGTATAAAAACACGATAGTCTATCATCCCTTATGGATGTTTATTCTAAAAATAAAATACACGAGCGAAAGCAAGTGAAATTAAGTCATCCACATTTTAAGCACTAAGCTACATTACGCTTGATGTAAAGAAGAAGGATGTAAATATGTATAGGAAACTGACGTACAATAATAAATAAACAACAACTTAATTTGTCAGAATTTGTTATTTATTATTTTTTATTATTCTGCCGTCGCGTTTTTCATCATACCAAGTCGGGCGTCTTAATATTTCTTTTTTATGTATTTGGTTTAAAACAAAAAATCACAACATACTCGTAATAAATGTAATTCGTGCTTTTATTTGCGGTATATCATTTTATTGTTATTGCATAAGAGGCAGAGGATACCGGATAATTTTTGTTTATGTGATTACCAAAAATTTGGTTTATAGCAACTAGTAGCCCAACTCGGAAATTGCAATCTCTTAGGAGTATTTTATTTTCGCTAGTTAATTATATTAATTAAAATACAATGACGAATGATATGCAATTTTCCACATTTTCCAGGAAATCCAATAAATGAAAATTAGTGAAAGATGTGGATAGATAAATTGTATAGCAAACGCTGCGGGTTAAAATAGGACATAATAGGTCATAATATCCTAATATTTCGACTAACTTTCTTTTATATAATTTATTTATAATATTATTTAACTTCCAGACTTTATTTATTTAATTTAATTACTTCTGTTTAGAAATACCAATGTATTGAAATCCTGTCAAAAATGACCAACAATTTGGTTGGTCCAAAACCACTTTTCTCGACGTTTTGAAAGTCCCTGAGTCTAAAAAAACAGCAACAACAAAAATGTCGGTCCGTCGCGTCTGTCTGGACGATTTAGAATTTTGTTCGCCAATCTGTTTCTATGGTCAAGGCGGAGATTTGAAAAGCTTTTGGAACCTGTATGTCAAGAGGGTCGGATACCTGCCATACGAATTGATACAAAATACCTGGTTCTAGTAATATTTTCCAATTTTATAGGGGTTGAGTTGAAGTTGAGTTGGGGTTGAGTAAATATGTAGTGAGCAGTTAACCAATTTTTTATATACACATGTTTGAGGATTGAGTTCAAATAGATTTTGCGGTTGGGTTGAGGGCCGTGTGCGGGTTGAGTGGGGGTTGGATTAGTGTTTAGTGAGCAGTAATCTATTTATATAAAAGTGAGTGTTTGTGCAGCATATATTTGGGATATTTAAACAAATCCACACGCCTTGACCGATTTGAACCAAATATACAAATATTGTATAAGACAAGGTTACTGATAACATCTCAAACCTCAAATTAAACCTTTAACATTTTAAATTAAATTTTTAGCAAATTATATGAATGGCTAATTTGGATGGAACTTATCTATTTCTTAACGGATTGTATTGAAATTTAACATACGCGATGGAAATGGGATTCTAAAATTTCTATTCTTTACTTGGAACTTTTCTATTCTTTACTTGATTATAATGAAAGTCGAGATTTGGAATGAGGATTTAAAATAATATTTCTAATTCCGAAACTCTACACTATACTCTCAGTAGTTTCAATACGACGCCGCGGACTCGCCACACACTATATTTTTCTGAATTTACAGCTCTGACAGCAAACACTGAGAAAACATAACCCAAAGTTTAAAGCGAAGAATTGGGAAGAAAGTTTCTCAAAACTTCATTACGGAGATAATCTTGATCGTTTACCAATTGAAATAGTACGTTTACGCTGTCTCAAAAAAATCTCAACAGCTGCACGATATACAGATACCTAAACAGACAACATGATAGAAGCCATTTTGACATATGTCTCACAACCACATCTACAAATAATTTATGGGTCTTATTTCCTTCTTTTCGTTGGAAAAGACAAAATTCACCATAATCGGTTAAAAATAGCTAATTTATATTCGTATCGACTATATTCCAGATTTTGATCTAAAAATCATTTTCGAATCTCATTTCCATCGCGTATGTCAAATTTCACTGAAATCGCTTTAGGACAGAACTTGGCTATTTCTTACCGGCCATATTTTAGAACTTCATTAAAAATCATTTTAGAAACCTATTTCCACCGCTCATGTCCAATTTCTTCATAAACGGTTAAGGTATAGCCAAGCTCCATCCTAATTGACCATTCATATAATTTGATAAAAATTCAATTTGAAGTGTAAAACCTGTATGATGGTATAATGATATAATGGTATGAGAGTATGATGGTATGATGGAATGGTCTTATGATGGTATCATGATACGACGGTACGAAGATATTATGGTATAATGGTACGATGGTATCTTGGTAGGTTGGGATTTATGATGGTATGATAATGTGATGTTATGATAATTTTGTGGTATGATGGTTTGGTATTCTTACCTATTTTACCTATGATTGTATATACGACAGTACGTTTGATTTTTGAATGGTTTTTATTCTAGAATAATGGTGTGATAGTATGATGGTATGACGGTTGGATGGTATGATGATATCATAGTTTGCTCGCATGATCGCATGATTAGATGATGGTATGATGGTACGATGTTACAATGATATGATGGTATGAAAGTTTGGTGAATTGATTGTAAGATATAACATCTAACCATTTTATGATGGTCTGTTGGGTCGACGTTTGGTACGTTGTTATGATTGTATGATGGTTTAATATTATAGTGTCATGAATCATGATGGTATGATGGAATGTTCGTTTAAGGTTATGATTGTATGTTGCTATTATGGTATGATGGTGTATAAGTTTTGAGCTAAAATTGAGATGGATTTGAGTGAGAAGTTCGGTTAGGGATTAATTTGGGGTTGAGTTTATGGTTTTGTGGGAAGTAAGAACGAGTTGAGTTCATATACACGCATGATAATTTTGGGATTGGGTTGACCATTAAGTGTCGAGTTGAGTAGACGGTTGAAATTTGGTTCGAGCTAAGTTTAGCTGAAGTTGAGGGATGAGGGACCGATGAAGTAGGAAATACTATCAAAAGAATGACGTCAAGACCCGGTTTAACCAACGAATACGGTGGTATCTTAACCAATGCGGAAGAACTATTCAAATGGGCCAAAAACCTTGAAGATTAACATAATTTTTGAATTTTGTCCAGATACTGAATATAAATCAAAATACATCCAACAAACTAGCAGATTCTATAAATTAAAAATAATAAAGGAAACTCGCGATTTTCACGCAGTCATTCTTTTAAAGGAACGCTAGTTAAATTTTTAAAAAATATTCAAATAGTTTATGTAACTATACAGATTAGGTAGAATAAATTATGTAAAATTAAAATTGTAACGGGGAATATTTTCAAATTGGTGTCTTTATTTTGTAATAAAATATTTTTTAGCAATAATTTTTATTATAAGTTTCATTTTGAGATACAAAAAATTTGTAGGTTGTAATATTTAACGTTTTTCGCAAGAAAAGGAAACTAGATGAGAAGCTGATTTTTTAGTATATCTAATAGAACTAAATGGGAAAAAAGATAAAAAACAAGAAAAAAGATGAACATGGGAGCAAAAGTCAGGAAGAACGTTTCGGCGGCCATTTCGAATACGAAATCAAACTACCACATAGAACGCAAGGAGGGTTCTCAATATTATTTTCAATTCTTGCTCTGACTGTTGGAGAGGACAGTACAATAAAAATTAAATAAATATTATTTTCAATAATCATTATCAATAAAAAATAAAAAAATAAATTGATTTACATATCAAGTTTCATGTCATTAAATGGATACAGTTAAACAATAAAAATTTGCAATGCGTAATGTGTATCTAAAATCATAATAATAAAGTAAATGTTCAATTATCAATTAAAATAACTGTGCTGAAATCTGAGTAGTGCTTACGTACATATTACTTATAATCTTTATTTGCAATTGAAGTTAATTTTTACCTCAAACATTAGTTTTATAAAATTATTTGCAATGAGTCTCTGTAAAATTTGTGCTGTCAAAATAAATCGTGATGAATTAAAAGTAATGTGCCTAATTTGTTCGATGCTATTTCATTCCATTTGTGTTTTACCTCAAAATGATATTGAGGGCTCCAAAAAACATAATTTTGTATGGACTGTACCGATTGCACTGATAAGTCGAAATTAAGCAAAAATGTATCTCCAGTATTGGTTGTCGGAAAATCAACAACACCTAATGATAAAAATTCTATTCAGAATGCCTCAAATCAACATACAACTACCGGTGAAATTAATTTTAGTGATAGTGTCGCTTCGTTTAAGTTTATATACGACCAACTGCTAAAAAACGAAACTGCATTCAATAAGAGGTTTGATAATATCGACATACTTTTCAATAAGTTGGAGGAGTTACAATTAGAAAATTTGATTTTGAAAAAAAAAGTAACAGATTTGGAATGGCGCATCGATAGTATTGAACAATCAACTAGAAACAGCTCATTGGAGATACTTGGCTTACCAGACTCAATTATAGCTGACCATAGCCAAATGATTGAGCAAACAGTTAAAATAATTAATAAGGGGTTGAACTTAAACATCGACGTCAATACCGTTCAGTCAGCTTACAAAGTAAATACCACGTATGAGCAAGGTCATACTGAAGTTTAATGATCATCAGGTTCGTGATGCAATTTTAACGGCTAAGAGGAAACAACGTTTAACCACCGAGTGTATTGGAATACTAACTCCAGTGAATATATTTATAAATGAAAACCTCACGAAATCCAGGAGCAAAATTTACGCTGAAGCTAGGAAGAAAAAAAATTAAATAAGTTTAAGTATCTTTGGATCCGCAATGGAAATATTTTGGTGAGAAAAACTGAAGGTTGCGTAACAAAATTAATTAGATCATTATCTGACCTTGAAAATATCTAACCTAAATTATTCACTGTTTCTGCAGTGATCAATTATATTTTTTAATTTAATGTCAAGTTCTGTTTGTCAAGGTGATGGTGATTTAATTGATTTTGGTAATAATATTAGTGCGGGGTTTTCCAAATTTTACTATATATATCTAAATATAAGAAGTTTGCGGGCTAATTTCAATTCGCTTTTAGCCAATTTATCAGTCGACAATATGTTTGTTCCTGACGTAATTCTTCTGTCAGAAGTATGGATTAATGAGGATGAATCAAATAATTATAAAATACCAGGTTATAGTTTTTACATTTGTAGTAATAAAAAATCTCGAGCAGGTGGAGTCACGGCTTTTGTCAAACAAAACATTGCAGTTAACATGCGTAATTACAATTTAATAACTGCGGATTGCATGGAGCTTGAATTTATTTTGGGGGGTATTTTAATGAATATCTTATGTATTTTATAGACCACGCATTTTGTCGATTTAGCTCAAAAAATGTATGCATTAATGCTGATGTGGCGAAATTTCAAGTAACTGATCACCTGCCAATTATTGTATCACTCGACGTTAAAAATTCTTCAAAGTCTAACAGCCATATAGAGAACTTTGTATGTATTAAATATGACTATTTGAACATTCGTTTACAACAGCAAATTTGGGATCCGGTGTTTCTATCTGCATCTGTAAATGATTCCCTTGGTAATTTTTTGGATATATTTCACACTAATCTTGACAGTTGTAAATATACTAAGCATTTCAAGTCAGCTAACTATAAAATAGCCCCATGGATGTCAGTTGAACTTCATGGATTAATTAATTTAAAAAATAGGTTATCTAGGAAGCTCTATAAACATCCAATGAACACAAGATTATTTACTCGTTTTAGGCATATCAAAGATCGGTGTACTAAGCAAATAAAAAAGGAACGGTCAAACTACTATCATTCGATGTTTAATAGTTGTTCTAATGACAGCAAAATGCCATGGAAAATTGTTAATTCGATTATTGGTGAGGATACTAATAGTAAAACATAAATTGCATCCATATTACATTCATATGGCCAAATAATTACTAACCCTATTGATATTTGCAATTTGTTTAACAATCATTTCATAAATGCAGGTAGTGATGTGAACAATTTGACTTCATTCCCTTCAACTTGTGATACTATATGGCATAATAGATCATTCCGATTTAACGAAATTACGCCTGATGAATTACTCCTAACGATCTCAATTTTAAACAATAAAAAAGCTGTAGGTTCTGATGGAATTAATTCCACTATTTTAAAGTTAACAGCCCGTAGTATAGTTTACGTATTAACATTTATTTTGAATCAAAGTGTTAAGACTGGAGTGTTTCCAAATACTTTAAAACTTGCTAAAGTTATACCGGTATTTAAGAAAGCCGATAGATTACTTATGACAAACTATAGGCCAATTTCAAAGTTATCTGTAATATCTAAAGTATTTGAGAAAGTTATTAAGAATCGGATGATGATATATCTGGACGCTATTCAGTTTTTGAGTGACTTCCAATATGGTTTTAGAAGCGGACGAAGCACGGAAGGGGCACTTATATCATTTTATACTTCTGTATATGAAGGATTAAACAAAAACAAATTGGTTGGTGTGATTTTCCTGGATATTTCCAAAGCATTCGATAGAGTAAATCACTCTTTATTATTAAATAAATTATGGCGCATTGGATTTAGAGGATTCATGTTTGATTGGTTACAATCATATCTTCTAAAGAGACCACAACAAGTTGGTATAGGTGGATTTACAAGCATTATTGATGAAAATTTATCTGGAGTCCCTCAAGGTTCTGTTCTTGGTCCTGCTCTATTCTTAGTGTACATAAATTCATTTTTTGACCTACATCTTTATGGTAAAGTTGTTGCCTTTGCAGATGATCTTGCTTTGACTGATGCTGCTGGGAGTATGGATGAGCTTGAACACCAAATGAATGCTGACTTACAATTATTGCATACCTGGTTTACATATCATCATATGCGCTTAAGCGATAAGTCAAGAGGAATGCTAATTAATATCGGTTCCAGAAATCCTAGAAAATTAAATGTTTTTTATCACGACAGATGTTGTAGTCCTTTAACTAATTCTAATAAGTGTCTTAAGTTGCAGTTTGTTACGGAATTTAAGTATCTTGGAATAACCATAGGCAATAAGTTGAATTTTAAACCGCATATCAAAAATGTTAAAAATTATCTGAATTTTGCACTAAGGAAGCTATATTTACTTCGACCTATAGTCCCTTAGACGTAATCCTGAAAGTGTACTATGGAATTTTCAATTCGAAACTTGAATATGGATTGGTGATTTACGGTGGAACTTATTTTGTGAATATTAAAACGTTAGTAACATCACAAAAATTTGCTTTGCGAATAATTTTTAATAAAAAGCTCACTTACCACAGCCTACCATTATTTCAGAGAAGTCAAGTTTTGCCACTAAGACATCTATATATTTATAAAGTTTTGAAGCTATTCTTTTTGCGTAGTGGACATAACATAGTTAAAATTCACTTACATAATTTACGTCTCAAAGATACCTACAGAATTCCCTTCACACTTAAAGAATATTTCAGGCTTTTTTACACATCTAGAGCTCCAACCTTCTTCAAAAGTATTCCAGTAACAATCCAGAAAGAACAAAAACTGAAACGATTTTGCAGTCTATTAAAGGAGTGGCTATTATTACAGACCGATATTGAGAAAATGTTCCAAGTTATTGAGTAATACGTAAGATACTAGTTTGCATTGCTTATAATATGTTTGATTTAGATAGATGAATTAATGATATTAAACGCAACCTGCTATTTTTATTGTTTATTCCTCTTCATTATTAAATATTTTGAGTTAATTTTAATCTTGAGGGTGATTCATTATAGACATATTTTGTCTCAGAATTACCTACCTATATTCAACTTTACAAAGTATTTCGTAACTTTAATATATGCATTATATCATTTTGATAATTAATAAAGTAATTCAACCTTCAGTTTTATCCGCATATCTATGTAAATGTATAATAAGAAAAAAAAAAAAAAACTTTATAATTATCTAATTTATTAAATAGCAATTATTATTGTAATTTATTATTATTATTATTATTATTATTGTTGAATAAAGTGTATAAAAAAAAAAAAAAAAAAAAAAAAAAAAATTTTTGCTTTTTTCATTGAAAAACTTGAAGCTAAAAAACACCGTTTTTACTATGGATTCCAATGGAAATCAGTGAAAAGTTATACCACTAAAAAAGCTTAAAATAAATACGTCATAATGATTATGGCTCTATACTCTAGAAGGCTCTGTACCATACTCGCAATGTTGTATCAGAGACAACGTATTTATCATAGGTTTCTCATTTTACTAAAAACATGAAAAAAATAAACTTCTCCTATTTCCAATGTTTTCATTGTATTGCATGTACGTATTATATCAGAGCCTTCTAGACTATAGAGCCATAATCATTATGACGTATTTTTTAGAGCTTTTTTAGTGGTATAACTTTTCACTGATTTCCATAGGAATCCATAGTAAAAATGGTGTTTTTTAGCTTCAAGTTTTTCAATGAAAAAACAAAAATGTTACAAAATGTTTATACAAAAGTGTTCTACATATCTTTAGCAACAATATACAAGAAGGGTATATTGGTATTAAGTAAATATTAATTGCAGAAATATGTAAATTAAATTACTTTCATTTTGAAAAATACATCAAAGTTGGCCCTGACGAATTAAAATAATACTTTCTAAATTTATCTTTGGTTTTACTAGTGTACGTTAGATGTCTATAATTGTTGGCAGAGAAATACGAAAATAATTATTTAATCACACAATTATGACACGTTCTTAACATTTTGTGAATTTGTTTTGCTTTTCTTACCATTTTTGAACTCAAATTTCCCCAGGTGGCAATTTTTGGTACGATTTTTCAAAACGTTTGATTTGTAGAAAGCTTTTCTTTTTAATTTGACCAGAATAGAATGCTGTTGTTATGAACTTTTTTTTATATTTTGGTTTAAATAAATCAATTAATACAAGAAAATGAAAACGATTTACTTAACCTTCACTTCGTGCAATACTAAAAGTTACACTAATCGTGTAGTGGGGTCAGATTGACCCCATTTTTTTTCCATAGGTTTTATATGAAAACAAACTAACAAAAGAAAAAACAAAAAACAAAATACAAGAAAAAAAAAATCATAGCATCAATAACCGTTTTTGTTCATAAACCACTTCGTTTTTGTTGCGTAATATTGGGCCCGATTCAATGTAAATCTTCTATAAGTCTTCTACAAATCTTTTCTTCTATTCTTCTATTATTGCTATGAAAATAAATTTTTGATTAAAAATTGATTTCTAAATAGAAAATGCATTAAATTGTATAAGGGGTCAAAATGACCCCACTACACGGTTATTAGCCTAATTTAATTTATTTGATGTAAAATACCCTAAAATTAACCGATTTTGATGAATTTTTCTTCTTAATCTATTTAATTGATGTCTGTTTAGGCATATCTAAAAGGAATTATCTAAATATTTGATAAATAATTTTTTATTCAGCTTGAAACAGCTCTGGGGTCAGTTAGACCCCACTACACGAAGTGAAGGTTAAACGAGATTTATATATGTTACGTTGAAATTAAAACATTTATGAAAATATTTCAGAAATCATAATTAAGAATTTGCAATTTTTTCATTTACAAATATGTCTTAGGAAAAAAAGTGATTTCCCATATGTTTTATGTGTTTTACTATGGAAATTTTGGTGTTTTCCTCGTTTCTAATTCCCTTATAAAAGCTTCGTTTTTTAGATTATGGCTTGTATAATCAAGGTTGCGTTGATTATATACGCAACGCATTTTAAAATTCTTCCCTTATAGCATACACCAACACAAATATAACATTTGTAATATCAGTATGTTATTTTGTTTCATGTTTTTAGTAAAAAGAGTGATCTAAGGTACATACGGCGTCTCTGGTTGTATGTAGAGAAATGTTGTAATTAATTAATAAATCATACTTATGCACCAAAATTGAATAAATCAGATAATCATGTACTAAAATTGAATTGACTCTGACCTATTTTGGTTGCAGTTAGATTTTCGAACAAAGAAAATGGGCATCAAAGGCGCCCACAACAAAATATTATTATAACTGGAGATATTTTTGAAATTTTTCTTACTTTTCCTGCCATCTTTGCGTAAATTGTTCAATAGAAAGCGGTTTTGGGGAGTTGTCTATTTTAGTAGCGAGTAATTATTAAAAAACCAAATTTTCCAACCATGCTCCAATTTCTGTGTTTGTTAGAATTTCAAAAAATTGTCAAATAGGGGTTTTACAACAACAAAATAGAAATAATGTAATCGGTACATTTTATGTATTTTTGGCCATTAAGCTGAAAGAAAAAAAAACTTTAATATTGCGGTTAAAAGACCATTTCGGAAACGGCAAAATGACAACGAAATAATTTTAATAGAAGTTCTCTTAAGCTGTAGCGGCTTGGGGAATTTACCAATAACATCTGCTTCTGATTAGATACTTGTAAAATATTTTGTTTTTATTTTGAAATCATATAAAAAGTTTTTTTTTAAAGAATTCGAACTAATATCACTAGGCTTAAGCTGTTTTAAGACTTATTTTCTAGCTTCACATACCAAATGATTTACTAGCCTTAAAAAACAACATTTCGCTGAGAGTTTTTTTGACGTAGGACTACATCTTTGTTTTCATTTTATATGGGGGGTAATCCAAAATTTCAATGTGATGACGCGCGAATTGACGTATTTACGAAATTTATTTGATTAAATCAATGTCCCATGATAAATGTAAATGTAATGTTTTAAAAACTGTAAAAATCAAACCAAGTTAAATAAAAATTTGTGGATTGAAAAAAAATTAAAACAACAAATTAATTATATGCATTTTAATTTCAATTTTAATTAAATAGTGATGAACTTGATCAAACATGCCGCACGCCATATTGATTTAAAACTATAAAATAAAAATAAAAAGTTGAAATTTTTTTTTTTATCATGTAAAATATTGCGTACATTTTTCGAATTTATATGCCGTATAACCTATGCAATCATAGAAAAATGTATAGTCGCCAGGATCAGGCCGGAAAATGTTTAGGTTTACGAGTTACGGGACTTCAAAGTTTCCAAGTGACCGGAAACTAATTTGATTTAATACGTCATTTGAATCGTCAATATTTAAAAATAAATTATATCTAGTAAGCTTTTAATAATAGGAACATTCCCATTTATGTGACGTTTTATTGACTTTTCGTGACATTTTAATGATTGAAATTTCAACGATATATTGATCGATACATTATTTGTGAATTGCTTTATTAAAATCGTGTTTAAAGGTATTATTTCTGAGTAATACATTTTCTTGGTATAATGTCGTATATATAACCCTTAACAGCAAATTATTATGGGACGCAATTAGAGTGGAGCAAGTTTTGAAGGATGGTGCTGGGGGGTATATAAAATGAAATGGTGTGTGATGAAAAGGTGGGATTCGGTGAGAAAAGATTAATTCTAGATGAAGTAATTTAAATTCTTAAGGATTTTCAACAGTATACTATATATAATGTACCATATAACTGGTTCTAATAGTTAAATTTCGAAGACGAAAACACGTGTCAGTTCTAAGTAACCGAAGGGAATCTTTTGAAATGTCAAATTCAAAAAATTATAAAAACTATTCTAAGTAGTATTACTCTGTGAGACATTAACGAAACCTTTTTTTTCATCGGCCACCAAGCCCTTTTTAGGTGTTAAAATCTCCCATTAATTTAACTTCAAAAAACGATTTTCTCGATTTATCTCGACTTCTACTAAAACAAATTGGTAATTATTCCCCATAAAAAGTACCTACAACTAATCCATAGTAAATTAGATTATAAGGGTTGCATCTCTATTTTTTAAGAGATGAAATGGCCGATTTTTCGCAAATTAAGGGGTGGTTTTAACGCCTAAAAAGGACTTGGTGGCCGATAAAAAATTAGTTTCGTTATTGTCTCACAGAGTACCACAACTTAGAGATAGTTTCTATAATTTTTTGGATTTGAAAAATACAAAAGGTTCTCTTGTGAGATTATTTGTGAGCCTGTGATTTAGCGGCATGGGAGTAGAAGATTTATATTGTTGTGCCCAATTGTAATATTGGGGAAGAAGTCTCCAAATGTATCCCTTTAATGCATGATTTTTTCTTTTTAATTGAAATATTTTTTTTCTTATGAAGATGTATTTGGTTGAAACGAATTTCAAAGCAAAAATGGTTGGAAGCAGCTAGTTTTCCGGGAAAATTGATTTTATGACATTATGCCTATTTGCATCATTATGCATTTGTGGTATAAAATTTAAATATTTTTCCATTTATAAGGCTTCTTAATAAAAAGGCAATTCGTTGAAAATTAAAATAAATATTCAAAAACAATATTCAAAAACAATATTCTTATTTAAAAAAAAATTACATATGTAAATGTATGTTTACTACTAACTGTATGCAAAACATCGACTAACTAATTGTAAATGGCGATTTTATTTTCAAAACGCAGAAAAAAACAAAAAAAACGTGAGAAACGAGATAGAAAAATAAATGTACAACAGACATACGAAACAAAACAGAAAAAATATGCTCAAATGTAGATGCAGTTCAAATTAGATTAACATGATGCAGATTTGCTATATTATGCATTAAAGGGTTAAGAAAATGCCTGCCAAAAATAACAGAAAATCTTTGTAAAATATAAATGGTTGGTTTGGTGATCTTTAACGGAAGTTTTGTGCTAGATTTGTGAAGCTGATACAAATAAAGTTTTCGCAATTCTACGTAGTCCTACGGTAATAGGTCGTATCTCGGATACAAGCTCGTCGGTTTTTTTTTTCGAGATTTTGTGTTTCGAGATTTTGTCCAACCCAGATTTTATCCTTTCTAGAAAATGTGGTGGACTTTGTCACATATTCTTTTTACTTTATGATTAATCCATGCCCTTTTTCACTTTCATTAAAAAATATTTGTATTTTTACTAATGAGTTTCGAGAATATCACCACATAAAGTTATTAAGAATTTTACTGTTTCTGACGTAAAAGCACAATTCATTTGAAAAAAGTTCATCAGACTGTGAATTTATGTTAATAAATAGGTTTACCTTGCTAATTGACTCAGGTACAAAATACGTTACAATAACATTATCAGTATACTAAACAGACTAGTAGATCAACCTATACGATGAAATTCAATTATTTCAAGAAAATCAATTTCTCTCTAGAAACTTGATGAATAATGAAAGTTTGACATGGAAAATAAAGTGATTCTCATTTTTTTTGCTTAAGCTTTCAATAATTTTGTTATCCGCTCATCAGAAAAAAAAAAATATTATTACTTGAACGTACATAAATTGCAAGTGAACATTATCATATATTTGAAGAGTAGATAAATGTGTACTCGTTTATCGACATGCTAAAAGCTCTATATTTGTTTTATTTTTATTATAAAACTACGTATAATAATATCATGTCTATATCTATTTTGTAATAGTAATCTAGGGGAAACAATCGGGATGATATACATTTACTTGCTTGTGAATATCCGATTTAGAAATATATAGCTACTATATTATGTGAATAGGTGAACAACAGAGCACAATATAAACAACATTATCATCATATAATCATAAAAAAACCTACCTCCTGTTCGATGTATTGCTATGTAAGTATGTATAACCTGGTACACTATATATATTCATATAATACACAAAAACTAAACTCATCATCGAAAAGTTTATAATGAAAATAAAATAAAAAACTTTTTGTAGTGCTTTAATTTTGTTGCTGTATTTGATAATCCCAACAATGTTTATTTTTTTTCTATTTTTGTATCCATCCATTTCATATAAATGTATGTTCATTGTTCATATATTCGAGAGTCATTTATGATATTGTCATGATGATGTTGATGAAATTGACTAAACAAAAAAAAAACACACAATACAAAAATTATTGTAAAGCACAAAAATTTAACTTTGGATTTTTTTTGTTTTACAATGTTTTCCACACTAAATTTACATTGTTACATAAATTTAGAAGCGCAAAATGTTGGGCGAGCGAAAAAAAACGTTGTTTTGCTGTGCACAGAATTTTTAAATAAACAAGCACACAATCGTCAGTGTTTTCAGCATATTATGTTTATTTAGAGGTAAAGCTAAATGGAAGAGATTTGTTTTTATACATTTACCAATGTTTATTATAGTACATTCAGGGAAAAATTTTAGGTTATTTGGTCAAATAAAAATACCACACACCTTTCCTATTTACACTCCTTAGAGAGAACATTATAATTATTTGTATATTATTTTGGTGAACGAGCTGCACCCGAATTTAATTTAACAACTACAAAGGTTATTTTAACATAATGTATGTATGTTATACAGGCGAGGCGAAATTTAAAACCTAACCACTTGCAAACAGCAATAGATCCGTAAATTTAAGCTTGATAATTTGTCAGTTACTTAAATTGTACGTGGTGTAGCATTTTAGAATTATCCGAATTATTCTAGAAATATGTTGTTCCTATAGATTTTTGCCTGTATATGGAAAATCTTAATATTTTAATATTTTTAAAAATTCAAATAGTAATCCAGGTACATTATTTGAATCAATAAACAATTTAAAATGCTTAACAAAAAATTGCACAACGTGTGGGAAGTACTTACTTTAACCAAAATTAAGTAAAATATCTGATATAGCACGCCCACAAGTACTTAATAATACATAACTCAAATACCCGTAGGTAATTGACTATTAAATGATTCATATTATTTACTAACAACAATAAAACTAGTAAACAAGTATACTAGTATACCTACCTATAAATAGATACAAATAAAACACAACATAATTGACTATGTATAACAATTCAGACTATCCAGAGTATCTAACAAAAAAAATATTACAAGCTGTAATTAATCTGATTCTTCTCAGTTTCACAGTCTGATAAGTCACTTAAGCTTTCTGATAACGATAAAACATCTTTACGATCGTGCCTCGAACAATTATTCCCCTTCTAACATTGCCTGATATTACATGGTCAGTAACAAAATGGAAGGCAATAGTATTGGTAAATGTTTGTGTGTGTTCTAATGTGCGTTTTGTTTGTATTTCATTTTACATTCCAAATAAGAGAGATACAATGGCTTGAATGGAGGGTTACCATACAAATAATGAAAATTAGCACAGAAGAGAACGACCAAGAGAATTCGGCTGTTATTCAACTATTTTAAAACCATTATGCTTATAAAAAAATGATTTTGTGAACAATTTTGAGGAACAATTTTTGATACTAAATCATGATGAGAAACTACACTAACCCAGCAAAATATTTAACGGTACACAATACCAAAATTTATATTTTACTCCGAGTACATAATATAAAATTCTCAATCCTAAATCCTCATTTTGTGACCAAATCGATATCCTGGTGTTTAATTTGCATAATGGAATTTTTTCACCATGTTTTTGCAGAAATTTGTTTTACTGCTGCTACTGCTGTAAGGCACTTCTGCAAGGCACTTCTTTCATTCTGGTCGCAAAGCATTTTTGAATAGATAATTGTTTGAAACATCTAACGATTGTAAAAATGATGTTACTTTTTAAAGTTATCAGAATTTTTTTTTCTAGAATGGCCCGTATCCAAGCCATTTACCAGTTTCCTACCTTAAAATGAAGTACTTTACCGTAAGCCCAACCGTTTCGAAATGTTTATCGTTTTCTGGTTCTATGCTGTAATACAATTTTGCATTTTATCGCGAATTTAATTTGCCGAAGAACCGTCTTGTTGACTCTGATAAGTTGCTTTCCTTGAAGTAATATTATTTCTATGGCAGACTCCTCTGATTCATTTATTGTTGCATGAGAAGTATTTTGTTGCAAAGGGAGTTTCAATATTTTTGTAAGTTTTCGTTTTAAACCAACAAATTATTATTGTTTCTATTTTAGGAAAATGTTTAGTAGTTCCGAGTACAGCAAATTTATTTTAAAAATTAGTATCGTTTTAATAACAATCTATTTTAAAGGGTTCTGAAATTTAATTATGAAATTAAAACGAATTTACTAACTTTTAGTCAATATTTTTAGTTCTGGAATTCACAACGAGAATTTTAAATTTGAATAAAGACTCATTAAAATTTTTAAGATTAACAATTTTTTCAATTAGTAAACTCACGAAGTAAATAGAATAGTAAACTACGAAAAATTCTTTTAATTGCAAATTCTCAATTCCAGAATTTCGGAATTTTTGAATTCCACAATTAAAAATTATATTTAAAATTTAATAACGATTTTTGATATCTGGAAAGAAATTTGAAATTTCTAAAGTTCTACTGATTTGTCATTTAAACTCAGAAAAAACGTTTAATTTTCAGAATTCTTTTAAATTTATTTAAGAGATGTGCTGGGTAAAACATGTAGGTTTCACGAGACATAACAAATAATTATGTAATAATTAGTTTAATTAAATAAAACTCAGTAAGACAACATTTTTTATAAGTTTAGTTATTCAGCTCAGCAGTCCGGTCAAGTTTTTTTTTTTTAGTTTAAAAGTTTTTATTGATAATGATATACAGCAGTAATACATAAATTTTCAAATCCACAGTAACCATATGGTTTTATGTTGGAGATGTAATGTTAAAGTAATATAATATTTATAAATCAAGTGATATAATTGAAAATTGAAAGCATTTCGTCTTAGATTTTTTTTTTTTTTTTTTTTTTTTTTTGTACAACTTATAACTACAGACTTACAAACTAAACTAGAACTAAGCATTTACAAGAATAATACTAATTAGGTAATGTTAACAAACCAACATATTAATCAATACCGATGTCCTATCGCATTTAGGAATTCGTTTGAACTCGATATCAGCCTACTTAGACTTTTATCAAGGAGTCTACCCGTAAACTCAGCAACCGTTTCGATGCCTGCCAGTTCGTGGAGACTTTTGACTGTACATTGCCTATAGTCCGGAGGGCGCGGCCAACTATCAAACACAAACCTTAGACCTTTATTCTGGATCCTCTGGATCACAAGCTTTTGAGCGTTATTTGCTAGGTCATACCACGCCGGTGCCGCATATGTTATAATTGGTCTTACATATAATTTGTACACCATAAGTTTATTCTTGTAGTCCAGGCTACTAGCACTGCCCATGACTGGATACAGAATACTGAAGGCCGCAGCCGCAAGCCTTCTCAAATTTTTAATGTGGGAGGAGAAACTCAGATTACCTGACAAAGTAATGCCCAAATATTTGGCCGATTTCACGACATTTATCTCCTGGCCGTCAACAGTCACTGGGACCGCATTTTTTAATTAATTTTTGTATCCTGGGTGGGGATAGAAATATATTAACTGTGTTTTGGCAGTGTTTATTTGTATGTTTCATTTTTTGTAGTAGTCTACAAGAGAATTTAAATAAATTTGTATCCTGTTTGAGCATTGGAATTCGCTTCGATTTGTGCAAAAAATTGCAATATCATCTGCAAAGATTTGCAACCTTGTCTCCGGAGACGTGGGTCGTGGTATGTCATGAGTAAAAATTACATAGAGCAGTGGTCCCAGCACCGATCCCTGAGGAACACCAGCAGTAGCGTTTCTTGTGGCGGAGTTACAGTTTTTGTCAATGCACACAAAAATTTTTCGGTCCGTGAAGTATGACCTGATCAGTGATATTAGAATCGGTGAAATCTCGGAAGCAATTAATTTGCTGATCAATCCGTCGTGCTACACGGAGTCAAATGCCTTTCTAATATCTAGAAATATGGCAGACATTATTTTGCTGTGCCGCCGCCTTCTTGGCATGGTTTAGCAACCGCATCAATGTATCAGTTGTACTCTTGTGGCGTACGAATCCGAACTGTTCATCAGGGATTAAGTGGTGCACTGAGTCCTACAGTCTTCGGGATATTACGCGCTCAGCTATCTTGCTGAGGCCGCTCAGCAGGCTAATCGGCCGAGTGTTTTCCGGTGTACTGATTTTCCCTGGCTTTGGTATAGCTATCACCTTAGCAGTCTTCCAACTATCAGGAAAGTAGCCACAGCTAAACATAGCGTTTATAATTTTCACGAGCTGATTTACCCCTGACAGTGGCAGGTTCTTAATAGCTCGATTGGAGACACTGTCGTTCCCTGGGGACTTTCTATTTTTCAGCCTCGATATCAGCCCCTTTACCTCATCGGCATTAGTGGCAAAACATGATGAATCGTACGGTAGCCTTTGCTGCAATACAAATTCTGTTATGGATCGTGTGCAGGATGGGTTTGCAACATGAGTCCGATCACTGAACACAGTCTCATAGTAATCAGCGATCTTTTCGGTAATTACTCTCGGATCGATTACTGGTCCTTCTGCGTCCTCTAAAATCAGGTTTACTCGCCTAGATGGTTTTAGTGTTCTGATGTATTTAAATAAGTTAGAACGATCCGGTTCGATGTCCTTTAGTTTATCGCGCAGTACCTTCTGAAAATGTGTCCGGATCTCGCCGTGTATGTGCCTAGTCGTTCGATTCACTAGTGTAGAACTGAAGAGGGTAGGCATCCTGCGATGCATGTTTCGATAGAAATTCCTGACTTTTATCATTTGGATAATGTAAGACGGAAGTTGTTTGCAATGTGCTTCTTGACTGATGCTAGGGACATACTTTTCTTCTGCCGTGGACATTATCCGTGTGATTTTAGAGACTTGCTCATTAATTTCTTCAGCCGTGACAAGTGGCTTTTCGGCAATCGCCCCAATTTTGTAGTGCACAAAATGCCTGTAGCCTTCCCAGTCCGCATTTCTATAATCCCTAATCTTACAATCGTTCAACTCATATGCGTTACTGGAATTTCCAGTTACCTGAAAGACCACTGGGAGGTGATCAGAGCAAAACTCATCCAAAACGACCAATCTGTCGTCAATATTTATATCTTTTCCAACAACCAGGTCAATCACCGAACTGCCTCGAGTGCCCCTGGAGGGGAAATTGGAAATTTATTTGGACATTCTGAAGCTCACAGTACTTGTACAGTGTTCTGCCGTTTACATTTTCGGCATGACTATCCCAGAGAGAGTGTCTGGCATTGAAGTCTCCGCACATTACAATCCTGTTTTGCGTCCGCAGTCCGGTCAAGAAGAAATAGACCAATTATCTTGAAAATTTATTTGTCCCTCCCTTTCTGAAATCATATTAATTAACCAAATATATAGGCGTATCTATCGCTCTCAGCGATCTTAAATATATATCAGTATATCTTAATTAAACCAGAGTTCGATTATTTATACCAAAAAATACAAAATAATCGCAAGTTTAAAGAGTCGTTAGAAATTTATAATTGTGTAACATTTTAGCAAAATTGAATTTAGTATAATTTAGCAACTAAATCATTAATAATCAGTAAATTCTTAGAAAATTGTGGTTAAAATTTACGGATCCTTTCTTTTAAAATTCAATTTATTCTAAACTTTGAAGCACCCGCAAATTATTAAGCCACTATGTAAAATAAATTAAATTCGTAAAAAGTTAGTTTTTCAAATCTTTTAAAGAATTTCAAAATTTATAGAATCATTGAATTTAAAATTTAAAATTTATAAAAACTTATTTTGGATAAGAACATTCTCGCAGCTTTGAATTTCAGAACTGAAAATATTGAGTAAACTTTATTAAATACTATGAAATTTTTATAAATTTCTAAATTCTGTAACCATTTTGTTATTCATCTTTTAAATTTGAATTTCAGAATTCCTAAAAGTTACGGGATGGGCCGTTCCAAGCTTCCAACATACGGCCAACACAAAGATATGCCCAACGTTGTTATCTGCAGATTATGAAACGAGACCTTCAAAATTAAAGGAGACTTTAAGTTTGTAAATTCCGTAAAATTCTCGAATAATTAATTAAGTCATTCAAATTCCGTAAAGTTTTAGAATCTTAAGTTCCATAAAACCTAAATTTTTCAAATTATTTATTACATACTTCAAACGACGGTTATACCGGGTGTTTCTTTTAAACTGAGACGATCAAATATCTCGAAAAATAGCCACTCTACGGAAAAAATGTCCATAATCAAAATTTAATCATACCGCGGGGGAAATACATTAGTGCAAAAAAATAGTCCCCCACCCCCCGCTTTGAAGGTGGGGCGGGGGTAACTTTTAAACTAAGATAGGAAGCCATATTTTTATTGCAGATACAGATTCTACGACTAAAAGTACGTATGATTTGAATGAAATATTTTGTTCGGTTCATGATAGATTGCGTTGTAATCGACGAAATTCACTTTTTTCAATTTCTTCTTCTTAGAACACACGCATTCGATTCTGCAATACGTTTGAAATAAAAAACATCACGTTTTCATTGGAAATACTCGAAATTCGTCATCAAAACAATTTATTCAGTTTTGTAAATCACATTTAACGTTTGTGTTATTTCTTATCTTCATGTTTTTCGTAATTGCAAAATAAACGATAAAATACTTTAGAATGGACCGTTTAACTGTGCCAGAGAAAATTGAAATGGTTCTGGTTTATGGAGAAGCTGGCAGAAATCTTGAAAATGCTGTTGCTATTTACGCTCAACGTTTTCCGGATAGGGTTCGTTCACGTGCTTCATTTGGCCGTACTATCAAACAATTTATTGCTGATGGAAATGTTCAACCGAAAAAGAGGACCCGTAGAGCAACAGTCACTGGAGAAAATAATGAAATTGCTGTATTGGCTGCAGCGACACATAATCCTCATGTTAGTACACGAGAAATAGTTCGCGATTCCGGATTATTCCTCACCAGTGTTTGGAGAATTTTAAAACGGCACAAGTATCATCCATATCATGTGTCTTTACACCAAGATCTTCATGGCGCTGATTTCCAAAATCGGGTAACTTTTTGTCAATGGGCACGTGAACAAATACAACAAAACCCCAATTTTTTTAGTTGCGTAATGTTCTCTGACGAATCGTCTTTTACAAACCATGGAACGGTTAATCGACACAACATGCATTATTGGAGTGTTGAAAATCCACACTGGCGCCCTTGGACTGTCAATGTGGAATAATTGGCAACCAACTCATCGGCCCCCACATTATTGAAGGCAACTTGAATGGTCAAATGTACCGAAACTTTTTGGAAAATGAACTGCCAATATTACTTGAAAATTTGAACTTAGAATTGAGACGGAACATGTGGTTTCAACATGATGGTTGTCCTGCATACTATTCGTTGGTAGCACGTGAGGTACTTGATCGTGATTTCAATGGTCGCTGGATCGGTAGAGCTGGTCCGATAAATTGGCTCGCCAGATCACCAGATCTTACTTCGCCAGATTTCTTTTTGTGGGGCTATCTCAAAGACAAAGTTTACAAACAAGAACCAACAACACGTGAGAACATGATTAAGCGAATCAGAAATGCGTGTGCTGAAATTCAACCAAACACACTTCTCAGTTGTGTACAATCATTGGAAATGCGTATTAATAAGTGCATTGAAGTCGCAGGCCATCATTTTGAACACTTATTTTAAGCTAAAATTATTTTATGCACCTGCCATTTACATTAATAAATTGTTTTGATGACGAATTTCGAGTATTTCCAATGAAAACGTGATGTTTTTTATTTCAAACGTATTGCAGAATCGAATGCGTGTGTTCTAAGAACAAGAAATTGAAAAAATTGAATTTCGTCGATTACAACGCAATCTATCATGAACCGAACAAAATATTTCATTCAAATCATACGTACTTTTAGTCGTAGAATCCGTATCTGCAATAAAAAATATGGCTTCCTATCTTAGTTTAAAAGTTACCCCCGCCCCACCTACAAAGCGGGGGGTGGGGGACTATTTTTTTGCACTAATGTATTTCCCCCGCGGTATGATTAAATTTTGATTATGGACATTTTTTCCGTAGAGTGGCTATTTTTCGAGATATTCGATCGTCTCAGTTTAAAAGAAACACCCGGTATAAATTATTTTTGTAATATTCAGTGTCTCGGCAAATCGTTTCCAAAGTTAAAATTAACAGAAATTCAAAAACTTCAAAATCTTGAAATTTTTAATTTATTTAAATGTTACTCAGTTCTAAAGAGCTATTTGAAATTTGTAATTCCGCAGCCAATATGCTTCATTTTATTTAGCTAAGTTTCTAAATTACTAAATTCGTAAGAAAACTTTCTGTAAATTTTCAAAATTCAATAAAATTTATTAAATTATTGTAAATATCAAGGTGTTAATTCTCGATTTATTAGCCACTGAAATTTAGGAACTTCGTAAGTTTAGGAACTTCGTTGGAATTTTTGATACATTTCGCAAATAATTCTATAGAGTAAAATTTCAATTTTTTTAAATTAAAATTAAAAATCCGCAAAATCTCAGAGTTTTTAATTGCATTATTACCGAATTATAAATAGTTTTAAATTATCGAAGTTAAGCTTTTACAAATTTCAAAATTATGTTGAATTCTAGAAATACTAGTCACTGAAGTTCAACGTCATGCTGCTAATTTTGAATTTTAGATTACTAAAAAATTACAACTCTGTCCTTAAAATCTACACTCCACCGAATGGTCATTGGGTGTGTTTCAATTTGCCGATGAATCTATTGCCATTCTGCTCTTTTCCGGGTGTTTCTTCATTTCCAAAAATGCGATTAAAAACGCTTGAATCTACCTACCGTGTATCGGGTAAACACTATTTTGTTAGCGATGAAATAAAGCTTTGATTTGCAATAAAAAAAAAAAACTTTGTTAAAACTCTATATAACTAGTAGTTGTTGCTGTTCAAGTTATATATTACAAAAAAAATATGTTTTGTTGAAATCCAAATTTGGCACTTTTTTAGCTAATAGTATACCAGTGGTGCACTATTTGAGGAGGTATTCTATTCGGCACTCTACGGTAATTAGGTTTGATAGCTTAAACGTTTTTACCAGCTTCTTTACATTGGGATGCTACCTTAGTTCTTCGTAGAACTGAGCGTAAAATATTTTCCGATTGACTTACCTCAGCCTGGATCACTTGAATAGATATAATTTCAGGTTTGATTTTATCTAATGGGCCGGAATTATTTTAGTAGCATTTTAACAGAAAATGTATCCGTTAGATGTGATACAGAAATTCTTTTCGGAATTAAACCGGTACCAAAAATTTCCCATCGAATCCAAATTGGTGATCAATGATCATATACAAATTTTTCTATGTAAGCTGATGATTGGCAAAACCAAAGAATTTAATTTATGGTAGGGAATCGCAGAACACGGTAAAGCTTCGACAGATGATCACACGTAAAGATGTTGGACAATTTCATAAAGTGTAATATTTTCTTTATTGAATTCTGATAGCAATTAATAATGATAAAATAATTGTTCAGGTACTGTAGGAAGAATTGTGGTGTAAGATGTATTTGTACCGTGATTCCTATACGGTAGTGGCACGGATATTCAATATCCCTTTGACATTTGAACACGATATGCCACTGATGAAGTTACTTCCTTTTTCCAGGCGGTCGACATTGCAGAGATATCAAGCACAAGCAAATTCTCAATCTTGTGTAACTTAGTTTTACTGAAAGAAAAAATTATAAAAAAAAAATAAATAAAATATAAAGAGCTTAACACTCATGAGGTGATCCGAACTTCGGTCTAGAATAATTCAAATCCCAAATCAACTATAGAATAAATCCATTAGCTCAATCTTCAGCTCAACGTCCAACTCAATTTATAACTCAACCTCCATCTCAATCGCAACACAATCCTTAACGCAATCACCAACTTCAAATCAACTTTCAGATCAACCCTTAATCTAACTCCAAATCAACCTTAAATAGTCCCCCAACCTAACAACTTACTTAACCATGCAAGCTAACTAAATCCTAACCCACTTAGCCTAATCAACTTAGCTCGAATCGAATCTCAACTTTATACCTACGGTATACTTTATACTCGTACCATCACACCCTAAATCAATCATTTTATCATATCATTATTCCATAATACCATCTTACCATCATGAGACTATACCATTAAACCATCATACTCGCATACCATCGTACCATATTAAAGTCGAATCATCACAGCATGATGTATATCTTACCATTAATCCACTATACCTACATCACACCATCATACTATCACAACATCATACCATGGTACTATTATACCATTGTATCATCGTACCATAATATTATAATACTACCATACCACCCTACCATTGTACCATCATACCGTCATTTAATCGTGACATCATATTCCAAAACTTTATCCACAAATTATTTTAGAATTCCACTTCCACCGCACATGCCAAATTTCATCATAATCGGTTAAGAAATAGCCAAGTGCCATTCTACTTGACCATATTCGAGAACTTTAGCTAAAAATCATTTTAGAATCCCATTTTCAACCCCCATGGCAAATTTCATCATAATCGGTTAATAATCAGTTCCTTTTTACTTGGCCATATTCCAGAACTATAACCAAAAATCATTTTAGAATCCCGCATTTCCATCGCAGATGTCCAATGTCACACAGATCAGTTAAGAAATAACTAAAAGTTCTGTCCTAGTTGGACACATTCCAGAACTTCATCTAAAACTCATTTTTGAATCCCATTTTCAACGCATATGTCAAATCTGTCAGTGCCATCTTACTTGGCCCATATTCCAAAACTTTATCCGAAAATCATTTTAGAATACCATGTCCATCACAGATGTCAAATTTTACAAAAATCCGTTAAGAAATAGCCAAATTGCATCCTACTTGGCCGTATTCCAAAACTTCATCTAAAAACCATTTGAGAATCCATTCTCAAATGGTTTTTATAGATGAACATTTCCTTTGGAAATACTAAATTTCATCAAAATCGGATAAGATAGAATCCCAATAAAATTAAGGTTGAGTTGAAGTTGAGTTGGGGTTGGATTAGGATGTAGTGAGCAGTTAACCAATTTTTTATATATGCTGGTTTAAGGATTGAGTTTGGCGTGGAGTTTGCGGTTGCGTGGAGGGTTGAGTTAGGTTCGTTTGAGGGTTGAATTAGGGCCGAGTTGGGGTTGGATAAGAGTTCAGTGAGCAGTTAAACTGAGGATTTGTGATTTTTTTATACAATTTTTTTTGGTATTCCATGTCTTATCCGATTTTGATGAAGTTCAGTATTTAGATGGAAATTGGATTCTCAAATTATTTTTAGATGAAGTTCTAGAATATAGCCAAGTACGATGTAATTTGGCTATTTCTTAACGGATTTTTGTGAAATTTGACATTTGCGTTGGACATGGGATTCTAAAATAATTTTTAGATGAAGTTCTGGAATATGGCCAAGTAGGATGGAACTTACTCATTTTTCAGCCGATCATAATGAAATTCGACAGGTGTATTGGAAATGGGATTCTAAAATGTTTGTTTAAATGAAGTTCTGGAATATGGCTAAGTATGATGGATCTTGCCTATTTCTCATCCGATTGGTATGAAATTTGACATGTATGTTGGAAATATGATTCTAAAATATTTTTTGGATGATCTTCTGGAATATGGATGCGAGAAAAATGGGCTTTCCCTACTTCTCAACAGATTATGGGGAAATTCGATAAATGTGTTGGAAACTGTATCCTTAAATGATAACAAGATTAAATTCTAGAATATGATTATACTAGCTACAATTATGATATACTAGCTATTTTTAACCGCTTTCTACAATTATGATATACTAACCGATTATGATGAATTTTGACGTTTCCATTTAATAGAAGGAAATGTGACACAAAAATTATTTTTGGATGAAGTTGAGAGGAATATATCAATATGCCTTATAAATTGTTGCCTGATGAGGTTTCTGTAAATCATGCAGCCTTGGAAGTTTCTTTGAGGCAGCGTAAATGTCTAACGATCGAGATTCTCTTCGAAAAAATATTCAACTTTGCCTATAAACTTTTCTCGCCAATACTTCTCTTTAAACGTTGGAGTATGTTTCCTGAGTATTTACTGTAAGTTTGGATATGCTTAAAAAAATGAAATGCGTGGCGGACACGTGCTGAAGAACTAAAACCGCTAACGGTAGTGTAGAGTCTCGGAATCAGACCTTTCCATCGGAAATCTTAAATTTCATCATAATCGATTAACGAATAGCTAAGTTCTATACTAATTGGCCATATTCCAGAATTTCATCCAAAAATAATTTTAGAATCCTATTTCTAATGCACATATCGAATTTCTTCATAATCTGGTGAGAATTAGGCAAGTTCCATCCTATTTCCAGCCATATTCCAGAACTTCATCCAAATTTTACAATCTCATTTCCAATGCACATGTCGAATCTCATCATAATCAGTTGAGAAATAGACAAGTTCCATCCCTCTTGGCCATATAAATTTATCCAAAAATCATTTTAGGATCCCATTTCTATTGCGGATGCTAAATTTCACTAAAATCCTTTATGAAATTGATAAGTTTTAGCCTAATTGGCCATTGTAAAACCTGCTTCTTTGCAAGATATTTAAACAAATCCACAAGCCCTGACCGATTTGAACTAAGCTTTACATAAATATTGTTTTTGGAGATTGAGCTGAAGACTATCTGATCAACTGATGAGGTTTTAGCCCTTTATATTTTTGTACGGGAATATACTTGATAAATAATTTAAATTCATTGTTGCAAATTTCACTCCTGAAAACATTTTAAATTTGTAAAACGGAATTATTTAAGCACAAATTGTTTTTCTGAAAAACATCGCGTAATTGAATGTAAGGCTAGCTTCTGTGCTTTATGTGCGCTAAAACATAATATTTCATTACATTTTGGAAAACGAAATATCTCCTTCAATCAGTATCCAATAAATATTTCGAATCCTAAAAATAAGCAAAATACGTCGCAATCGATTATCAATAATAAAAATGATTCACTTGAACCTCATTACTTATTAAAAAATAATACAAACCCAACAAGCACTAGAGCATCACAATTTATATATTCAAAGCCCTGTAGTAAATGCTCGTAATGCAAATTAACCTTTGGAATGTATAGAAGCCAAGGTTTATAGGCCATTGCTTTAGTACTTTTAAGTATTTCAGGTGGTCATAAATTAAAATGAAGGGCGCTGCTAGATATCGGGTGTCAATCATATTTTATGACTAAGGAATTTGTCAAATATTGAAATGTCGAAAATCAAACGTGTCAGTGCCTGTTACTGATATAAACCAGAGCAAAAAATAGTCTCAATATAAAATCTGGTATTTCAGAATTTTCAAGAAATCTTGAGTTTTTTTTCTTTTCAAAATTTCAGGATTATTTGCCGCCCGAACCAGTTCATTTTCATTCCGACTCCTTTCCATCGTTCATTAAATCGACGGATTCATATTTTTTCAATCCAGATAAAATCGATTTGCTAATTGGAGCAGAAGTTTATCATGATATCATAATAGGTGAAAAGTAGAAATCTTGAAAGATTTCCCACCTTTCACATTGATTGTCTTCGAATATATTGGATCTGAAAAGATAAATAATTTAAAACTTTGTAATTCCAATGATATTGAAACTTCGAATAATTTATTTTCGCATTTTTATGCCTTTAACATTACTATGTACATAGTAACCTGTGAACGCTATGCCGTACAGTCAAATATTATTCAACTCGGAGAGTCAAGTTATAATGCTTTAGGATAATACAAATACCTTGAACAAAGATTAATTAAAAAAACCCTTTTAAATTTAACCGAAAATTTCCAGCTAAAAATGAAAGGTCGATAATGCAGATTACATTATTACATTTATAGATTGCAATAAAAATTTTGTAAATATACACGGTAAAAAATGAGACGTTTCCTCGATTTAGGTAGTTAAAATATGGGGGGTGAAACGCTGTTTAAAAAAAATCTAGAAGTCATTTTTATTACTCTTTCAGTGTTGAATATTTTAGTTCTGTTTTGTCGTCAAAACGCACACACAGAGGCTAATTATAATACCTTTTTCACTTTAAAAAAATATTAATCATTAAAGAAATATTTAAATTTATCAATTTAAATAGTATTCGTTACTTATTTTTGGTATTAATAAGTGTTTAAATTTAACAAAAATAGTGGGTCAAATTGACGACCCAGTAATATCTCAGGACGTTACATTTGATCACTTTATTTTATTTTATTTATGCCTGAGTGATGGAAGGACGTCAATTTTAACTCTCAATAGTATAATATAATTTCTCTGGCGAATACAATATTATTATCTCTTCTCTTCTTTTATTTTCAAAACTGCAGTATATGAATATTCACCGTCATTCGGTCAGTTGTATTATAACGTTCGAAGTGAAAAGATCAATACAAAAAAAAATGTTTCTGTTCCAAGTGTAGTAATACATAATTATAATATTTTTGTAAAACCGGAAAAATAAGTTTTAATTAAAAGTGTGAGTACCTAAGTGAGTGTAGTTTAAGAAATTTTAATACATATAGCTAATAATTGTTTCTGTTAAATAATGGATGATTTAACGAGCAACAGATTTCTGGATCATATTACAAACAGTGTAATTGAGCTACCATCTTCAGTTTTATTAACTTTAGAATACCAAGGTGATAAACAATACGTTTCAGTGCCGTACAATCAAAATAATACAAGTTTTCCGACATACAAAGATATTATTATTGCAGGTAATTATGTTATAACTTAAACTATGTTTTTTTATTTTTAGCTGTATTTTATTTGATAATTCACAACAATAATTGCTCTATCCAATTTATTAATAGGAATTCGAAAACATTTTGCGTCGTATGTTTGTTAAATTACAACAACAATGTCATTAAACACGCATATCGAACAAAATAAAACATCAGTTGTTCCTTTTTTTCTAATATAAAATAAAAAGAGAGATAAAAAAAATTAAAAACTAAAAACTCCTACCTCCACAAAAAATAAAATTACTTTTACTACGTTTACATTATACGTACCTAATAATTATGTACTTTTTTGTTATTTTAATATTTTTCCGCTTCGGTTCACACTAACTTTGCGATTTGTAATGTGAACGCATACTATAAAAGTTTGTTGTTTTGACAGATAGACTTCTGTATTCTGAGTTTAATTTATTTGTTGTGAATTTCTTCTCGAACACTATTATTTTAGATTTATGAGTAAATTAGAAATTATTAGTTTAACAAAAAACGTAATAAAATTTTGTTTTGACAACAAATATACGAATGCCATTAACATATACTTATTACTCATTCAGGCAGTCAGTTCACATTACAACCTATTATACTAATACTTTTTAGATACATACTTTACCGAAATATCAAAAAAGTATGCGATAAAATATTTAAATATTTAAATTTGAGTTCACATTATGATACTTTTTTGCTATATACTTTTATTCTACTAATGTAAACGTGGTATTTGTCTTACTAATTGAATACAATAAATAAAAATGTGTGTTTCTAAAAAAATAATAATAATTAAACAGGAGGGACATCCTTATTTTATATTAGAATAACAACCAAAAATTACAAATTCTATTTCGCACCATGCTTGTTGAGGTACCCTATATATCAGTGATGGGGGAAATCCAGTCCGCGCTAGTTTTTGGTTTTTGGTATTTTCTTGCTTATAAAAATAATCAACATGAATTCATTCATGGGGTAAAGGGCTGGTTCATTCACATTTAATTTGGTCCGATTTAAAAAAATCAACCTAGCCTATTTAATGTCAACAATTATGTTACCTTTCATTTTTAAATAAATTGCAACTAATAATACTTAACACTTTGATTATTTTTTATTTTCTTAACATTATTGTTATATTTTTTAAATTTGGAAGGTCAAACAAACTGGAGAATATCGCCTGGAATTGATTTAAACATTGTCGACTGCAATGGCATAGTAATTAAGGAGGAACTATATCAACAATTTATAAATCGCTTCAATTACAATTTGGGGCTACTCGAACTAAGACCAACTGAGGTGGTACTTACAGATATCTCCAATTTTACAAACCCAACACCATCTTGTTCGTCGAATACAACAACTGTTACGAACGACAGCAATAATACAACAATAACTATAGATGAATGGAAGAAACCAGAGTTTTTGGAAATTCAAGTGTTAAAGGTAAATAGGAAATTAATAAATTAATCTAATATAAATATCTATACATATATAAATGATGTTTGAGGTATTCCGGATAATTTTCAGAATTTCTAGTGACTACCTGTAATCGAAGGCAACCTCCTAACTTTGATCACATTTTCACAGCTCATCAATTCGCTGTTTGCTTATTATTATTAATATTTTTTTTTCATTATGAATATGTAGGATTTAAAAGTGTATTTTGGGGTTCAAACTAAAATTTTGGTTAACGGAAATAATTTGCTTCGAGATTATCAACACGACAAAATATTGAACGATCGTGACCGCCGTGCAGCAGTTAATATAATAACAAACCACTTATTATCGCTTCGACCACATCCACGAAAAACAGATAAAATTACTTGGGCAAAGTGTGCTGTGCAACTGTTTCCTAGTTTAAGAGCTAAAGGAATCGGCGATAAGGGATACGTAAGTCAAATTTTTGCATTATTAAAATTAATTGATTTATTAAAAATTATTTTCAATTATTGAATTTAGGAAACTTTTTACGATCCACAAATAAAAGGAGGTTGGATCGGAAATAGATTAAAGACGCTACGAAAAAAAATAGTTAAGGAAAAAAAAATATTCCAGAACACGGAGGTACGGCAGTCCACGGCAGAAGAAATTGTAGAAAATCCACTAAGTTTTTCCTCCTATGAAACTCAAGAAGTTCTATTAGACGTGGTAAAGACGTTACAAACTGCCGATCCAAAATTAGAGAAAGATTTTATAATGGCGGGTATGACACAAACTTTTCACATCAGGCGCCAATTTATGTTGTCTAATAATTGTACGAGGGCGTTATTAGAGTACCCTAGATTTATAGATACGTATGAACTGGTAAGTGTCTAAAGATATCATTAGTCACAATACATATATACATATTTTATATCAAAATGTATCTTTATTTATAGATCCACAACGATTTTCAACTACTGTTTCCAAACAGGTACAATAATTTAAAAATTAAATTCAATGGTGAGTTTTGCGCGGCTGTAAAAAAAATTTCGGAGAAAATCGGAAAAAGTAAACCAGTTATTAAGCATTTTAAAGGTAAAAATACAATTCTAATTAATTATGCTAACGGTTTGTTGTATAGTGTACGTTATTCATTCCAGATTGGCAGCCAGACATTGCAACAGTGTTTTATTTTCTCACTCTGCTACCGGCAACACAGAAAGGCCGCGGTGCTAAAAATCGGGCAGACATTGAAACGGCTGGAAACAAAATTATAAAATTCATTGGAATTAATGAGGAAATTACAGCTGATCAGCAATTAATTATATATGCCCAAGGTGATAGTAAGTCACGCATTGTTAAATTTTATATTTCACTTGATAACAAGCTTTTGCCTACTAACAACACTTTCATAGATGCACTTGACTTGTTATTTAAATCGCACTATGTTTTTAATGTAAAATACGACGACAATTTAGAAAATTTTTTCAATTACATTCAATATTATATTTTTGACATTCCTATTTCAAAGTTATCAACCACTGTAAAATATTGCCACACTCTATTAAATCCCGATTAAGTTCGATTTTCCAAAACATCGTTTATATTTCTGTTGATGATATGATTTACATCTTTAAGTTTCTTTGTATCATAAATACTGAATTTACATTTATCATTTTCATATTAATATAAAAGTGAATTCTCCAATATATAAAATTGCTATTTGTGATAAAATTAAAGACTTTTTTATCATTTTAAATATTTACTCGCCTTGAATTAAAAAAAAAACTAGTAATTTTATATAAAATATTGGAAAATATTTAGCGGAGAACATAAAAAATTATTGTATTTAAATTTAAAAAATAAGAATTCCATAAATTTGAATTTGAAATATATGTATTTTGAAAATTAACCTTCAATCTATGAATATCTTATATGAAGAATTGATTATTAATATTTCATAAATTTGAAGTTCAGTAATAGTTAGTTATTATTATTATTTTTGTTTTTGTAATAAGTAATTACATTTCTTATTATAAATAATTCTTAAAATTGGATTTAAAAAATTTTGTTTAAACTATGTTGAAAATTGTGAACTAAATTTTTATAAAAAAAAAATATATGTCTCACATTTTGTGATAAGTAATTTAGTAATTTTTATCTTTTTCTAAATTGTTATATTTTTTTTTTTAAATGAACTGTTTTCTTTGTGATTTTGTGCCAGAAACTATAAATATGTATGTATCACATCTTAAGACGGAACATTGCTTTCGTGAAGGTTCAACAATAGAAATACGTTGCGGCTATCGAACGTGTATGAAAAGCTTTCGGTCAAGCAATGGACTGAAAAATCATATGCAAAATTGTTCATGCAAACAAGCTATTGATCCAACCAACTGCACAGATCTGGATAACTATCAAAGTGAATGTGGCAACACATTTAATAGTTGTCAAGAATTATCAGTTGGGGAAAGCACGAAAACTGACATTAATGAAATATTCATAAAATTTTTTGCCGAACTATGTGTTTTAGTATTATCTAACAGCACTTTAAATTTCATAATTTCCAGTGTAAATTTGTTTATGCAACATCTATTCTTTACTATCAGAAACATTATATATAACAATAACAATAAGTTGACAGAATGTATTGATAAAATTAATACAGTAGAAAAAGATTTGAACGATATACTTCAGAATGAAAATACTACATATAAAAGAAGAAAACGAGCTTTTAGAAGTGTTCCAGAACCTAGGGAGATCACATTGTCCCAAAGGTATGAACGAAAATGGGACTCTACTTTACGTATGTTTATCAACTGTCCAGTGAGAAACACGTTTATGTATATTCCAATTTTGAGTACTCTTAGTTTCATTTTATCAACAGCAAAAATCCAAAATAGCTTAGTCAGACGAAACTTAAATATAGATTTTTACGAGAATTTAGAAGATGGTGAATATTTCAAAAATAATAAGTTACTCAATTCAGCTGAAGGTTTATCGTTGCAAATTCAATTGTATTTCGACGAATTTGAATCTGTGAATCCTCTTGGATCAAAAAAAGGCATTCACAAAATAGGGGCTATTTATTTCATTCTGAGGAATTTACCAACAAATTTCAACAGCAAACTAAGTCACATTCATTTGGTAACTTTATTCTATTCCAATGATTTAAAAGAGCTCAGCTTGAATGATATCTTGATACCATTAATTAACGATCTAAAAATACTGGAGGCAACTGGTGTCCAATACTCAACAGATGACAACAATGATGTTAGGCTTGCTAAAGGAACACTAGTTGGAATAAGCGCAGATAATTTGGGCGCAAATCAGTTACATGGCCAAATAGAAAGTTTTAGTGTAGACTACTTTTGTAGACACTGCTACACCAGGTTTGCAGATATCCAAACAAATTTTATAGAAGCCAAAGTCAAAATGCGGACTAAACATTCTTATGAAGCTAATTTAATCGAACTTTTTCAGAATAGGGATAAAACGCATATTTTTGGAATCAAGAATAAATGTATTTTAAATGAATTAGATTTCTTTCATATATATGACTCGCCATCCGTAGATATAATGCACGACATTTTAGAAGGTGTAGCTCAAGTAGAATTAAACTTATTTTTCACCTATTTAATAGATAACAAATATGTTAGGTCACTAAGAGAAATTAATGACAAAATAAATAGTTTCAACTTTGGTTTCCTAGAAAGAAAAAATTTACCATCGTCTGTTATTTTAGATAAGGGAAATAATTCAATCGGACAGAGAGCCGCGCAAACCTGGGCATTAACTGTAAATACCCCATTAATTTTTTTCCATATATTTGAAAATAATAATAAAGAGTTGTCCGCAAAATGTGAAGTCATACTACTCTTAATAAAATGTATGGCTATTATTTTTTCTCACAAAATAGAAAAGATATGGATAGCAGAGCTAGAGAAAGTTATATTAGACCATCATTCTAAATTTAAGAAAGAATTTCCACACAAAAACATAATTAGAAAGATAGGTCCCCTAATAAATATTTGGTGCATGCGGTTTGAGGGTAAGCATAATGTTTTTAAAGTAATGGCAAACACACAAAAAAATTTTATTAATATTTGTAAAATGTTAGCATATAAATATCAAGAGCAACTTCCAATAAATTTTGAAACACATTCAGAAGTCAAATTTGAAATAGAAGAGTCAAGTGATTCTAATATCCCATACACAAATATTATTCAAACTTGTATGAACGATAAAACTTTAAATAACTTTAATTTTTTGAAATATCTTAGCTATACCGCCGAATTTAGAGAGGGCCTTTTTATTGTAGAAAGTGTACTTTCAAATTTACCTACTTTCAAGAAAATCGTAAAATTGTTTTGTAATGATTCGGAATATTTTGTTTTATGTTTGAAATATGAAACTAAATGTTTTAATGAGAACTTACAAGCATATGAAATTAATTCACTTGAGAGTGATAAATATGAAACATTGAATATTAAATGCTTAAAATATCAAAATACTTTTAATTTAAATAGAGTTAATAATAAGTTGTTTATAATATCTAAAATAAGAATAACTCATTAATTATAATAATAATATAGCCTATAATTCAATTGAAAATGTGAATTCCATAATATTTACGTTGCAATAAAAAGTCTGAATGTACATATTTCTTATATTTATTGATTTAATAAATAAAATATGATTAAATAAATATTTAAAAATCTGTTTTTTTTATTAGTATCACAAAAAATTAAAGAACGCTCATCATTTTGTAAAACAGTAAGTATTTATATTCAAACGTCACTTCTTTAAGTTACTTTAAAATAACAATATTATGAAGTTAAAAAGGACATCTGGATAATGTAATAAACAATGCTTTAAGTATTATTAAATTTATTAAAAAAAAAGTTATATTTTTTACTAATAAATTGATTTATTTTCGACACACATGAACGTTTAAATTGCTTGCATTCGGGGGGTCAATTTTGATATCATTCAAATTGTGCAAGTAACATCCCTTGGATATTAATTTAATCTTCTTGGAAAGGTTTAATTTAATTTTGATTCAGTCTCTTAATTAACATCCTTTGGATATTATTTTATTCTCTTTGGGGGGTTATTTGTGATTTTATTAGATTCACCTAATTACATTTTTTCTATAATAATTTTAACTGGATTTATAAGTTAAGTGTATTTTGACGTCCGAAGGAACGTTATATATTACCTACCATAAAAAGAGTCCCTTAGTTTGATTTTTTTCACTAAATAAGTTAAGTTCGCGCTGGTGTAAGCCAAAATCCGTTAAAAATCACGTCTAATTTCTAACCGTGTATGTCTTACGTGGGTTGCATTGATGTGACTTCTCAACAGTTGTCGTAGGGAAAGAAAATCATCTGAAGTTTTCGGTGGGAAATCGCGGAAAATTCAATTTTCCTAAAATGATTAAAAAAATTTTTATAAAATCAGCCTCTAAAGTATTATTTCTGGAGATGGGTTACATTAATTGAATGATTGAAGAAAGCAAACCACTTATTTCCTTGTTTTACCCAAACCAATAACTCTCAGCACCCATTTTTATAAATTTGAGGTTATAAAGAATCCGTGCTCAAATCTACCAGGGTACGCTTATTATTGATTGATGGTGAAATAATGACCGAAAACCGAATATTTTATTGTCTCGAAAATTCAAATTCTGACACAACGATGTATGTAGGCTATAATACGCACTATAAATACATTTTATTACAGTTTCGTCAATACCAACCTTAAAACTCCCTAGTATAAAGTTATTCCAAAAATTATTATTTTCCCCAGAAACCTAAAAATTATAAAATGAGTGTTTATTATGTATATTTCGAGTTGTAACTAGATATGATTACACTATACAATATACACAATAACTGTTTGCGACGAAGTTGAAAAATATTCTGATCCACACTAAATAAATAAACGTAACTCGATGATGAAAATATAAAACCACCTAAACTTAATTGGTTTGTGCTTTTAGTTTTTTGTTTTTTTGCTGCGCTAGTCAAACCAGAAATACAATATTTTTATCATTTCACTTTACAAGTTCCAATTACAATTTTACAAATACCAAATATACCCCCAAACCTCCCTCCGTATATGATTTATACAATAGATATACAGACAGACAAGTATACAATATAATATAGAATTACAAAGATTTTCATATACATATTCATTCAGAGAAAATCATTTTTTTTCGACAAACAAACTTTTTACTCAAAATGTAGAAATTTTTTTATTAAAATGAAGAAAAATCGGAAAATCTGTTTCTTAGGTTTTGCGTCTGTATGTATATATTTGGATGAATTTATTTTATGTAAGTGTGTATTTTCATTTTGTTGAATGAAAAATTGAATTGAATTTTTTTTTTATTTTTTTATGATTTTATTCAATTTTCTAAAGTAAAAGAAATATTTTTTACAATAAAAAAATTAGTTACATTTGGAAGAAAAAGCATAAATACGAGTTATACGAAAGAGAAAAATAAAGCTCGAAGAGAAAAACTTAAAATCCACTTTGGAAAATAAAATTTATATTTTTACGTATATTATGTATATATGTATTGTACGTTATGTATAGATATAAGAAAAGCTTGGTAGAATATGTAGTTTTCTTCGAAAGGTATAAAGTTGTTCTATATGTATATACGAACATGTTCAGAAATCATTTGGGATGAATATTGATCGATATTAATGATAACTTACAATAATAAAAAAAACGTGTATTTGGCTGAGGTATAATTGAATTGACTTATTAATGGATACGAATTTGAGTTAGATTGAGACATCTTATGAAATGACGTTGAGGTTGAAACATTTTAATGGTATAGTTTTGCAATTATTTTGTGGAATAAGGATTTTTTATTTTTTGTGGTTGGCTTGCAACGATAATTGGATTGTATTTTTTTGTTATTGACATTTTAATGGCAATGTATTAGAATTTATACTTTGAAAATTGACGTAATAAATTGAATAACGTTCGGGTATTATTTTACATGACTGAGGTAAAATAAATTAATTGAGGATTTCTAAGATCATGGGAAATCAAAGAACAAATGAAGTAAAGAAATTACTCATTTTGATGCAAATAATTGTGTTTTGGTATAAACAAAAACTATTGCGCAGAACAAGCCTTGGCCCGGAGTATGTCAATCTGATTGAATTTGGCGAATCTAGAGTTGGAAGTAAGGTGCGGAATATGGCACGTAGCTTGAGCAATAATTATAAGCGGAAATATAACGGGTGGCATTGCGTTTCTCGATGCACCGTTACAAGCATAGAAAAACGATCAAGACACATTTTTTTTAATAAAATTTGCGCGTTGCTTCATTGGATATTCCAAAGCAATTTTATTTACATTTTTTTGCTATCTTGAACTTGGGCACATATTGCATGCAATCGGTCAAGTAACCAAAGTACGATTTTTTATCTAAATTACTTAATAAAAACTGAATTAGTATGAAGAAAGCAATATTCAAAATTTTTTCAAATGTTGATTTAATTTTATTGCTTTCTACCACCAATGACAAGCTCGTTGTTTACTGAAAATAATTTTTAGTTGTGATATTGAATTTAATTAAACGTCGATTTTTCCTACTTTATTGCCGAGTCAGTAGACAATTATTTTTATTGGGGATTTACTTCATAAAGAATTCCCAAATTTAGAAATGCATGTACTCCTCAAACATTTAATTTTGAAATATTCTAGAAAATATGGGGATTTAATTTTAAAATTAGAATGAAAATCTTCATTTTCCGGAATATTTGAAAATTAAATATTCCTTTTCCAGAAAATTCAACAGTGAAGCAAGTCTTCAAAATATTTAGTGGATACTTTCATAATGAAATAAATTCCCATATTAGAAAATCAAATACATCCCAATATCCCTAATATTGGGACTTATTTCATTTATGGCTTGAGGACGAGGAGTGGAATCTCGTGAAAATCAAATCATCCGTCAAAGGCAGAGAGGTATCGGCCAAAAATTTAATGAAAACTTTGCAATTTTTAAAATATAATAATTTAATGTATGAATTGCGAGAACTACATCCCTACTATGGGCAAATTCAATTAGGATTAGCCCTAACTAATATAACAAAATGCGATTTAATTTTATTTAGTTATGAAGTAGTTAAAGTAACTAAAAATCTAGATTTTATTAAATCGTCTATTGAAATATTAAAAGAGAATCATTCTATCTTTGTAATACCCTTCATTTTAAAAAATGAAATTGGACGGCTTGAATTTAAATTGTGATAAACATATGATTGTGTACCTAATATATTTAAACTGCTTTAACGTAAACTGCTATTCTTCTAAACCTTATCATCTGTTAAAATAGGGGATGATAAGTTTGAAAGGGCGCTTATAACGACCATTATTTCGTTAGTTGTATACGATGTATAACTGGAACCATAGAAAAATAACAAAGAGAACAGAAACTAAACAAAAATAGTGAAGCAAATTCAAAAACCAAGATGGTCGAAAAATTCATGATGGCCGACAAATTATTTTGTTTTTTTTTTCAGTAGCGTCGCATATTTCTTTAGGTTTTATGCAAGTAATAATTTATGTAAATGACGTGGGATAAATATATTAAAAGGAGCATAATTAATATAAAAAAGTGATTGTTATAAGTGAACCAACATAATTATAATAATAATACTTATGTATGTGTGTTGTGTAAAAAATGGTTTATAGTTACTATATTGAACATAAAAATACCAATTTAGAACATAGCTAAAGTATTAAAACTTTTAAAACTTGTAATAAAGTCATATGAATGGAAGATCTGACTTCAACAAATTTAAAAACAATCAATACACTTCGTCGCTGTAGTTCTACCTTGGCGTAAGCGCCAATATTATAGTTTTGAGAAAATAAATATTAAAGTTTAAATGGTTATATCAGTTGATTTTTTCTACTGAATTCCAAAAATGTTTTATAAACTAGATTAATAATATCATTTTAAACAAGGCTGGGCAAATTACATTGATATTAGTAATTCAATTACCAATTACAAATTACATATGCTTCAAGTAATTCAATTACTAAGTACAATTACATTGCATTTCAGTAATTAAAATACGAAATATAAATTACTTTATAAATCTAAAAAGTGTAATTTAATTACCACAATAATTACAAATTAAAATACATTTTATTCAAATTTCAACATTTTTAAAAACTTGTTGATGTGTCTTTACTAGGGTTATTTATTGTATTATAAAAAAATGTGTACAAATCATAAATTTAATTTTACAGGTACTCAAAATTAAAATTCAAAGTTTTTTTAGCTATAGAAAAGCTAGTATATTATAAATTAATTCAGCAAAAAACTCTCATTTCCCTTTAAAAACATTAATTTTTCAAAATTGTCATCAGACAATGTTCCTCTTGTGGGAGAAAGAGTGAACCCTGCCAATGAAAAAGTCTTTCAACTGGGGCGGACGAGCAAGAACTTGAGTTGAATTTAATGAAAGCCTTCTTAACCAATGGATACCCATTTAAGATGGATAGTTGTTTGTTTTTATCAGCCAAAAATTGTATTAATTGAAGTTCTGATTCCGATTTCGATTGACTCATAGAAGAGCCTAAATTTGAACTTAAAATGTACGAATCCTCTCCGTCATCGGCACTTGCAACACTACTAGATTCATTTGCTCCCGAGCTTAATTGTTCATTATTTATAGCCTGAATTTCTTGAATGCATAATTTTTGTATTTCACTTTTTATGTCGTCTATTTCTGATAAATTTTCTGGAAGCCACCTCAATTTAAATAATGGATGTAAGCTGGTAGCGATCAATGCATGATTAATTTCACAAGATAAGTTGAAGAATTTGTCAAATCTGGTTTGTAAGCATTTTATTAGTTCTGGTACGATTGAACCATAGAACTTCAAAACCGTCTCATTTTGAATTTTTTTTAGTCGAGTTCTAAGAGAGAATAGCGTCGGAAGCAACTGTCCGTAGTAAGAAGAGTTTTGTCCCTGAAGGCTATCCAATGCGATAGCGATTGGTGTCATTACTTTAATGAACTCTTCTAAATATTCAAAATTAATTTGTTTAAACAGAGAAATGTTTAATTTATCCATGATTTTATTGAGTGTTTCCTTATGTTTAACCAATTGTTGAATTGCATCACACATCGAGTTCGTCTTGTTATACAAGGAAAAACTAGTTGGCACTTTAAAGCGTCCCTAACTATTTCCGCTGATTTTGGTTTGCGTGAGAGGTTCCACAATTGGTTAAATTTTGATATCGCGGGATGGTGAATTTTGGATACGAGGCTTTTGCTTTTTATTAATTTAGTTAAATCTGTTGTGGCTTGCACATCTCAAATGACGTGGAAGCGTTAATGTCGATTCGAAGTCACTATCAGCGTCGCACTCGAGAAGTTCATCAGCGATTGAAAGATGCTCTGCTAATTCATATTCATTGTCATCATCTAAATCTAAAAAAAAAAAAAGTTTTTGAATTTCAAACCTAGAAAGGCATTGGCACATTCAAAATGTTCGTCCGAGTTACTAAACCAACCATTTCGATTGTTTGATAAAATTGTGATTTCTACAATGACAGAATTATAAAATATAGTTCGAAATTATGACAACCATCAGAATATTAAAACAGATTGTTAAAATTCAAATTTACATTAAAGAAAATGCATTTTGATCTTATGCCGGACACGCCAAAATGCGTCCGACAGAATATAAAAATGCCTTTCTTTAATGAAATTTTGTTATTTTAGATTTTTATTTAATAATTTTGTCATTGTAGAAATAACAATTATGTCAAAAAATCAAAATATACGTCGGTTTAAAAATTCGGACGAATATTTTTTATAGAGTTAATACAATTAAACATTCATAATTAATTTCTCTTAAATAAAATGTAAATGCATAATTTTAGAACAATAAACATTTTATTTACCGTTACCTGGACAATTTAACAACTGATCTATTCCAAATTCCGTAAACGCTTTTACAAAATTGGACCCGTTATCCGTTACCGTCGACATAATTTTTTTATTGTCGAGGCCAAATTTACCAGTAATTTCGGTTAACAGTTCAGCAATTTTGTCAAATGTGTGCTTCCCTTTAAATCGTGTGCATGCCAAAACTCCACTTTTCCATTCTAAGGTTGTCGTATCGATCTACAATTTTAATAATTAAAAATAATTTATTATTAAAGGAATAGGCAAAGCTGCTAGAAATTAGTATCACTGTATCAGTAACAGGATTAAGTAAAAGCTGAATAATTACCCAGTGCACTGTTACACCCATGAAACTACGGTATTTTCGTGGACCAAATATCGTCGTGGACCTTCGTCGTTGAGACGAAGTCCAGAATTTTTAAATGATCAGTCAAATTTGATTGAACGGCTTTGTAGTAGTCATTAATTTTTCGACCTAGTGTTCTTCGCGACATTATATTTATATTACCGTCTAAGTCTGAAAAGGGAAAAATGTTAAAACGTAATATATCGAAAATTAAGAGTAGTCATACCGTTTATTAATTTGATGAAATTGGGGTCTTCGACTGTCCTTAACGCTTTCATACTATTTATTATAAAATTGATTAAATTTTTTTGAAACCATGGTTGTTTCACGAGCCACAAAAGAATTCATTTTTAATTGTTTTAATTTTGGATTTGTTTGATCATCTGTTGACCTACTTCTCTTTCTATTAATCTTTTTGTAATTGTCAAATTTTGCAATATCTTCAGGATGAACTCTCTGCAATACATAACCTTAAAAATATTGTTTTAGCCATTATGAATTCATACCTTTAAATGTGTAATAAAATTTGAAGTAGCACGTAAATATCCACTTATTATTGTATTTTTATTTTTATTAGCACATATTTGGCAATTTGCTCTAACAATAATGGGATTTCCACTTGTTTCACTGGCATCTACATCAATATCATCGCCAATGATTTTAAAAAATTTGCCGTCCAAAATCAACGGAATCTTAATAGAACTGGAATCCATTTTATCCATAAAATATATGTATGTAATTTTTATTTTGGTGTTACTTTAAAATAAAACAAATACTTTAAATTAATATATCAAATATTTATTTTCACATAAATCTCGATGTTTTTATTGAAACTGTAGTTTTCTTTCTAAATGTGGATCCCCTGTGAAATAATAATATGTTATTTGCTGCCCCGCCAACCAATATTTTGCAATGACATAAAGAAGCCAATAAACACATTGGTAAAAAAAACCAATAAGCGCATTGGTATGGATTTTACAAGGAAAAATTATGAAAGAATAAAATTTAGAAAATTTTCAAAATGCATATTATGTAATTGTTAATTAAAATAATTGTGCTGATATGTAATTGAAATACCTTACAAAATATCGAGAAAAAAAGTAATTGAAATAACAAATACCATTACAGTGAAATAAAGTAATCTAAATAACAATTACAAATTACAAAATAAAAAAAATTGTAATTTAATTACGTAATTAAATTACATGTAATTAATTACTGCCCACCCTTGATTTTAAACTTGTACAACTTAAAATTTTCCCAATAAGTCGCACAGTTTTCCTGAAAAATAGGAAAATTATTTGAAGTTTAGGATATTGAAAATACAAATTTAATCGAAATATACGAAGACAAATTTGGAGATACACTTTTATTTTATAGGAAAATTAAAACGGACTGAGGGTTCAGATTTGTAAAGGCCAGTTTTGGCAGTTAGTAGAGTAGTTTCGCATAAGATCTTTAAAGATAACTTATAAGTATACCTTAGTGCATTGTCCTAAGTAAAGTTTTTAAAATAAAACCAAGTAATTATGTAATTTTTGCATTATAATTTTTAAAATCATCACGTCCCATTTGTAAAATTTTGAGTTTTACTTTTGTATAATTCATATTTAACAACTTTCTTATCAAGCCTACTGGGCTATATATTTCGGAATGTCGCATGTATTTTTCGATTGTGCTGTGAACGGCATCAATTTCCTGCACTTGCGAGTGTCCAGGTGCCGATAATTTTTGTTGAATTTCAACAATGTGGGAGTGCTTCTCCATAAACTTTAAAATAGCCAATGTCATTATCCGGTTGCGATTCTGTGGAATGCAAGAATCGGACCAAAGTATTATTTTGTGAACATTATAGGATTATCAGTAATAAATTGTTCCAATATTTTAATTAATGATGATGCCAAGTCGTTGCCTGTTCTTCCACTCATGGCTTCATGCCATATCGCGCAATACGTAATTTTATTTAAACTACAGTGCGCCGTTAAGTTATATACAGAAAACTTGCGCCTGTAGAAGAAATTAGACACTTCAGCCCGAGGTAAACTAAACACGTTTTGTAGATCATAGCAGATTACTGCTGTTAAGGGGTCTGTTAAATTGCGATCGGCGTTCCTATTTGCTTTTGCCATTTGGTTGTTTTCCTGGTGAACCTCAAAAGTTTGTTTTTCGGATGGAGAAGGATTTGGGATGAGATTAAATGCAACACACCGGTCGCATTGGTCTTTTTTTGATTTAAAAAAACGACAAATTAAATTCTTCATTAAAAACTTTTTTGTAAATGTTCAGTTTTACTGGGTCGTTTGTATCATTCATGTACAATGAGTACATTCTATTTATTGTCAATCCGGTTTCTAAATATTGCCTGGTAGAGTTCGCTCTGCAATAGTGTGAATCCATAATAGGAAAACTTTTGATGTGGTCCTTTACTTGGTTAATTTCTTCTTCCGGAATCTTAAATTTGATGTGATTTCCATGTTGTGATGGAGTATGCGTACCAAATTCGGTGGATTTCGTTTTGTAAAAATTATATATACGATTTTGGCTTATATCAAGTGTTTTGAGAAAAAACACTTTGCATACTCTCAACGACACTAACTGTTTTTGAAAATAATACAAGAACGTACCTTGTCTTCTTGAATTAACATTTTTAGTACGTTGACGTCCCTTTGGTACTTTCCGAGTAAATTTAGAAAAAAATCCTAATTTATCACTGGCCGTCAAACTCCAAAATATTTTATGTATTATTTGTCGATCTTTTTCATTAAAATTTTCGTTGCATTTAAAACTACAATCATCGGTACATCCACCAGCTAAACAACTAGATCGTCTTAAACGGCCTTTTGCATCTTCATATTGTTTTCCTTCGTTTCGCAAACGTTGGCTTATATTTTTTTTCCATTTTAACGGATTACGTCCCTTTTTACGGCATAATTGAGTTTCAAGTATTGCATCAGGTTGGTCGTCATTACGACCGGTCTCATCGTTTACAACATTATCAACTAAAATATTAGTGGTAATCGCCACATCTGTTTCAAAACAAAAATCGGTGGTAACGGTCTCACATACTCTTTTTTTAGATTTCACGCCACCAGCTGCAAAAAATTAAATTATTATCAAGCTGAAGAATTGCTCAGTATTTTATAGTAATTTTATAGATATTACATTGTTTCATATGTGATTTATGATCTCCTAATTTATCTATATCGCTTGAAGATTCATTCGGTAGAAAATCAGGATCCAAATCCGAATCATCAAAAACACTAATTATTGTATCAGAAGACGAAGCGCTAAAGCTTATTTGGTTTAAAATGCTAATATAAAAACGGTAAAACAACATGTTACGCAAAGTAAATATAACACTGATTAGCTATAAATAGTAAACTTACTGTTGTACTTCAGGTTCAATATATCGTACGGGTGACGATATTTCGGTGATTTCCATTTTTGTAAAAAATTAATTTATATATTTTTTCGTTAACGTTTCTTCACGGTGGTTAAAACAAGAATAACTTCTCACAAATTACTGCCAGTTCTATTTATACTAAAATATTACTCGTGAGCATAAACTAATTGAGAAAACAATTTTAGAATGGTAGTTACACCATACGAGAAAATAACTACCGGACATAGAACAAAATAGAAGAACTCGATAATATGTGGAAGATACATATAAAAATGTTGACATTATTGAACGTTAAAAATATAAACTTTTTGAACTTAAACCAAATTGAACACTCTATAAATGAAAAACTATGACACTTAGAACAATTTTACCGACAGATTTGAAAAGAGCCGAAAAAATTACATAAAAGTACGTTTAAAACAGAAAATGTGACATATTGGCACTTACACCAAGATAGAACTACAGCGACGACTTGTAATAAAATTTTCTCATATGTGATTTCGTTCATTAGACTCCCCTAATATTGAATATAACGGGACGCCTATGCTTCTTTTTGCTTTCGTCATGTTGTCATGACGATTCATATACGTGGTCAAAGTAAGATTTTTGTGTGAATGAAACTTGAAATTTTTACTTTAACTACAATTTTATGAAATAATTTTTTTTAAATTTTGTATTTTGATCATTTTAAAACATAGTTAATTTACTGATGTGTACAAAATAAGTGTAAAAAATTCGAAAATATTTAAAATGATTGTGTACAAGTGTTATAAATATTTGTAAACAAATAAAAATTTATTTACCGGTGAAATGTAATCCCTTTTTTCTCAATTTTTACTTTATATCTTGTATTTTTGCACTAACACGCACAACACTTATGCATCATTTTAACAAATAAATTTATTTTTTGAAAGTACACTTTAATTTTTTATTCAAGAAATGCCTTATAAACTATACAAAACTAAAACCTCAAATGACAAAATTTCTCTAATCAATATGGCTTTGGTAAATATAGAAAGAGAAAAAACATAAAAACTGGCTTAAATTGTTTTTATGATTTTATATGGGATTTTTGTTTTATCTTCTATCCTCTTGTTTATTATCTGTGAACTGGAACAAGTTTTTTCGGACAACACCTTCATCTGCTTTAACTGAGCAATTCTTCACTCAACATGAACTCGGGCCGATGCGATTTTTGCCGATCTTTCCACTTGAGATTAAAAAAAAATTTTAAATAAAAAATCTGGTCTTTGCGGTCGTATTAAACGAAGAGAAATTATTTTATTAACAAAGTGTATTTTATACTCATACAATAGTTATTTACGTCACAAGGGCGTTAAATGTGGTGTTATAGTACGAGTTCGACGTTTATGAACGAGACGACGAATGAGCCGAGTCCAGAATTTTGAACGAGTACTGTAACGATCGTCTAACGTACGTGTAACGTACAACGTTTTATTTCATAATACATGGGACATTAATTCGATTTTTCATTTAAAATTAAATTTTAAAGTAAAAACATGAGTTTCAAATTTAAAGAAAATCAATCCAAATGATTTTCAAATTATCAAGTTACCCTTGTTATTTTTTTTTTTGTTTTTTGTTTTAAATTTTTCTGTACTGTAAAAGTTCTTTTCCGGACACTTTTTTCTGTACCGTATAATGAGTCGTTTTCCGGACTGAAATCAATCACGTAAACATTGATTTTCGTTATAGTATGAAATAAATTAATAAAGCAGGCATTTGATTTACGATTGGGAAGTTTTTGCTAATGGTGGATTTATGGTGGATTCAACGAGTAAAATTTGCTAGCTCGTGATCACGAATTATTAAAATTTCGTCATCTTTTTTACCCTCTCCAATTTTTTGTTTACTTTTTCTTATGGTTGCTGTTTCAAAAAAAGTAAACAAAAAATTGGAAGGGGTAAAAAAGTTGACGAAATTTCAATAATTCGTGATCACGAGCTAGCAAATTTTTCTCGCTGAATCCACCATAAGTTTCCTAAAAATAACAAATCACTTGAATGTACGTGTGAAAACTTCGCACTAAAAAACTACTTATTAACGAAAAATTCATATTACGAGTATATTTAAAAAAACTAGTTTTAGCAAATCGAAAATTTAACCAAATTTTTTTCCCTTAAGACATAGACGTAAAGACAATTTTACTTAAAACGAATAAAACTTAAACTATCTTAAAAAAAAGTATTAATACTGTTTCCGGATGTTCCTAATTTACACCAAATATAACGGAAACCTACATATATTAAGCTAAATACAACAGAGCTAATAAAAACGAAAACTATACTGATTTTTCGAAGTCTAGGGGAACAGGTAATTAGGATTGAACATTTCTGAATTCTCTTCCACTATGGTTGAATATCGAATTTTGCAAAATTTTCCTGCTGTTCCTGAAAAGTGCGCATTCTAACGGAAACCTATTATGAGTTACTGTAGAGCTAATGAAAGAAAATCGATGAAATGAATATCGATTTTCCAAAATTTTTTAATTTTGAATTCAGAAATATTCAATCCGAACTACCTTTCCCCTAGATTTCGGAAAATTTGTATAATTTTCCTTAATAGTAGGTCTGCAGTAACCCGTAGTAGGTTTCCGTTAGAATGCGCGCTTTTCAGGAACAGCAGGAAAATTGTGCAAAAATCGATATACAGCCGAATTGGAAGCGAATTCAGAAATGTTCAATCGTAACTACATGTTGTCCTAGATTTCGGAAAATATATACAGTTTTCCTCTAGAGTGGATCTAAAGTTATTCATAATTTCGTTTTCGTTAGGTAGGAGGAAAACAGCAGGAAAGGTTTAGAAATATTGATATCCAATCATAGTGGAAGCAATTTCAGAAATCTTCAATCCTTACTATCTATTGCACTAGATTTCATTTTTACGGTAACTCAAAATACTTTAGCTGTAAAGTGATCGCTTGTTAGGGAAATCAGGAAACTAGAAAATTGAAATACTACCATAAGTCATGTCCAAATAATAATTTTGGAGAGGCCTTAAAGTCTTTAATGCTAATGTCGACTTAATTTTTTTTTTTTAAATAAAGTCCTTCCTAAAAAGTGTGGCAAGAATTTTATTTAAAAAAATTACGCTTATTTAACATTAAAAACTTGACACTCCCCTCCAAAATATTAATGATCTGCAGATGTTATACTCTTATTTGTACATGACGAATATTGTATAAGAATAATAAACGTATTATAAGATAAAAAGAAAAAAATGCCTAATAAAATTAATTTTGTCTATTATTTACACTAATACACTTATAAACATTTAGGAATAGGAAAAATTTCACGCTTCTGCTCAAATTTATGAAGATTTTACTAAATTTCTCCTAACTTTTCTAGAAATAGTTTAGTAAATACTTCACGTAAATATTTACATGCAAATGTCAAAAAATAGTTTATTTTATAAAAAAACAGATAGTTAAATCCATGAATTGTTTGCCCAGAAATGTAACCATTTACGATGAATTATTGCTTCACGTAGACGCCTTAAAATGGCCAAGTTGTATGCTTTATCGATGTTATCGTCGTTAACAGGGGTGGATGAATGACTCTCATGAGGCAAGTTTACTAAGACCTCACGATCCTCACTGAATGCTTTATGCCACTCAAATACTTGCATTATCGATAGAGTAAACTACCCAAAATACTTCTGCAACATTTTTCGTAGCGGTAATTCCATTGGAAATACAAGATTTGAAGCAAATTCGTTGTTCAATTTTTCTCCCATAGTAAAAATCGCCAGACAAACTTTTCGCGTCATAAATAAATTGCTGTCAAACTTACACTAATGGACGTATTCTACTGAAATGTCACACGAATATCAAAACAAGATTGTACCAGCCTAGAAAATACAAATTTGATCGATTTGGTTTACGCGTGCGGTAATATACTTTAAATTGTTTTTTTTTCTGTATTGAACTACATAATTATTTATGAATCAAGAATTGAAAACGCAGAAAATATTTCATTTATGTTTTCAATTCATACCATCCAATCAGTTTATAACGACTTTCTCTAAGCTATTCGAAAAAACGCTCTTGCAAAATCTTAAACCAATTCTGCACGAGAAAAAAATTATTCCTGATCATCAATTCGGATTTAGAGAAGAACACGGAACCGTAGAACAAGTTCATAGTGTCGTCTCTGAAATCAGGAACGCCCTAGAACAAAAAAAGTGCTGCTCTGCAGCGTTTTTAAACATGTGCAAGCTTTCGATAAAGTGTAGCATAAAGGACTTATACACAAACTTAAAAGACAGTTACCAAAAAGTTTTTCTAACATCATTAAAAATTATCTGCTTGATCTAAAGCTTTTCGTGAAATATAACAGCGCATCCACCAATTTATACGAAATCCTCAATGGAGTTCTACAAGGCAGTGTGCCAGGGCCACTATTATATTTGATCTATACAGCAGATCTACCAACATCAAAATAAGTAAAAGTTTCAACATTTGCAGATGATACAGCAATCATGTCTACGCATTAAAATCCCACGATAGCATCAAGATATCTGCAAGATCATTTAGGCGAAATACAAAAATGATTAACTAAATGGAGAAAGGTCAACAAGCGTAAATCGGCGCACATTACATTCACACTCAGCAAACTTACCTGTCCGCCTGTAAGACTAAACAATATATTCTACCACAAAATCAAAACGTTAAATATCTAGGCCTACATTTAGATAGAAGGCTTACATGGAAAAAGCATATCGAAACTAAACGTCAACAAATCAAGTTAAGGTGTATTAAAATGAACTGGATAATAATGAAGTATTCCAACTTAAGGCTAGACTGTAAGGTTTTACTATTTATATAAAATGGTACTTGAACCTATCTAAAACCTATAAATCAAGCAGTACAGTAAAAAGTACCACTTGAAATTAGAACATCATCCCAATGCTTTAGCCAGGCTTTACCGGCGTCTTAAAAAAAAAGATCGTTTAGATCTAGCTATCTAATTTATAGTAATTACTAAGTGCAAGTTAGTATTAAGAACTAACGTAGGTTAAGTCTTAATTAAAAGTTTGTATTAGTTTGTAAGATTTGATTACATCTTGTGAGTTTCCTATGTAGGAAAGATTCAAGAATAGAGCCTTAGGCAGTTAAAAAAAAAACAAAATGTTTTCATCTAAATTTGCTACTTTTACGAAATTTTGTTTATTTTGCCTTGCATTCAAAATAGTTTGCGCAGGCTAATCATTTGCAAAAGTGAACCAATTTTTTAGAATTTTTTTTATTTTAAATAAATTAAACAAAATAAGCTTTTTATTTCAATACCGTTTTTTTTCTAATTTTTATTTTAGACAAAAGTACAGCTGAGCCAATCTGTAAAAAAAATTAAAAATTGGAAATCGATTGATTGGGATTTTTTTTGATTCCTTTACATGTCGAGCCGTAGATTATAAAAAAATGAAAGCTTTCTCTCAGTTTAGTGCGGAAAACGCTTAAAATGTGAAAACACACTCCATTTCTAACCTCATTTTAATTATTTTACTCAATATTAACTTTTTCAATATGCATTTTTATGAGACCAAGTATGAAATGTTAAACTTCTGGTGTAAACAACGAGCTTGCCAGGTTAAACATGAAAAAGAAACGATTTTTAGGCTAATTTACTTATTTTATTTGCTTAAAATTCTTAATTCAATTATTTCTTTCGGTCATTTAACCAAATATAATTTTCAAACAGTTAAATTAACGATTTTCATTTCATTTTAACATTTAAAATTATGAAAATTAATTTTAGACTAATTTGTAAAATAACAAATATAAGAAAATTAAGGGGGGAACCTCCTCCAGATATTAATTTTTTTGCATTTTTTTTTTGTTTGCTTTAAAAATTCATTTAGTACCTGAAGGATATATTTCCAAAGTTTTAAGCCTAACAGAAAGTCCTAAAAGTCCCTACGAAGTCACCGAAGTGATGCGTTCTTTTCAAGAACGAAAACTTCAATCGAGTTTTTCTCAAAACGTGTTTTTTTACTCGCCGTGGAATGTAACTCATAAACTAATGGACCAATCAACTTGAAATTTGGTACAGATATTCTTTAGCTTATCGGCCTTTGCACAAACCTAAAATTTCGTATAAATTGTTTAAATAAATATTGTTATGTATAAAAAAACGTTTTTTGTTTTTCTTTTTGTCCTCAAATTTTCAATTTTTTTCTTTTTTTGCTAAATTTAGGTTCATGCAAAGCGGAATGAATTATTTTAATGAAAAAAATTTGTTTTGTTGAATTTAGTTAACTACAAGGACCTAAATGTGCCACAGCGCAAACTATAGGAGCCAAATTCGAGCAACTCTAGCGCCGCCATTTTTTTTTTTTTTTCACTTATAAAATATTTTTTTTGTATTCTTTTGGGCGTCAATATTACTATGTAATTTGTTTTATTGCAATAAATGCTCTCAATTTTTTGTAAAAAATTATTGAAAAACCAGTTGTCTGGAGGGGGGCACCTTTATACACAAACATTTATATACTATGTCAAATAATATTATACAATATTATATTGTATTTAAAATATTTGTAGTTTTTTGTATAAAACAAAGATTTCTGGCGGTTTATTATATAACATTTATTAGTATATTAATACAAAAAGATAAATTAAATTAATTCATTGAGAAAAATGGCAAATGAAACTTACTCCCAATGGCACATCACAATGGGGGTGATAGAGGGATAGAGGGTGACCTTAGAACGTGGTTGAACCGTGTTTGGAGCAGTGTTATTTTATTACAGATTTTTTTTTTCTCTCGGAGTGAAGTTTCCGGTTGAAGTAAAAATCAATTACATTTATTTTATTGTTTCTGCGGCCTATTGCTGATTTGTTAATGAGGAAATTCCGTGTGCATTAAAACTGATAAAGATTTTTCTGCGGGCTATTGCTGATTTATTGTGGAATTCAGCGGATGGTAGATATGAACCCGAGGGGGTAATGGTCTCGGATTGAGCCTGGGCAGCAGGTAGCTGAGGAAGACGTCACCAGTTAGTTAAGTACCTATTTTTTTTTTCTTGTAAGCTTATATTGTAAAATTTGTTTTTTTTCTTTCTCTACGGAAGGGAGGCTCATGTGTTTATGCACCTGATTTTTTTAAAGTTACGCCCGTTCGGTTGTTGTCGTATTTTGTTTTACGGCTTTCAAGTAAACTTTTCTTGCCTTTTTTGTTTTAGCTTCCTTTTATTAAAGTTAAGCCTCTCTCTCTCTCTCTCTCTCTCTCTCTCTCTTCGAGTAAATTTGGGGGGTTTTCTTTGTTTAGTTTTTTTATTATTTCCTTTATCATAAGAATTGTTTTTCTGCTGACGTCGAGGTATATCCGAACACATAACAATTTACGCCAGAGAGGTTTGGCTTCGTGATAAGCATATATATAGCAAATCTTGGTGGGTCTTTTATTTTATCAAGGTTAAATATGTATGGCCCATGGTTATTTTGAGTTTTATTGATTGCTTTGGTGGAAGCAAGGGGAAGATAATTTAGTTCCTTATTTATTAGTTAACGTGAGTGAATCGCTTCTCTTTTCCTACCTCGAGATAGGTGAAGTGCATCATGTGTGAATGCTCGAATTCGGGACTTGGTTACCATAATTTCTGATTGGGCCGTTCGTTCCCCTAGGACAGGCTGTGCTGGGGGGCGGCCCAATACATGTGTAAGTCGTCTGAGGTGTCGGCTTCCACTTACCTATGCTGCTGAGGATGTGGTAAAGATGATGTTTATTCTGTCTTTTCGATTTTGTTTCTGAGTATATCATGCGGTTATTCAAGCATGGTATTATGTCTGGGAACCCCCACGCCGTACCGTGAGCTCTAGCCAGCTACCATACCGCACCAGATCTCTAGTCTCATCATCTGTTAGCGGAATTTGCGGTTTCGTCAAATTGGGGCAGTAGTGCAAGCTACTGTGCTACTTGTCTTTTATTATTAACTTGAGTTTATTTGGCAAAGATTAAACCAGCTTTCGCATCAGCGTAGTCTTTGAAATTGAACAAAATTTTAGATATCGGTTAATCACAGATAATATTCTTTTCTGTGGGTGAATCGGGGCTGGAAACCGGTTTTTCAAAACCAAAACCACAAAAATCATAATACAACAAAAAATTAATGAAACCAAAACCAAAACCATAACCAAATTCCAAAATCAATAAAACCAAAAACCAAAACCAAATTTAAAAGTTTTTAAAACAGAAACCAAAAGCGAAACCATTTCTATTTTTATTTCTTTCATTTTTAGAATTTTGTTTTTTCTAATTTTTTTTTTTAATTTGAACTAGAAGGTAATATAATTCACTTTTGTTTTTCTTAATACCAAGTTTTTTTTAAAAAATTTAATTTTTAAAATAAAATATTTCTTCAATTATTGAAAACCAAAACCATAAACCTGACAATTTTTAAAAAACCGAAACCAAACCAAAACCAAAATTTAGCAGTCAGAAAACCAAAAACCAAACCAACCTAAAACACAAATTGGTTTCCAGCCCTGGGTTGAATAATACAAATTTATTCAATAGGCAGTTCAACCGTAAGGGTGTGGTGCTATGTATAATCGAGATCGATCTTGAATTGAAAAGATTTTTATTTTAGCATAAAGAAAAACGTATTAAACGTGACATCCACATACCGAATGTATGAATTTCGTTAATATCTTTACATTTTTAAGATACACGTATATAAAAAATTTATTTATAACTATTCGATCTCTTCGCCGAGAAGCAGTTGTCACTGACAACTTATTTGAAAGGTCTATTAATTGTTCATTTAATAAAGAGATACATTTTTCACACATAAAATAAGTAAATTAGCCATAAAATCGTGTTTGTGAGCCAATTGCTATGCCGAAATTGTTGCTGTTCGTGTAAGATCCCATTCATATCCGCCGATAATCTGTGTCACATATATACACTGTCATTCAAGCATGGCAGTCTACCATAGGTTTGCGGACACTTTGAAATCGATTATTGTTCTTCCGAAGGATCGCTTTTTTTATTCTTGGAGATTTAACATACCAGATATTGTATAAGAGATTGTTAATCACAATTTGACTGCTGTTAACATGGAACAATGAGATGGAAAACTTCATCTTTGAAATATTTTCATTGGGTTTAAAACAATGTAACAATGTTAAGAATAATAGTGGTAATTATATTGGATCTAGCTTTTGTTCCGTTTGTTCATGGGGTGTCGCAGGTGCTGCGTGTGAGGATTTAATTGGATCGTCTAGTATTTTCCACTTTCTGCTGAATATTTCGGTTACGAGTAGTCAATCGCTAAAAGCTTCCTGACTTTTTGACATAGGGAAATGGTGAAATTTACTCTTGTAGATTATGTTCTATAGATTGTGCGATGGCGAAGTCAGCTCAATGGCGGTAATCATAAAAAAAAAATGGTACGGTCCAATGAAATATCGGAAACTCACAAACAATCTGAAATACATGATTTGAATTTAAGTAATACTGATAAATTTTAACTGTCTCTTGAGTGGACTGATCATTTCTTACTCGTCGTCTACATTATTTTATGTTATAATATTCATGAATATTCAAGAACGTAATTGAGTTGCGAAAATTGCAACGGAAAAAATCTATGGTGATTATATTATGTTTGTTGAGCAATAAAGCAAATAGCTGCTCTACTCAGTGTAATTAAATAACGGTAAATTGTAGCTCTTAGTATCCCTCAAAGTTTTTTTTTTTTTTGTTATAACACGCACCACACTGTAACAAAATAACCAACTATGATTTAATTAAAATATTCCCCATATATTATGTAAAATATTTTAAAAAGGGAACGTTTCCCAAAAATAATGGGCAGCTAATAAAATAAAAAAAAATTGTAATCATTAATTAAGTATGAACGAAACAGTTTGATTTATTAATTTTTACCAACCGTGATATTTATCCTATATAGTCTATGGTGTATTCTTGTGTACGGAAAAGTTATATGCGAACTATATTTTTATGATCGGGAAAACTGTCAAACCAAAAAAAAATAAAAAATAATAATAATAATAAAACCATATGAAAATAGTAGGAAAATGTTTGCAAACAATAGAAAATCGGAGTCCATATATGTATGTATTATGAGTTTCAAGTGTTTCAACGTAATGTGGAGTGTGAGTAAATATATCATGAGAGATGAGGTGAAAGGATTAAATATTTCATTTTCAATAGCTTCAATGCAGTTTTTTTTTAAATATTATTTGCTGCCTCCCATACTGCTGCTTTTGTTTGAATTGTGCTGCTGCGGATGGAAGAAGGAACTTCTGACATAATATTCTTTTTCATTATATTTTATGGTCTTTTAAACTTTTTTAATTTTTTTTTTGTTTGTAAAAATTAAAATGTTTTTTTTACTGTTTTAATGACAAAAAAATTTATTTTTATTTTATAGTATGGTAATTAGAAGAAGATATGATTTTAATTTTGTATCCTTACTTTCTTTATTTTTTTTTTTTTTTATAAAGTGGCTAGTATTGCTTTTGGATATTAAAAACTTAATTAAATAAAAAAAAAAAATTTAACAGGATGAAGGTGGGTATTAAAAAACTCCTATCTTTTTGTGTGTATTTTTCCCAGTTTATCTTTTTGTTTGATTTAATAAGGAACTCGGGAGCGACTGTGTGGCTTCAGCATTTTAGTTATGGTAACATTTTTTTTTGTTAAAAGCATTTAATTTTACAAAGTTAAGACTATACTTCCGGTGGATAATTTTTTGTGTTCTTTGTATGCGATTAATTATATTATGTTCTAGATAATGCGAATAGTGGGATACCCTTTAGTCTGTTTTAGCTATAGAATCATCTGCACTTATTACTCTTGCCGGTATATTAAACAACTTTATGCTTGCTTTAATTGATGAAACCAGTCTACAAATATTTTTCTAGCTTTCTACAAATATTTTGAAGCTTAATCACAAAAAGTATCTTTTCTGATCCAGTGAATACTCGAATAAAATCGCATTACTTTCAACAATAACAAAAAATAAAATCTCAAACAAACTTTATTCAATTCAATTAATTATGATTATTACATTTTATAAATAAAATTTTCGATGAGCTTTTTGTTTCTGAAATACATGTTACACAAAACCAGTTTTGTTGTATCATTTTTTTTTGAAAAGCACAAAAATGTAAAGTAATTTTTATTAAACACACAAAAAATAAAATAAAATAAAATAAAATTGAAACAACAATTTTAGGTTTATCAATTAAAATCTGTGTTATTCCGAAAGAGCTTTTTTACAAAAAAAAAATGTATTTTATTCACGATGAAACTACCACTTTTATTCAAACACAAAAAAAAATACCGTTGTTTTGTTTTGGTTGGGTTTTTGTGCAGCAATTTTTATTTTATTTTGTTGTTAGGGGTGGGAATTAGTCGAAGGGAACAAAATATAATGGAAAAAGATGAAAATGAATTTGATGTTGAATTTTTTTTTTGCGTAGATTTTCGACTGGAATAAAAATGTTGTCATAATTTTTTTTGGTTATGTTGAATGCTATAACAAAAAATTTATTATCTTGAAATTCATTTTCCAACTATTTTCTTTTTTGTGTAAGTATGTGTGTTTGTGTACCAAATAAAATATTGGTGGTATGTAGGTATAGCAGAAAATACCATAATAAAAGAATATTTTCGAATACAGTGTGAAATTTTTGTGCCTACCATAGGTGTTGGGAAAACGTATATTTATCCGTCCTGGTTTTTTTGTGAACTATATAGAGGATATTGTGTATTGAAATATAAATAAATCAGAATAGCATAACTGCTGTTTAATGAGTGGAAATTGATAAAGTGCTAGAAAAAATATTTTATTGAGGTAAAAATTTCGTTTTATATTTATATCAGAGATAAATGGCTCTGCGATTCAATTCACCTTCTCTAGGTGACATGGTCGAAAGACCTTAGGCCCGTTGTACATTTCAGCTAAGCTAAGCTAAGCGATGTGAGCTAAATTCTTATCCCCCGGTTGAAAATAAAAAATTTTAATGGGAAGATATAAAATCAGCAATGTAAGTTTGTATAAGGCTAGTTATCAGCTGGAAAGTGCAAAGGGGTGAGCTAGGCGAGCTAACAAAGCTAACGAAAACTACATTTCTCGCTTAGCTTAGCTGAAATGTGCAACGGGCCTAAAGAGCGGATTTCGAAACCAGCTCATCTTTGATTGAAAAATAATTATATTTTATTAAAACTTAGCACATCAATTATTTCTTGAATTCAAACATCAAACATAACTAGCGTGTTTTATCAAAGCAACCTTGATTATACAAGCCATAATCTAAAAAACGAAGCTTTTATAAGGGAATTAGAAACGAGGAAAAAACCAAAATTTCCATAGTAAAACACATAAAACATATAAGAAATCACTTTTTTTCCTAAGGCAAATTTGTAAATGAAAACATTGCAAATTCTTAATTATGATTTCTGAAATATTTTCATAAATGTTTGAATTTCAACATATATAAGCCTCATTTAAGTAAATCGTTTTCATTTTCTTGTAATAATTGATTTATTTAAACCAAAATATAAAAAAAAGTTCATAACAACAGCATTCTGGTCAAATTAAAAAGAAAAGCTTACTAGAAATCGTGTGCATTAAGTCAATATACATAGATGGCAGTGGGCAGTAAACATTTTGAAAAACCGTACCAAAAATCGCCACCTGGGGAAATTTGAGTTCAAAAATTGTGGGAAAAGCAAAACAAGTTAACAAAATATTAAGAACGTGTCATAATTTTGTGATTAAACAATTTTTTTCGTATTTTTCTGTATAAATCTGAGACATCTAACGTACACTAGTAAAACTAAAGATAAATGTAGCAAGTATTATTTTAATTCGTCAAAGCCAACTATGATGTATTTTTCAAAATGAAAGTTCGAAAAATATATTTTAGGAATAATTTAATTTTAATATTTCTGCAATTAATATTTACTTAATACCAATAAACCCTTCCTATATATTGTTGCTAAAGATATGTAGAACACTTTTGTATAAAAATTTTGTAACATTTTTGCTTTTTTCAATGAAAAACTTGAAGCTAAAAAACACCATTTTTACTATGGATTGCTATGGAAATTAGTGAAAAGTTATACCACTAAAAAAGCTTCGAAAAAATACGTCATAATGATTGTGGCTCTATACTCTAGAAGGCTCTGGTTTTATTCCAAACAACCCTTGTTCAAATTTAAACTTTTTGATTTGAACTAGCTACTTGTTTTGATTATCATACCAAAGAAAAAAAATTCATTTAGTAGCAGATTTCAGAGAAGTAAAATAAAATATTAAGCTATTTATTAGAGCTATTTGTTAGAGCTAAATATTCTAAAAATAAATTTTAGCTAAATTTTATATTTTATAAGTACAAGTGGACTGTATTCTATGTAATACATTTTTATTATTTTAAATTACAAAATTAAACTAATGTTTACGACAGTTCAAAATTGAATGGTGGGTTCTATAGTAAAGTGAAAACGGAAGTGAAGTCAATTTCTAAAAACACTCTTTCAGTTAATGCGCTAAAAATGCGCATGAATTTCACTTACTATTTTCATATTCCATTTGCAGGTGTATGATTCTCCTGTAGCAAACAAGCGAACATAATATACCCAAGTACACCAGGAAATGGGTTCACTCATAAAGAACACGAGACGATTTTTGTTTAATGTTTAATTATAAATATTTCACAATTTTAATAATAAAAAAATTTTATTTATACATTTATAAACAGCCTTGCTTTAAAGTATGGAGCACCCCAGATATTTTCATTTTATGCATATACATGTATATCGAAAGGAGAACGGAAACAGGAAAGTTATTAGAATTCATATTTATTATTGTCAAGTATTATTTAATACTTGATTACTCTCCCATTCGATTTAATAACCGCTGCCACTCTTTTCGGCATATTCGGCACCTGTAGATTATTTTTTTACAATAGTTAGGATCAATTTTCCTCCATTCCTCTTTTATTTTCAAAATTAATTCCGATTTTGATTTTGGTTCATGTAGCGAAATCTTTTTTCTCAGCATCGGCCACAAATGCTAAATAAGGTTTAAGTCCGGGGAGTGTGCTGACTACTCCAAAACGGATATTTCGTGACGAATAACTATTTCTTAGAAACAGTTCACGTGTGACATGGAGCGTCTTCCTGGTGGAATAGAAATGTCGACGTGACATTTCTTACGAAAAAAATTGTGGACGGATGGCATTAAAACCTCAGACAGCATGGTGGTACACGTCTAACAATTCATTCTTCCTTCGCAGATGAACACTTCTCCTTTGAAGGAAGCATTTTCTATGTGTCTTTTTTCGATCAACATGCACTATTCTCTATTTCTGTCTCACAGTAGCAAAAAGTCAACGTGCTCAACAGTATCAGTATTGGTTTGACGCCTACTTCTTTTGCATATACGATAATATTAATAATAATCAGAAGAAAACGATTGTTGTATCCTAAAATTACGTTTAATGCTAAGATATCCCCTAAAATTTGACATTGCTATTGATTCCAATTCCTTTGTGGCATTCATTAATGGCTTAAGCGACATACGATTACCAAATTCATTAAAATCGCAGGATTTTATAAATCCTGCTACTAAAACATTATTTAATGTTGACTGAAGATGAGAAACTTCAGACAAATTACTGCCAATTAAAAATGTTCTAGGTGTTTTGTACAAAAGATCATTTCTAGTTTCTGTAAAAATTTGTATTCTGTACTGTTATCAGTAAAAGGCTGTGTTATAAATTTCAACAGTTTATCTACATTTGGTTGGCTAATGCAATTTTTTGTTAAATTTGAAGTAATCAGTCTAGATAAAGGCTCGGAAATTAGTAAAGTACTGTCACTATATTCCTTTAAATGGATGGATAAATATTTCTTATAGGCAAAAATGTTTGAAAGTTTTTATTTACAACTTCCATGTGCACAGCAGGTACGCTGTGTAATTTTTGAAGGTGCGGAATAATTCTATCTATTGAATAAAGTTTTACAGAAAAAACAAGCAAAATTAGTTTGCGGCATTTTAAATTGTTTATTTATTTTTTTAATTTATTTGTTAAATTAATTACTTCAGAAAATTTTTCTGATTCAAAATCAAAAAAATTATTTTCTAAAAATGCCCAAACTAATTTGCTTATTTTTGAGTACCTTAATTGAAAAATATATACCATTTTGATAATGCAATCCAAACATTTTTTAAACGAACCCATTTTAAATGTAAGGTCATCGGCTTAGACATAAAAATGTTCAAGTTTTTGAAGTTCTGGTCCCACAACAATGATTTTTGGCTGAATTGTATTACCTTTCTGTTTATTTGTTGGATTTTCCGCTGCAAATTGTTAAAAGGTGTAACGTGCAAGATTAAATCAGTTTGACCTTCCAGTATAGTTGGCTTATAAGTTTTGTTGATCCTTCTAGGTTGTAGTAAGGCAAGTAACAAATGGATATAACGCAATGTTTTGAATCTGAAATGAAATGTAACTCATTAAAAAATATAATATCAAATTGAGTGATATGTATACTGGTAGGTATATTGACTTCAAGTCATAATTAAAATATATAGAGTATTAGAAAAATATCTGACTACACTGAAAAAAATCCTACATCAATGCAGACAAAAACTGCATTAATAGTACGAAAAATTCGTTAAAATGGAGCCAATACGACCCTTCGTTAATAGTACGAAAATCATACGTTAATATGGTGAAACACAAAAAAAAATATTTTAACCTTCACTACTTAAGTTGTAATATTTATGAATTGATTCGTATAAGATACGAAAAATGTTATAATTTTAATGAAGTTAAAAGCATTTGTGGATGAACAAATTCTTATGATTAACGTAAGAAATTAAAAATAACATGAAATGTTTCGTATCATTAACGAAATGTTACATCATATTAACGAATAAATTCATACATATAAGTTAAGTTTAGAAATTCATTATTTGTGCATACGAAAATATTCGTATCTAGGAAGAATGGAATACATAGATGATGAATGAATAATTCCCAAATATGAGGATTATTTTTTGAAAATGTTCCGGCTTTTTTATAGACAATATATTACTTGTAATTTGTAAATGACATTCACTGTATTTTCGATTTGGTAAATCAGAAAAATTACAAAGGCCAATCACTTATAATATATTTACCAATCAAAGTAGAAATATTATCCCCTCCCCTTTTCTTTCCCGCAGAGTCAATACAAAGTTTATCAACTCTCAAAAATTAGAAATCTCTTTGAGTTTTCGTGTTGGTAATTCGGTTTCGTATAGAAAAAGTAAGGTCTAGTCTACTCTTCAGGTAGCTACGACCGAACTACAAAAATTCTACTCTAAATTTTTACATTATATGTAAAACTAGAGTGTATCGACTTAGTGAATTATATTCAACTAAATCAAACTCAAAAACCCAAGCAGAAATCTAATTTGTGTGTGTATCATGATGTCATGATGATCAATAATTATCAGATTCGTTAATATGACGAATTTCGTACATAGTCTCATTCATAAATGTTATGAATTGTTCATAAATATGATTTTTTTATAAAATGACGCAAGTTGCACTAATACGCAAACAACATGTGATTGTATTTTACGTATAGTACAATAAACTAAACCATTTTTTAGTTTACGAACTATGATTCTTACTATTAATGCAAACATTCTTATGATTTTTTTCTAAATTTCATTTTTTTACGTAAATATAACAATTTGTACATTAATAGTACGAATTGTGGTTAACGAACGCCATTCGTAAATAAAACGCAAAATATTTTTTTCAGTGTATATATTTATGGGAAAACGTATTCAGGATCAAGAAACAAAAAAACCTCCAGTGTATGAAGCTTTTCGAAAAAGGTCAAACAATAAAAAAATGTAAGTTGTTTTTATTGTTATTAGCAAATTCCACGATTATCCTAATTATTACGTTCTATTTTATGAAACAAAGATAATAATAATAATAATATTTTTCAAACACCCTGCAAAAAACAGAAATAAATACGTTTTCATCTCAAACCGTTGACATTTTCTGTTTTCTCTGTTAAGTTGATCTACCTAACATTCACATTGTCAACAAAAATATCCTTTACCTTATGATAACAAATATCCTGGTATAGATCACGATATTATTCGAATATTAGCAACATTTTTAACAAAAAACATTTTTTTATTTAATTCCGAAAGTACTCAAAAATTTAGACGATTTGAAAACCGAACAGATATTGAAAAATGTAAATCAGGATCTATACCCAGGTATATACTGACGAGGTGAACGTTAATGCGCAAATTTATTTTCCATTTCATTTTGGGAAATATAATTAAATATGTAATTACAATCTTATAATAACTAAAAACTGTTAAAATAAAATACATAGCGATAAGCTCATGCCGCAGTAAAAGACAAAAACTTACTCTGATCTATGTCGCCGTAGAGCAAAGTTTTGATAAGATTTGAAGACGCTTTATCTTTAATTTCACATGAAAATATCGGAATAAGTTTCAAACAAAATGAGTCAAAGTTTGCCAACAAGTTATTTGCTTTACCCGCGAAGAGATAACCAAAGTCGATGCCAATCTATAAAAAAAAATATTGTTAGGCATATATCAAGGCAAAAACATTACAGCTTACTAACTGGTATCCATTGTCATCGTTATATCTGGACCATGCTAAAAGTAGATCCGTTTAGCTTACGCCATTGGTTGTGTTTTGCAAATATTTCATCCTAAGTTGACAATTTTTTTTTTAATTTTCCTGGATTTGTGAGACCACCCAAGGTGAGATATTTCTGTAAAGCCAAAGTTTCAAATCTTCTAATTCACAAATTAGCAAATACAAATATATAAATTGCAGTATTAGGTTTAAACATACCAATACCTTCATCAATTGTGATGATTGATGGTTGTGTGGTGACAATTTGGGTTTTATGGGCTTGGTCCAATGAAACGTTAGTCCATGTTGAGTGGAGCTTTCCTGTAGGATTTTTTTGCCAGGCTGACGGGGTAAAAAATAAATTGCCTTAAAACAGTTAAAATTATTATTTTCATTTTTGTAAATATATAATATTTTAACCTTTAAATGACACACTTAAGAAAAATCACTTAAATGCCACACTAGGGTCTTTTAGACCCCAGCTTGAAAATTGCCCATTATTTCTTGAATTTTTGGATATTTAGCTTTGACAATTTTTTTCAATATAGTTTAAAGTTTACTAAAGGAGACGAAATTTTTACATTAATGAAATTTTATTTTAATTATACCAAAAAAAAAAAACGTCTGGCTTTTTTTAAATAAACTAACCGTATTTTTTTAATTTTTAATATTTTTAGCTAAAAATTTAGCGGTGTACCCTTGAGATAGTATCTTTTTAGATAAAAATAAGTCCGATACTGAATCTTTAAAAAAAGATTAGACATATTTTGCAATATGAACGTTGAATTTTTTCTTATCGTCGAAGATGGCCGACCACGGCTCTGGCCAGCCGTTAGACGCTCTCCTACATACAAAAGCCGTTGATCCAAAGTACCTACTTTCATATCTTTCTGGTCTACTTCCGTGGCATTCTTTGGAGCACTGCACATCGAAAAGTCTGAATCATTATAGTTACTGTCCTCAAACACGTTATCTACTCCTCATGAACATGTTATCTTCTCCTCATCATCGTTAACTTGCACTTCTTGGACGGTTCAACTCCGTAAATTATGCGCCATCTAATAATACGTCAAAATCAAAAGAAATATGTTAAACTAAACAAATTTTAACATCGGGCGCAGTCTTACTCACGACCAAAAACAATAAAACAACACAAGAAACGGCAAAAATAACTTTGAAAAATTATTTCGTATACAATACAAATATTTTCATTAAATTTTTATCAAATCCGATCACCTAGAGATCTTAGTCATATCACATTTTTCTTGTCTGGTCAAGGTCTATTAGTCTGTCTTTGTTTCTTGAAAATCGGATAAGTACCTTTCGAATTACTTTATTTACAGGCAGATATCAGCAGTGGGGATATAATGCATGCCTACAAATTATTCCGATTTTCACACAAATATACGTATATGACACACTGGGGTCCATTAGACCCCATCGTGATTTTGGACCTTTCTACACAGCTGCTATCGATCAACCGGCTTGCGCTGAGTACGTATGCAGGTAGTGCAATATCTCAACTATAGCAAGGAAGGGCCACGAGATGCATTTCCGGCGGAAACATTTAAATATGTACGATTGAAAAAGGTCTGGGGTGCACTGGACCCCATGTATCATTTAAGTGTTAATTATATAATTATAATTAACTTACGGATTTTTCATTCGGAAAACATTTTTCAATAGCATTTGTAAATTTTTCCATTTCGGAACAACTCATTTTCCTATTTTGATTGGTATAAAAATCCACTAAAGTACTTACTATACTAGCACTTTTTGTTTTTGTTTATCTAACTGTAACTCTTCATCTACATGTATCGATCATTTCTTTGCCCGTCTTAGGTCAAATGATCTCTCATGTTTACGAACTTCGGTAATCGATCTTAAGATTTCGGATCATCATTTTATTGAGGTTTTATTTAAGATTTCTAAAAATTTAGAATCTCAAACTTATTTTCGATCTGATCGCTGTACCAAGATCAATTTGGGAGTTTTATGCGCTATATTTGAGCATATGGATTGGAATTTTGTTCTTGACTGTGATGATTCATCTATGGCTCTAGATCTCTTCCTTAACACACTCTCGAGTTTATTCGAGCAATGTCGCAAATACTCCCAAGTTAAAAAAGTCAGACTTTTACAGCCATGGATTTCTTATGAGCTTACCTATCGAATTAATAAAAGAAATGTATTGTACAAAAAATTAAAAAAACAACCGGTTAATTCGAATCTTTAAGCAATCTATAATAGTAAATGCAAACAAATTAATGAGGATATCAAAAAGGAAAGAGAAGCGTATTACACAAATCGTTTTTCAGTCAACCGCGGTGATGTTAAAAAAAACTGCAATGTCATCAATGAAATTTTAACTAAAAAACCTAAAGCTTGCTCGATTATAAATATTCTATGTATAACATAATGGAACTCTTCTATCATCTAGGTCAGACATTTCTAATGAGCTTAATTGCTATTTTACAAGACGTGTTGCTGATAATTTAAGAATTAAACATTTTACGAATGTCATGCCAGTTAACTATGATCTGCCGTACGATAGTTGTCCAGATTGAGTAATTTCATTTTGAAAGCGATTTCTAAACTTGTTTGTCCTGCCATTGCCCATATTTTCAATCTGTCTTTCATTCAGGGAATTGTACCTGTGAGACTCAAATTGGCTACGATAATTCCGATATTCAAAAATGGTGACCGCAACCGTAAAGAAAACTATAGGCCTATTGCTCTCCAGCCATTGATTCTGAAAGTGCTTGTAAAGGAGTCAAAAATAGAGTTACCACATTTTTAGATAGGTTTGCTATTCTTAGCACTCATCAACACGGATTTCGTCAAGATATGAGTACTGAGACGGCTCTATTGGAATTTTTGAATAATATTTACAAACGACTAAATGGTGGTAAAGTTTGTGCGGGTTTGTTTGTTGATGCTACGAAAGCCTTTGACATGGTCGACCATATACGTCTCCTATCGATTCTTTTTGACATCGGGTTTAGAGGTGTTTCGAATTAATGGTTTGCTCCTTATCTCGAAAACCGAACGGTGAGAGTCAACATAAATGGAACATTTAGTGACCCTAGAACCTTGAACGTTGGTGTTCCGCAAGGTTCTGTGTTGGGCCCTTTGTTGTTTTTAATTTATACCAATTCTATCTTTAGATTAAAACTGTACGGTAATAGCAATTGGTTTGCTGACGACTTAGCTCTAGCGTATGTTGCTGAATCTCCGTCTGAGGTGGTCTCAATGATTAACTCAAATCTTAAGGTATTACATTTATGGATCAATAAGCATTGCTTAATTCTGAGTGAAAAGACAAATTTTATGTTTTTTAAAATCTGTGGTATCCAAATTTTGCGTAGTAACCTGGTAACATATCACAATTTTACTAAATGCTTTACCAATAATTGTCAAACTGAGTGTTTTAAAATCGAGTTAGTTAACACATTTATATATCTTGGTATCTATTTGGACTCCAATCTTAATTGGAAAACTCATGTCACCAACTTAATATTATACACGAATTCCGCTTCCAGGATTTTTTATCTCCTTCGTGATTTATTCTCTGTTTTGATATTGCTGTACCACGCGTTGGTAATGTCTAAACTGGGATATGGTTTATCATGTTGGGGTGGCTGCCATACAAGTACTTTAAAGCCGTTGTATGCTCAGCAGAAAATGATTTTGCGAACCATACTGAAGAAACAAAGACGCGAACCTTCTTGGGCTTTATTTAAGTTTAATAATATCTTGCCGTTGCAACACTTGTATATTTACAAGGTTTTAAAAAAATTTTATAAGCGGAGTGGCCATTGTAGTATAATGTTCGATGATCGCTATAACCTGCGTGGGAACCATCAACTATTTCACAATATTTCGAGATTTAATAATGATCACTTCCGCCGCTATATTCTTGTTGCAGCAGCTACATTTTTCAATGCTTTGCCGGATTTCGTTAGAAAGCTTATCTATTCTAAGCCATTTTTAACAGAAGTTAAAAAATGGTTACTTGAAAACTCAGACATTTCTTTTCTGTATCGTATTGTTATGTAACACAGCTGCAATTCGATTTGTTTTTATTTCAATTGGTATACTTGTATTTAACTGACTAATATTGCTATCTTTCAGCTATAGAAATATTTATTTTTTCTAACAATTTTTTTGTTTTTTAATGTTTCCGTTGCTTTTGTAGTATCTATTTTGTTTTTTTTTGCGGAGAATTCGAGGCTGCCGTTGTATCGACAAAGAATTCATATAATTTTATTTGTAATTTTTTGTTTTTTTTTTGCTTTTCTTAAATAGCTTAAGTTAATGTATTGTAATGAATATAAAATAAAATAATAAATAAATAAATAAATAAAATTGTGCTTATAGTAGGTTAGCACTTCTTGGCATTTAATACTATCATTGAGTATAATCTTTACATCATTTGCTGTTGGGTCCGTTACTATAGTTGAGGTGGTTGTATTAGTAATTGGACTTTGCGATCGGCTACTACAAACTGTATCATTAATTTTCTCAAGCCATTTAATAATTTTGTCTGTAGATCCTGCCGACCATGAAATTTGAACACGCTATAAAGCACAATTGAAATACACGAGTAGGCCTATATATTGCGGATTTAGATTTTATCAAAAAATTTAATATCCTTTATTTTAATTTTGTTTTCCGAAATAATTATTTTGATTATTTTATAGTGAAATAATGAATATTTAGTGAAATAATTTTTCTGCAATCGATATAAAATATTGCATTTCAAAATGTTGCATTAACAAAATATTGCAAATATTTTGTTTTTTAGTAGGTATCATTAATAGATTTAATATAATCCGCTCCTTCGTGCGGCACGCAGTGTGACATGTTTGCTGATCCCGGCTCGTACGTCCTCCGAAGCTCAAATCTAAAGCCCCTCGGACGGCTAAGCAGGGAGGAGCGCAGCGACCTCCCGCGTGCCCGTGAGAGTTACCGTACCCGTTAGCCTCTACAATTGTAAGTTAAGTTAGTCGATGTCATTTTTCTTCAATTTAGGCCCCTATTCACAAAATGAAAAAATTCTATAGCTGTAACTTTACGGAAATTGTTTCTAGAGCAAAAGTTACAGAGTACTAAAAATTAGTATTCACAAACTGTAAGAACTTCGCCACTGTAAATAAATACATTTGAATTCGCCGCCATACGAAAAATAGTAGCCTTTGATAAATCTAAATGTCAAAAAACGAATCATAACAAATCATTCTGGCTTGAAAGTCAAATGAATGAGAATGTACATATGAGATTTTTTGCAGGTTATTTGATAGACAGGTAAGTAAACTATTTTTGCACAGAATAGGATCCGACATGGCCTTTTCCGTGAACTAAATCCCGCCTTCGTAAAAAAAAATAAAGCATACATGCGTATATTTATTTTTAAATTTCGGCGGCCATCTTTTGTAATCCGGTAGACTAACATTTCACACTCAAATACGACAAATGGGGTGATCACTTTATACCTTCAGTTTGTCGGCATGTGTAAATTATTTATTTTGACTTTAGTAGAGAGCGTAGGGGATTACCGGTAGCAAGGCGTTCCTTGGCATTATGGCGTCGCATAGACCATTGTCATGGGGGCTAAGAAATCTCACAAGAATCTGAACACTTTCTCAAATGTGTAGTTATATGAGTTCAGATGTTGTTTTTTGGACTGATTTTCAGTTCCACAAACCTTCACCAAAATTCTGAAGAAAATAGTTATTTTCATAAGAGTTACAAACACCATCATGGATACGTACTATATTGATTCGTTATAAGAACACAAAGAAATCCTAATATACAATTTTTAGTGAAAATCTCAAAAACTACAAAATAAATCATCTTGAATTCTTGCAGGTTAATAGATGCTATCGAGAGTAGTACTTCCTGAAAAAATCATGACGAAAATGGTTACTCTGCCGAGTTATGAACTAATAAAATCAAGATATGGAGCTTTTCGTTAACAAATTTGTCACTGTAAACTTACAGAGCATAATTTTCATTTATATGTTAGAGTCTAGTTACATTTCATGAATACCATTTTAGTACTAATCGGAAATTTTACGGTTAAAGAGCTAATTTGCATTTCGTGAATAGGGACCTTAATTTCCTCAGAATAGAGCAAAAAGTGTACGGGAAATTGTTATGCAAGATTTTGTATTGTAATATTTTATAATTGCAACATTTTTTAATTGCAATAGTAATGCAAAATTTTATATGCGAAATTTTGTGATGCAAGATTACATACCCAGCCCAGTTTTTCTATGTCCCTTATTTGAAGTTAATTTTTCACATGAGCAGGCATTTATATACATTAAGATGGTTCAGATTCAATTAATAAAAAACAAATTTTAATAATTAATTTGCATACACACATTTTATTTAAAATTATAATTTCAAAAGTTAGTTTCTCTTCTTGAGATATGTTTGAAAAAATATTATAAAAATTAAACTAAGTTTAATGCATTAGTGATATAAATCAATAAAGAGCTATATTATTATCGATGCCTTTAAGGGAAGACGTTTCCTCTTTAGGCCGTCTATTAATCATAATATATTTCACCTTTTTTTTCTAGATATTTCATTTGGAAATAATTGTTCACCAGGGCCCTATTGCACCGACTACTTATCACTTATTACTTATCAACTTATCATAAGTTAGTTTTTTTGATAATTATATGTGATAAGTGTTTCACCAAAAGTAAAAAAATCACACTCACTTATCAATTTAAAAACTTATCAAATTTTGATAATGATAAGTGATAGCGTTGCACAACAGAATGTCTATAACTTATCAAATGACAAATTATCAAATTTTTATGATAAGTTGTAATGATCCATGAGTAGGATGGAACCTGGCTATTTATGAACCGATTAGGATGAAACTCGACAGGTACAATGAAAATTGGATTCAAAAATGATTTTTAGATGAAGTTCTGGAATATGGCCATGTACGATGGAACTTGATTATTTTTCAACCGATTAGGATGGAACTCGACAGGTTCAATGAAATTGAGATTCACAAATGATTTTTAAATGAAATTTTGAAATATGGCCATTTATGATGGAACTTGGTTATTTCTCAACAGATTAGGATAAATCTCGACAGGTACAAAGAAAATGGGATTCTAAAATGTTTTTCAGATAAAGTTCTGGAAAAAGGGACATTTCCATCATAATTGGCCATATTCCAGAACTCAATCTAAAAATCATTTAAGAATCCCATTTCCATCGCGTGCATGCTCAATTTCATCAAAATCGAATAGGAAATCACCAAGTTCCTTCCTAATTCGCCATATTCCAGAATTTCATCTAAAAATCATTCAAGAATCCCATTTCCTTTGTACATGCTTAATTTCATCAAAATCGGATAAGAAATGGGCAAGTTCCTTCCTAATTAGCCATATTCCAGAACTTCCTCTAAAAATCATTTTAGAATCCTATTTCCATTGAAAATGCTGAATTTGATCAATATCGGATAGGAAATGGCCTGAAATGAATGGTAAACATAAAAGTAAACAAGTTTTTGGTGACAAGATTTTGTAAAACAAGATTTTGGAGAAAAGATTTTAGAAACAGTCTTTTGTAAACAGTATTACGTGGAAAAACAGTAATACGTGGTCAACCCTATGCCGTTACGTACCATATGTCGTTTTAAAATATGACATTTTCAAGTATGCCATAGTGTACCATATGCCGATTTGAATTATGCCATTTTGAAATATGCCGCAGTGTATCTTATGCCATAGTGTACCATATGTCGATTTGAAATATGCCGTTTTGAAATATGCCATAGTGTATCAAATGCCGTAGTGTACCATATGCCGTTTTGAAATATGCCGCTTTTTCATATTCCATAGTAAAATACGCCGTATCGACCGAGACCCGATCCTATCATAAGGCAATCGTTTAGAGATAGGCCGGACGTCGTTTTCGAGGAGGCATTAAAAACAACCCTAATTTTGGTTGTGCTACTACTTTTCATCACCGCACTGCTGCTATATGCTATGTTGTTAATCAGTTTGGTCAATATTTTCGACAACTTTCATGTGAACATTGTCATACATTTTTTATATTCGGCATATAATTCGGGATTTTTAATTGTATTGTTAAAGTTAGCCGAAAGTCAGCAGGCGAAACTGAAATGTCAACAATGTCCCCTGTTAATATCACTCGGGAGTGAACAAAGTGGTAATGCAGTTTGCGTTATCCCAGCCGAAAATAAAAAGAAAGGTCATTACCAATCGATAGTGGTCAGCCCAAAAATTACTATGGACGCATGGATAGCATTGAAGAGCTTTGTCAATATTCTTATATTAACCCAGAAAAATTTTTAAAATTGGAATAAAATTAGTCTCTAGAGTGTTATGTCTGAACATGGATTGCATTGATGTGACTTATCAATAGGTACTGCAGGAAAAAATTTCAGTTGAAATTTCTCGTTAGGAATCTGGGAAAGTTCGATTTTCCAAAAAAACATTAAAAAATTTGTACAAAATCAACATTTAGAGCTTTTATCTGTCGCAGGAAGAAAATTCAGTTCAAGTTTCCCGTGGGAAATCTCGTAAAACTCTATTATCCAAAAATCATTGGAAAATTGAATATTTTTTCCTGCAACAGCTATTGACAAGTCACTTCAATGCAATCCATCTCCAGACATATCATTCTAGAGGTTGATTTTATACAATGTTTCTAATGAATTTTGGAAAATCGAATTTTCCCAGATTTCCCATGGAAATCTTGAAATAATGTTTTCCCAGCGATAGCTATTGATAAATCACATAAATCTATTTTCATCTGATGTACACTCTAAAATCTGATTTTATTCAAATTTTGTGGATGGTTCTGATATTCCGATATTTTCCACGATTAGATGGAATAAAATGTATACAAGTATTTACACAAGTTTTTATTGCAATTTTTGCATCCTATTTACTTTCTGTGGCTGATAACCACAAATTTTTTTTATTTTCGGCTGGAATGTTTATAAGGCAATCTGCATTATCGACTTTATACTTTCAAATAACTTTAACAGGGTATTTGGGGTATGGATGATGTTTATGAAATGTAATTGTTCAAAGTTTTTTATAAATAAAATTACAACTTTTTAAGATATCTAAGTGGATTATTTGTCTTTGGTCTGGAATGATCTACAACGTTCTTTTTCTGTATGTTATAGAAAAAAACCTCACGTTGCCCTAAGGCAGATGTGTTCATATTATTTTTTTGTTTTTTTAGCTACTTTCCAGTACTACCAAATTCAAATGCAGTGATGCTTTATGCCGGCAGACGATGTTATATTATTTGCAATAAAACCGTAGCATGGGGAAATCATTTCTTGTGTTCTGTCCTCTCAGTCTAATGGTTCAATGTTTTGAACATATTGTTGTTTGAAAGTGATTCGCGCGAATAGGTAATAAAGTGCAATGTTGATTGGTTGGTGAAAAAAAAAGATACGTGTATTCAAATAAAACTTTATCAGAGTCGTGTTTGATTGGTCGAACATTGAACATACATAGAATAGAAAAGAAAAAAAATTATTCACATATGATAAACTAAATTTGGTAATAATTTCTTGTTTTATTCGTAATCCATTAGCAGTCGGTGCGGTTTAATAATTCGCACAAAATTCAAATCTGTATATAACATAAGTACATCCCACATTACATTTTCCTATGAAATTTTAATCCTTTAAAATTAAAAAAAAATACGTTATACCTTTATATCTATGAAAAGTTAGAAAAAATTAATCTCAAACACGAGTAAAAGAAAAATTCGTAATACAAATTTCGCCCAATTTCCTTATACCTACTTGAAAGACCGTAATCAGATATTAATTAAAAAAATTTCATTACGCTTACTGTTGATTTTTAAATTTTTTTTTTTTATTATCTATCGGATGTGCCATTTTCATTGGTTTTCTATTTTAATTTTCCTTTTCGAACCCAATTTAGAAGACCCAATTTAGAGAGAGACACAGACAAACTCTCGTAATTCATTTACTCGCATTGGTATAGGTATTTTGTGTGCTTTTAAAAACTCGTAATAATGAATTTTATTTGATTGTTCAGGATAATAATTAATATTCCAGTAAAACAAAAGAAATAATTTCAAAATCGTGTACAATATAAACAATAAACCTTTTTAGAAAAAGTTGTTATTGTTGTTAGAATTAGAATTAAGAAACATCAAACAGGTATATTATAAAATGTTCCTGAATATTTGCGTTTATAAAACGTCTTATATTACACAATCTTAAGACCAAGCAAAAATACAAAGTGTTTGCTGGGATGGGGAGTTTGAGTATATAGTAAAAGCAAGCGCAGACATGAAAAAAAAGGAAAACATTAAACCATCCTCTGTTGAACCGTATCCAAAGTACAAAACAAAAACGGATAAGAGTTTTAACCCTTAGCATAATTCTAAATATATTCAAATCAGTGGATTTTCAAGTTTTTTTCGTTTTTTATCCTTTTCATCTCTTGTTGTCGTTGGTGTCGTGTTTTTTTTTTTTTGTTTTTGTATTTTGCTGATAAAATTAAGTAGATAAATATTTAACGTAGGCTTTCGCAGAGATGAGAAAACAAGCAAAAGAAAAAAAAATGGTAAAATAGGGTTAAAAGCTTATACCTTTGATTTATGATGATAATGATGATTACACGATGGTTTCTCTCCAGTTTTTATTTTTTATGTAATTTATTCCGCTGCAAAATTTGTTCGCTACAAATTTCTTATAGACCTTGCTGTGACTGAATATACTTACACAGAACAATAAACACTAACACATATATTGTCAAATTTATTATCAAATATGTTAGATGTTGACTTATGTATGGTTGTGGCTTGGAATGGATTTTTGTTTTTGTTTATAACGGTTAAGACCACAACAGTAAATAAATAAAGAGATATGTGAGGTTGGGGCAACTGACAAAATTTCGGATAAAATTTGATAAATTGGTTGAGGATATGTTTACAAAAAAATGTTTGTGTTAAATTTAAGTAACATTTCTTTTAATTTTCCAAAATCCAAAATTCCATAACATAATTCCAAAAAAAAAATTCCAAAATTTAAAATTCGCCCGTGAGAGTTACTGAAGCCGTTAGCCTTTACAATTCTAAGTTAAATTAGGGGTTGGCCAACTAATACGTGTCATTAATAGATTCTATATAATCCGCTCCTACTTGCGGCATCCAGTGCGATATGTTTGCTGATCCAGGCTCCTACGCCCCAAGAAGTTCAAATCTAAAGCCTCTCGAAGATTTAAGCCCGTCAGAATTACCGAAGCCGTTGGCCTCTACACTCTACTCATGCACTCATGCAATTTATTTTCCTGAATTATAGATTTGGAATTTTTTAATGTTCGAATTTTGGATTTAGGAGTTTTGGGTCCTGGAATTTTGGGTTTCGAATTTTACGCCTGGAATATTCGGTTCAAAAACTCATCTAAAACTCGTCACTTTAAACGGGCTTGGAATTAAATTTCCAAAACGCCATATTCCAGGCAGAAAGTTCCAAATCCAAAATTCCAAAATCTAAAATCCAAAATTCAAAATTCCAAAATCGAAATTCCAAAAATTCCACTCCAATTCATTTTCCTGAAAATAAATTGGAATGGAATTTTTTAGTTGCTAAGGAAACTACTGTAAAATCAGGAAAATTTTCAGGAGTGACTCTGATAGATATTTAAATTGGTCTACCTAACTATTGTAATTCTGTTCTGTATATTTATTTTTTTAGTCATGAAAATTGGTGAGTGTGTTAATAATAAAGGTACACGTCGCCTATACATTGATGGTTATCAATACTATTTTGATTACTCGCAAAAATCAGACAATAAAGTCTGCTATTAGAGGTCCGCTAAAAGAATATCTTTTCGATGTAAAGTTTTGATATTCCGATGAAATATTAATTCTTATGGAAAACATGAAATGTCTGTTCAGCCATCACAATATGAGCATGATGCTCAAAGCTCATCAATGCATGTGTCAATGGTGAATTCTAAATTAAAAAAATTGGGCAAAAACTCTTCTATTTTACTGTCGCAACTTATTCGTAACATTACTGTCAGCTGTGACCCAAGAGCCCATGAGTATTTGCCAAATAAAAATGACAGAAAAAAAAAATTTGTCGTGTATGTTCTAGCGTTAAAAAATATATTGGACCAAATATGGTAACAGGTATGCATACGAAACGAATTAAGATATTTGGAGGACGAGCTTTTTGTTTTATCTTAGAAAACATTCAGTAATGAAAAAATTATTATTTTAGGAACATTTACCGGTTTAAAATTTTTGTCGCAAGCATCAGTATGGATAATGGTTGGGACTTTGTACATCGTGCCAATAATTTTTAGACAGTTGTTCAGTATTCACGGGGTTTTTGAAGGATATGTGCTTCCTTTAATTTTCTATTTAATGGCTAAAAAAAATAAGGTCTGTTATAATGAATTTTTTTTGACTTGCACCGGTTAGCATCTGAGTTTAATACAAAATTGATCCCACAAGTCTTTATAAGCGATTATGAAATAACCATACATCGTTCTGCTTTGGAGTTTTTTCCGAATATGAAATTTAAGGGATGTTCTTTCCATTTTAGTCAGCTAATTTGGAGGAATATCCAAAAGTTTGGGCTAACTAAAAGTTAGGCTAATTCAGAAGAATTTTAACTAAAAATCAAAATGCTTAAAGCTTTGGGTTTTATACCCCTCGACTGTAGCTCCCGGTATTTTGGAATTTTGTACTCGGAAAACAAAAATAAATTTAATTTAAATTTTTGGAATAATGGAAATGGAATTATTTTTCTGGTATTTTGTCTCCAACCCCATTTGACGATTAAAAAAATAAATTTCAAATTTCAAATTGCAAATTCCAAACTTCAAATTCCAAATTCCAAACTTCAAACTGTAAATTTCAAATTCCAACCGCCAAATTCCAAATTCCAAATTTCAAACTTCAAATTCCAAATTCCAAATTTCAAATTCCTAATTCCAAATCTCAAATTTCAAATTCGAAATTTCAAATTCCACACTACAAATTTCGAAATTTCAAATTTTATACTCTGTCAACGCGTTTCATCCAAATTGTTTTCAATCCATGTCCAAACAAACTATTACTTGTGAGTACAGAGGAGTAACAATAATAACATGATCGTAGTCGATACCCTTGTACTGGAATGCATACAAAATACGACGTTTAGGTAAAACAAAAAAACGACATTTAGGTAAGACAAACATAATTATTTGATCTTCACAAATATAAAAAAAAACGATCTGTTGGTGCATTAAGTCTTCCATAGTCACTTTCGTCATTATAGTAGTTCTTATGATAAATGAGATATTCGGAGGGTGCTTCTATTATATCATTCTTTTTTAGAAAATTTTGATCGCACTGAAGACAATTTAGTTTTTTATTGAAATTATTTTCATTGAATCATCTGTAAGGTCTTATACATCTAAACTGACAAAATTGTTAGATATATTTGAGGCGTCTTCCATAACAAACTCTAATTCATCGGTTGCGGGCATCTCACAAACTCCAATAGGGACACAATTTATCTGCTGTTGAATAATTTCGGCCAAATTACTGAGAGGTTTGGGAGATTCGTCTAAGTCTTCTTCACAATTGGAAATTTTAGAAAATTGGTTATTTCTGCAATATTATGATTGAATTCGAAAACTGATGAATTTTTATTATGCCCGTTATTGAATCTTGAAGTTAATAAATAATCTATTCCAATGTTTTCTGACTGGATTTGTAAGGCTACCTCTCTAAATCCATTTATTGTTTGGGTTAGCCCATTAAAGCAGTAAACAGTGACCTTTTTGCGATTTTAATTTTTGAAACGTAATCAGCCATATAGTCTAGAAACACTGCTATTTCACTATTTACCGTAAAAGCGTTCCCAAATTTATTTTTGCTTTATTTTGATTTTGAATTTAAACAATCAAAAAGTTTATCCATAATTTCTATAAAATTATAAGTAGCGGTGGCAACTGATACTTCATCATTGCTTATCTTTTTTAGTTCAATTGCAGTTTTGATTGCTACGCTTCTACTTAAAGCCTGGACCGCTAATTGCACCCTCAGTTTTCAAATTGATTAGGATAAATATGCTTTTTTGGTAATTCGTGGACAGAATTTGGTAACTGAGTTTTGTTCTAACTCATAAAGCTCTTTAATTATAGACCAACTCACCCTTTCATCTGGACATTGCAAATCTTCGTTGCAAATTCGTTACTGATTTTATATGATGAGGCGGGTCGAAAATCCCAATAATTTTTTGGTTAGCGTATTCAAAAAATGGTCTGTGAATTCATATACCAAACATTTTATAGCACTTGCGATTACTAGATCCTTGATCACAAAATATACCTCTTACTTACACCTAAGTCTTTGCATTTATCTAAATTTTGGTTTATAAGCAAAAACAACTTTTCGGACTTTATTGGTTCGCTAGATACAAAATAACTAATTACAAATTTTCAGTTCGATATTATGCTTCTTATCATGACGCAACAAACTATTTTTTCCATTTTGTCTACCCTCTCTGTACCATAATCGGAATAAATGTTATACACAAGCTCGCTTTTGATGTAAATTTCGTCAAATATTAATACGACTTGCTTTGAATCGTAGCTCATGTCGCAGATTTTTGCTTTAATTCCGGAAAATATAATTTCATTAAACCCAGGGCTCAAATGTTTTATTAGTTGCCACCTCACTAAAGAAGTAAACAACGCAAACCCTAATAATTTTATATGACTCCGAATTTTTTATGGTACAACTTTTCAGCCAGGTTTAGTAAAATACATGACTTTCATCCACACGGGGGTGTGAAATTTACACTTATGCGGGCATTTAGCGAATGTAAAGTTGTGTGGATAGTTTTCACATGACGAATGTCATTCTCGCTTAACCGCTTACATTCGCTAAATAAGCGAATACACGCACAAAAGTGTACATTTCACACCTCCTGTGGATGCGACTTTAGAATAGTCGGTTTGTGTCATCAGAAACTTACTAAAAATATTAGACATGGTAAAGTGGAGCCACCAATTTTTGATGTAAACATATCTTTAGCGGCAGGAGTAACTAAAATATTGTATAGAAATCATGTTACGGAAACCAAAGTGCTGAACAAAAAATATTGCATGTATGTGTGAATATTGACAAGAACAAAAAATAAATTAATCGTAAAATCAACGCAAAACCTACGCATACACATACAATATACAACATCATCCGGTATTTCAAAAACATCGTGAGCCGAATCAAAACCAACACAAATGTGTTATACAAGCCATATTATTTCCGTGACGCACGCATATTATTAAATCCAAAACCTACTATTTTCTGTCAGTGTTAGTGATATTTTATACTGTTTTTGATACAAACTACAATTTAAAATCAAAGTATGTAAAGATTATACTGTATTATGACGCTAATACTTACAGAAATAGTAGGTTTTATTTTGTGTTTGTATGGCAATAATATGGCTTGTATAAGACATTTGTGTTGGTTTTGGCCGAATACAAAAAAAAAATTTAAAAAAAAACCGCCTACTTTAATTTATTTTATTTTGAAAATATCTGCTATATATGGCCGGAGCAGCAAGTGTTTTTGAAAATGAAAATTAGTGAATGAAAGTTTCGTACCGCCTCCGTCAAAATTAGTTTTATTTATTTTCTGTACGTTTGGTATGAAGAAATGGTTAGTTATTATAAGACGAGCTCATCCGTTATTTCAACAAATTTAGAATTTAGATTTTATTTAGAGAGAAGTAAGCTGTAACTACATAGTGATTTTCGATTATTTGAAAATATAACACTTTTATTTGGTGAAAGCTACTTAGTCTTAAAACACAGTACCAGCGGTTTCATTTTGGTTCACTTTCGCGCATCTTTAAAAAATAAAACAATATGGTCGGAGATCGATACAAACAAACATCAAATTTGTTCGGCGTCGCTAGTTTCTGTAAATTTTAAAATAAATGTGAGCAAACCTTTGACAAGTAAAGCCGTGTTTACTACAAACTAAAACATATTTTTCATATCGAAAACACGAAATTGATATCTTTCTCCGCCATCTTTAAATTTGTTGGTCAAAGATATAGGCACATTTATCGATAATATAGTATTGTTTAATACGTGAAAACAAAGTACGGCCTTATTTCTAAAAAATGTCAACCTTAAGTATTTTTAATTTTTATAATTCATATCTAGTTGTCTGTTTAATTCGTGTTTTTTGCTTTTGCTTAGATTTTTGGATCGATACAGAAGACTTAATCCATGTGTCGCTGTTTTTTGACAGCGATGACCCTTCTATAGATCACCAACATTTATTTGATCTCATTTGAATCGAACACACATACATTTACTCTTCGTACACACAAACATAATTTTGGCAAAAAAGCAATTTCCAGTTTTATACCTAACATACAAACAACTATAAAGAAGAGTAAACTAATTAGAACAGAATAATATGTTCTACAATTCATATCACATATACATTAACCAATACAATGTGATATGAAAATACCTGTCTAGCGGTACATGGGCAATACAGTTATTATTTTTGGAACACATTTCTCCTTGTTCAATTTATTTCGCATCCACTTTCCCTCATTTAAAGTTATTATTGATGTGTACTAAATTCTTTTAGTATTAAAGGTCGTATATAAATCTTAATAGCAAATTACTATGGGACGCCTTTAAAATAATAGTACGCCATTACGGTTTAGCAGGTTTAGGAAAAAGGAACTGGGGACTATGTGACAAGCGAGTGGGATTCAGTAAAAAAAGATAACGTTAATTCGGATTTTGTATTATTTTGTGTTTTATTATTTAATATTTTTGAATGGTTCACACTTCTACAGTGATGCCCCGTCCAGACTGAAGTACTGAGTAAAGAATTATATCGGAAAATTCGCACGATGCTCACATAATATTGTGATCTAAATAAAAGGCACAAATTTTCAGAAAATAAATTTTGAACATTGTGGATTCTCTCTGAACGGAGTAATTTAATAAGGATTTTTAACAGTATACTTACTAGAAATGTATAACTTTGTCTGATTGTAAAGGTCGAAAATGAAAAGTGGCAAATGCGACTTTAATTTCTGCTCAACGCGTGTCAGATGTTAATAATGTACCATTAATTGTGAGTCTGTGATTTGGCGGCATGAGAGTAGAAAATTTATATTGTCGTAACCAATTGTGATATTAGGGACGGAGTCTCCAAATTTAAGAAAAACCGAGACATATTTTAAGGATCTTGCCCAAAATAACAGGAAATGTTTATAAAATATAAATGGTTGGTTTGGTGAACTAAACCGGATGCTTTCTGGAAAAAGTGTCGTTCGAGGAGTCGAATAGACCAAATTTGTTTACTTATTACGTCAAATATGGCAATTACTAGGTTTAATTTTAAATAATTAACATATTAGACCTTTTCTTCAGTATAAAAGATATTAAAATTACACAAAAGATTTGCAAGGACACTTTTTCGAAACATGTAAAGCTAAACACCGAATTATACATCAGTATTCCAACGCTCATTTCAGCCGAGCAGTGGAAATCATCTTCGCCAGACTTTATAGTTCACTGAACTTTAGCGTATATAATGGGTTAAAATTAAATCCTACGTTACTTAAAATTTATCAAGTTCGTATATTTTTTCATCGGTCTCGTTGTCTTTTACTAAAGATTTCCGTTGTCTCTTACTAACGATTTCCATGGATTGTAATACCAACGGCTACTTTTTGGAGTCAAACAGAGCTAGTTTCAAATTAGGTTACAGAGTTGAGATTGTGTGTGCGATAAGCTATACAAAACACGCTCGATCCCGAATCATCGTGACGTATTTTCAAGTCTACCCATATTTAGACATTTATTGCGAAATTGATTTATTAAAACCGATATAATTTTATATTTAACCAGTTAGCAAAGCGCTGCTATACCTGTATCTTTAAAATATTTACTTACATAAAATGTACGCTTTATCAAAATTTTGTCAGTGTTGGAATTTCTAAGGCACCTACAAAAAATTTTAATCTGCTTTTATTATAAAGTGATTCTTATCTAACACATAGGTGACTTTCTAGTATATCACAACTAATACATATATAATGTTACTAAATTTCTAACTCTTCTTAAATGTAATCCTAATCTGGTTAAATTAAAAGTTGTAATACTAGAGAACATAAACTATATAAATGTATAACTTAGTTTACCTATACCTGTATTCCGATGTATTTAGATTTTAATCATAACAAAATCTTATTTTCCAAATATGTATACCTGTGTACATAAAATAAATGTTTCAAACTAAAACAAGTAGGTAAATGTTAAAGTTTTCAAAATTAATTTTCCTCTATCAGTTTTTTTTTATTTGTAGTTTTATTCTTGGAAAAATTTGCACCCAGAACAAGAAAAGCTAAAAAGAAAAACTTGTTTTATTTTACTCGTATATAAAGGTAGGTATGTATACTTACTACAACTATACAAGTTGTCTGCTTAATACCAGAAAATTTATTTTAAATGTATTCTAATCTACTTGAGTATGAATAAAATGGTAAATTGTTGCTTTTTTTTTACGTAACTATCAAATTTGTCTTAAACATTTTTTTTTTATGATTAGTAATATGTTAAGCTGTACTTTGTTGTTATGATGTCGAAATTTGTTTTAATGACGATGAATAATGGCATCCATCTTAAATGACGTTTGTTATAAAAGCTGTACCAAATTGGTAAATTTACATTTTTGGGTGACGAAAATAAATTGCTTGAGTAAGCTTTCAGAAGCTTTTGTTGCATGTGAATAAAACTTTTTTTTAATTCATCTCACGCCATTTGTTTTACGACATGAACAAAATATTTAATTAATTTAAAGTTGTTTATAATTTATAAAGATAAATTCAGTCTGGCATTTTTTTTTCGCTCCGTTCTTTCTTGGTTGGATGGGAATTTGATGTTTAACAGAAAATTTGTTGACATATTAGTAGGTATAAATGTTGTGTTTGTGCGGTGGTTAATTAAATATGATGTGAGCTATAGTATAATTTGAGTTACGTGTTTGTTAAACCATTTGGCAGATACTTTCCACGATGATTAAGTTGTCGGCAATTTAAAGTATACAAATTGGTTTAACATTTTGAAATTTTGATTTTTATAAATGAAGTTTTAGAAAAATCAATATGGTTACCTTTTGCGGAAGACTTCCACCAAAATTTAAACAAAAAATGTCCACTTATTAATTGGTTTGATTTAACTTAATACAGACACACAAACTTTTTTCTCAAATTGTTAATTTATACTAAATTATTTTGTAAACCACAATCTCTATTAAAAGCTTTTATTGATCTTAAACACAACTGGTTCTAATTACGTCTAATTTAATTTAAATAGTTTTTTGTTCTAATTTGTAGTTTTGTTCGTTCATTAATTTTTATGTTCCAATTAGAGTTTACCATTTTTTTTTTTGTATGCATTAATATATTTAAGTGCTTTGTAAAACTTTTATCTCAAATAATTGATAAAAGTTCAACTAGACAAAAATGATGTATGTAATTGATTGTGGTACGAGTACCGCACATATGTACATATAAATGATTAAAAATTAAATACATAGGTAGGAGGTATACCTTTTTGATCTGATGCAACTTCTTTTGTTTTAAAAAGCTTTTTGTTGCTGTATAAATGCGATGAGAAAGCTTTTTTAATAATAAGCTAACAAAAATGTACAAAAATCACTGGATGATAGACTTAAATAACTGTAGAGAAATAATGATAAAATAAAAATAAAATTTTGCCTCCTGAGAGGATTATGCTTTATACCAACAACAACTACCACCGTGGAGAATGATGTAATTCACATAAAAAGTTGATCGTTTGATGAAAAATTATTTTCTACTTCAGATGTATATAAGTACAAAATCATATCTGTATCGGCATTCCTATGAGAAATTATCTCATTTTCCAATGAATTATTTTCTTTTATCTAATATTATCGCTAAAGTAATCTACTGAAAGCTTTAATACAGCCAGGATCATAATTTTCGGAGGAATGAGTAAATTAATATATTTGTTGTGTATAGTGTTTATAGACATTTAATTTACTAGAAAAAGAAGTGAATTTACTAGATCGGTGCCTATATGATATACACTAATTACAATAATTTAATAAACACTTTTGTTTTTGAAGCGAAATTGGTAACCGACTAATAATTTTAGTGCTGAATTGATTTGTCGTTGTAGCATTGTATTTATCTCCTTTGAAATGAGATCTTTGTTTACATGTATTAAAAGTTTATTGAAGCAATTTACACATGCATTTATTAACAACCGTGTGAATTTTATGTAGAACTAATTTCTCAATTTATGCATAAAAAATGAGCCTTTAAATACAAAAATTATGGGTAGCAAAAAAAGAGAATACTCGTTGAGTTCTCTATGTGGTAGGTTGGTTTCATACTGAAAAGTTTGCTTAGCTATGACCAAAATGTTGTGAATGCAATTATTGTTAATATATTTTGTCTATAAAAAGCCGAAAGAATCTTACACAGACAAACTTCTCTTTCTATTATTTGTTTGGGCATAAAACACATAGAAATAAGAGTTTTCCTTGAGTTTTTGATTTAGTGAATATAATTCGCTAGGTCAGTATGTTTTTTCCTCATACTTAATGTATGAAGTGAGAATTGCATTTTGTAGTTTAATCGTAGCCACCTGAAGAGTAGATCGAATCTTTTGTACGTGCGAACTTACAGTACGAAACCAAACTACTATTTAGAGAACTCAAGCACGGTTCTCATTTATTTTAGGGTCGATACACTTTGTATGACGCTTGGGTTAAAGTACGGGGGAATTTTGTTATTTCTCTTAAAAATGATTGGTCTCTTAATTTTTTCTGATTAACAAGTCGAAAAATGTTGTGGATGCCATTATTGTTCATATATTTTGTCTTGACATTCTCCCGCCCATGAAGTACGCAGTTATTCATTCAACTAGCAGCTTAACCAGATTATGGACAGGTCTCTTCAGTATTGTCTTTTTTGATTTGAGGGTAACCACACGTACCAATCCATCGGTTCCAGGATAAACATTAAGTACTCGTGCTAATCCCCAATACGCTACTGGTAAGTTGTCTTTGACGATAACTAAATCTCCTACTTCTAAATTTATGGTAGCTGATCTCCATTTGTTTCGCTGTCGAAGTGTGTTAAGGTTTTCCTTATGATATTTTCTCCAAAATTTATTTGCTGCTTGCTGTATGTGTTGCCATCTGGTTAATTTATTCATTGGATTATCTGCCAATTCAGCCTCTGGAATTGATGTTAATGGACTTATGATCAGAAAGTGCTCCGATGCAATTGCTTCTAACGAGTTAACATCATCTTTAAACTGTGGACATAGAGGCCTTGAATTGAGTATATACTTGAATTCAGTGACGAGAGTACACATCTCTTCAGAGCTGCAGGAGGTGAAAAATGTCAATTGATGGTTTTTTCAGCACAAAATAAACGAATTTTTCATAATTTGAAATCAATTCGCTTTTGAAAATATTGTAGAAAATTTCCTATGATCCCTTACGAAATTGGTACCGTTATCTGAATAAACATAAGAAGGTAAGCCTCGTCTGCTCACGAAACGTTTAAAAGCTGCTATGAATGCATCGAAAATAAGATCCGAAGCCACTTCCAGATAGATTGCCTTTACAGATAGACATCAAATACACATATTTTAGTAGTTTGCGCCTCTCCCTCTTTTTGATTGCAGCATTATAGGTCCCACAAAATCAATACCCGTATGAGTAAATAATTGTGACTTTAGTACTCTGGCTTGTGATAGTGTACCCATGATTTGTTTTGATGTTTTCCCTTTATATCTCACATATTTCATACAATTGTGAGACCCTCGTTTCGTCAGAAAGATGCCACCTACAATCAAATAATTATTTCTGAAAAGAGAGGAAATTAAGGATGGACTAGGATATAAGAACAATTTGTGTTGATAGGATACTATAATTTTGCTAAGGATATGTGCATGATGCAAAATTATAGGATGTTTTGTGTTGTAATTAACCGAAGAATGTTGGAGTCTCCCTCCAACCCTTAATATACCCTCTGAGTCCAAAAATGGTGATAACTTTGACTGAGTTGAGTTGCTGTTGAGGTTCTTATGTTTTCTTAATTCCTTAATTTCTGATGTAAATCTGGTTTCTTGTGCACTTAAAATGCAAACTTTTTCGGCTGTTCGCAATTCTGTTGCTGTGACTATACCTTGCCGTCGAGACGTCGGATTTCGACAATTATAAATGAACGGCTTACAAAATGCAATGATACGTTTTAATTGTACCCAGGATGAAATTTGATTGAACAAATTATCTATCGCATCATTGATTGTTATATTTGTTTGAAGCACAAGTTTTTTTTTTCTAATTCTGTGGACTGCTGCAACCCGATTTGTGTTGATGGCCAATCACACTCGTTTTTAATTAGCCAAGCAGGTCCAGAAAACCAGAATTCATTTTACGAGGTAATGTGTCTAGAATTTCCGACTTTCTATTAGCCACGTACGTTTTCTATCGTATTGGGTGACTGGACAGTCAGCGATAATGATCTCTGAATCACTCCAAGCGTAAACTTCTTCTTCGTAATCCTTGAAAGCTTGTTGCACTTGTGGAAATATTCTTGGTAAAAGTAGCGCTCCGTTCAATTCCAGGCGGGGTATTGAAATTGAATGAAGTGGCGCAACTTTTGTTTTTGCGGTGACCAGTTGAACTCTTGGATATCCATTCGAGTTGTAACTTCTACAATAGATGACTGCTGCTGATGCAGCTTCACTGGCGTCGCAAAACCCGTGTATTTGAATATGGCGATGGTTAAACTGCATTTGTCTGTGAATTTTAACTTGCTCCAAGCATTTTAGATTTAATTAAATAGTTTCCCATTTTTCAGCAAACTTTCTTGGATCCCATGTTGAACAGCCATAACTCATGCTGAACAGCCATAACTGTTGAATTGTTGTTTGATGCTTGTGACAAAAATATACGTTTGGTAAGCAGTGTGTTTGATGAGTAACTTTGTACTTTGTAAGCATGTCCGTGATCCATTTCAGGTTGCCAGTGCAAGCCTATAGTACTTTTATCATGTAGTCTTCAACTTTGAAGAGTGGAATACTCTGTTTGGCATCTAAGTGATTGAGTCCTGCCATGAATGCTAATGAGTTCGACGATCATTTGCGTAGTGTAAACCCACCGGAATGAAAAGCTTAACTATATCGTGCTGTAACTTTAAAGCTTACTCAACGGTTGAAGCTCCAATGAGGAGATCATCTACGTAACAGTCTCTTAAAACGATCTTTGATGCTATAGTGGATTTGTCGTCTTGTTATCTTCTGACAGCTGTTTCAATGTCCTTGTGGCCAAAAACGGTGCAGCTGCTGTTACATCTTCTCAAAATCGCCGCAGAAAACTATGTTGTGCATTCGGTACCTCATGATAATTATGATGAGATCATCTTGCACAGTTGGGCCCACGAGCAATTTTTGGTTTAGTAATACCCCAGATGATGTTGAACATGACCCGTCAAATAACACACGTAACTTCGTTGTGCTGGAATCTGTTTTCACTACGAAGTGATAAGGTAAATAGAAATGTTCCGAATTAATGTTTGCTTGGTCGTTTGAAATTTTCTCCATGTGATTCAACGCTATATGTACTCTGCGATGAAGGAATGATACTCTAGTTTTAATTGATTATTTTTGTTCAGTTTTTTCAGAATGGTAACCTTGCTATGTACCGTCCAGTGCAATCGATTGGCACGATGGTGACACTTCCTCTGACTTTCAAAACAGTTGCAATATTTTATCTATATCAATACAGGATGAGTGCATAGAATATAGTGACTTGTGCGATATGAAAGTCCATCTGCAACATCTCCAACTAGTACCCATCCAAAAATAGTTTTTGTGCGATCACTGAACTGTTAGGATCCCTTAAACTGCCAGGAAGCTGGCATACTGAAGACTGTATCGGCACTTAATATGATGTCAACTGGATTTCGGATATTTAAATTTGGATTTGCCAACTCTAAATGTTCAAATTGATGTATGTATGGTTTTGAGAATGTTTGATTTACCACTGAAGATAATGATGCAAAAATATGTACATATATTGTTAGATGTTGATGTGGATCAAAACGGGACGACAGTTTGACAATTTAATTTCCATCGTGATGTTGTGTTTGAAGCTATTCCGTTCACGATAGTGTTTGATTTATTTTGTGGAAGTTGTGATTGTTCCACTAGTGATTGTGTAATGAGATTTCCCATTGATCCAGAGTCCAGAAGTATTCTGCATTGTTGTACTTTGCCATACACATTTTCAATGTTCACTACAGCTGTAGGTAGTAAATGTTCAGTGGCTGTGGTGTGAGCCATATGAACTTGATAATTTTCTTGTATGGATTCTTGGTTATATATTTTGATTGTGCGTTTGAGAAATTGATGATTGGTTGTGGTCTTTGTTCATTTGATTGGTTGGTTGATTATGATCTTGCAGATAAGTTGTAAGTGTTGTTGTTGTTGAGGCCAATGGTTGTGTCATAAATGTAGTGATGAGTGAAGCTTTCCTTTGCACATGGATATTTCGATCTGCAAAATTTTAATGAGTGTCCTACAATTAAACAGTTGGAACCGATATTATTTTTTAAAACGAAGTCTCATCGATCTGGAATGTTCATGGATTTAAATTTTGAACATTTATATAATGGATGATCGCTTTGACAATATTCGCACTTAATGATTCTGTTATTCACTGTAGTGGAAGATGCATTAGTTGTATGATAAACTCCAATTTTTTTTTATTGGATGTTCAGCAGAACGCGTAATACTGGATGTTAATTCACTATTTGTGATGGTATCACAATGTTCACCAATCAATTTTAAAAATGATTCGAACGATGGAAAATCATTATATTGTAATGTTTTTTGAGACCACAACCTACATATGTGTGTCTAAGTCTAATTTACTTAGCAAGATGCTAATGAGCCATGGGTCTTTGCCTTCTGCCTCAGTTCCCAATGCTCGCAAACCTCGGGTGACTTCGTCTGCTGTATTGTGTAGTGCTCTACGTGATTCACTCATTGAATGTCTATACTTATTGCTAGTTAATGTCGTAATCTTGTTTCTTCAGCAGTTTATCTATATCTGCTTGCTGAGGGTCTCATTCGATCATCTTCTCTAACATCTTCTCGTTGTTTCTCGTTGTTTCTCGTTGTTGTGAAACTAAACGTAATTCTTGTTCCTCGTATACATATATTTTATGTTTTCGCTGTGCTTTCTGTTTCCTTCTTTTCGTTTCACCATCGGCAAGATTGCCTCTTTTACGTTTCAGGCTCCTCTTAAAAGTTAATATTACTTAACACACTATAACTCCACTTAATACACTGTTCACTACATTAAGCAATTCTCTTTCACTTATTACGTTTAAAAAAGTTCACTGAAATTTATATCACGTTCACTTTTACTTGACGCATGCGTCTCGGGGTCGCATATACATATATTTAAATATCTGAGGTGGAAGTTATTCCCACTACAAGAGGATAATGGAACATTTAAGAATGTTCTCGAAGATTCTGGACTTACCGGAACAAGAAGTCCCTTTGATGGTCAAGGACCGTCTTGAACATTCTCGAACTTTCCGGAACCGGTACTATCTTTGAATTTCTAGAACTTTCTGGGACATTCTAGAATATTCCCGAACATCCTGAAATATTCTAGAACATTCTGGAGAATTCTATAACAATCTGGAATATTCTATAACATTCTATTGCATTCTCGACTATTCTGAAATATTCTAACTTTCCCGAACCTTCTGGAAGATTCTGTAACATTCTGAAACTTTGTAGAACATTCTACCTAGAACATTTCGTAAAATTCTGGGAATAGTTTAGACCTTCTAGAACATTTAGGACCATTCTGACCAATCTTGACCACTTCCGCATTAGATCTCCAGCTGCTTTACTGACTTCCCATAAGAAATTCATTGGTGGGATGCCTTCTTTTAACACCCATAAATCCGAATCCAACCCCTGCAGTTCCAAACTGAAACCTTTTTCATGGATGGAAGGCTACGCAGAATTATAGCGGCACACACGGCAAAGGACGCTTACATTTATTAAATATATTTATTAAACTGTGTAATTGTTGTGAATTTGATCTGGACATTAAATAATATGGAAAATTAGCTTCACCAGTCGCTCCAGTTACGAAAGGATTATGCCGATGTTGATTTCAGGGCAATTTTGTAGTATTAAGAATTTTAGGTAACTCGTGACTATAGAGTTTTGGTTGGCTTCCAGACGCAATTTTCTAGGTTATGTTGATATTACAATTTATTCGAAAATTTGATTTTTAGAGACTTTTTTCGAATCTTTCGTCATAGTCACTTTGAGTAGATTTTCAGGTGATTCGATATTCTGTAATATACTGAGATTTTTCGAGGCTTTAAATATTTGAGGTTGTTGAGATGTGCGTAGCACATCCTTTAAGTTATTTAGCGCCGATTTCGGAGATTTAGCGGTAATTTGACATTTTCAACTCTCAAGATTACTAAAGAACTTTCAAGGCTTTAGAAACTGTCGAGATTTTCATAATTATTCATTAGTTTTGTGATTTTCAAGGACTTATCGACTCCATACCGGAGCATGGTGAGTGTATTCATTACGTAATGTAATCTGATGGGATCTCTCTCTTGATGGGATCAAAGAAAAAACTTGAAAAATTCAAGTCAATGAATTTGTTTTTTTTGGTTCACTTCAACCATTATACTTTAAACTACTTCCTATACTATTATTCTTTAATTATTTTCCATAAAATGTTATAAAATAAAATATTGTAGATGTATTTTTTGAAATGTACAAAAGCTTTTCATAAACTTATAAAAACAATTTGCATTCATATTAACTACACATATCCACAAAAAAAAATGTTTTATCGTAGTCATAGCAAAAAGCTCAAAATCTTATTCCTCTATTTATTATGGAAAAGGAATAATATTTTGAATAATTCTAAATTGAATAAAATATTATTATAAAAGGTTATGTCTATATATTGCCATATATAAATATTACTAGTAATAAGCATAATAAGGAGACTATAAATTGAATTTTCTTTTTGTCTTACGAAATTTTGTAAACAAAATTTTTTTTTTTTTGTTCGAAGCTGAAAATGAAAGGATTAAAATTATGAGCAATAATTTTGTATTGCTTAACGTACTCGTATTATAGATTTTCTTCCGTACTAAATTTTTGGTGAAAATTGATAAAAAAATTAAAGAAAAACAAGAAACGAGGAAAGAATTAATTTTTAATCTGAATAAGAATAGAGACAAAGCTGGATTTAATTCAATTTTACAGTTTTTAATTGGATTAACTCTAATCGTTTCCCGAAATATATAGATGATTGTTTTTATAGTTTGGGGGCATTTATTTAATTTTGTTGATTTAAAGTTGGACCTTTTTCGAAATGCTATAAAACTTTTTATATTCAAAATTTCGACTGAAATAACATATTTTAATAGAAGAGTCACTGGTGATATTGAAAAATTTAATTTACGTTGTACTAAAGTCGTCGGCGACTTTTTCACGATAGAATTCAAAAATACAAGCCCATAGGGTGAAATTTTTGGTCTATATCATCTTTCTGTAGCACAATGACTGCTACCTATTTTAGACGCGTCACAATGTAGTTCTGCCTCAGGCACTTGAATACATCTTTTGAAAAGGTTGCTTTGTCAAAAACTTTATTTTGTAATTAAGGTTTTGGCCAGCGGCTAGAACCAAACCCTAGACGGCAGCATGGTAAAAAACTGTCTTAACAACTGCTCTATACATTCGACGACTTCATCCGATATATTTTATAAATTATTTTGACTCCTATGAGAGATTTACAGAACTGACAGAATTGAAACAAATAGTTTAGTAAATTATTCAAATTCAAATATTAGTTTTTAACTGTCTAAAAGACAAATTACCAAGCTAGGTTTTTCTAGATACTGTAGACGGAGTAGATTATTGGTCTGCAGCAATATTCTAGAGATCCATAAGCCACGGTCTTGAGTAATTTTATAATTTTGTATTACATTCAATTGATTTGTAATTTTTGTTTTATTTCATTTTTTATAATTTAAATTATTATTGTTTTTGTTGTTTCTTTTTTTTCAGCTAATAATGAACTTTGTAGAGGATAGCTATACTAGAGCAAATTTTACATACAGTACAAGTCTTCAAACACTTCGCACCGGTGAGCAATCGTTTAATACTTTATATTTAAACATGCGAAGCTTACACAATAAATTTGATGATGTCCAAATTCTCTTAAGTACATTTCCACATAATATTCATGCTCTTATTCTGACGGAAACATGGCTTAGCAAGAGTGATGAGTAATTTTTTAACATACCGTTGAATCCACACTTAATCTTTTTAAAGTAGCACAAACCGAAATAAAGTCACACATACTAAATTGAACTAAATTGAATTTTATTTATTGTTAGCCTTATAATTTACATATATGTACTTAGCTTTTGGCACACTCTTTATTGAGCAGGAGCTCATTCATAAGAGAACATACCAAAAGAAATGGATAATTTAGAAAAAATAAAATAAAAAATCACGATTTTAGCCAGGATCAATGCCAATTCCACATCGTCGAAATGCACATAAAACCAGCGAACTTAACATAAATCCTGCTGTTGGAGTAGACTCGATATCTGCTAGGTTCGTAAAAAAATATCAAGGCCAACTAACTCCAGTCCTTACCAAACTTATAAGCAATATATTTACCCCGGGGTATTTCCTTCCTCATTGAAGTAGGCTAAAGTTACGCCAATATTTAAAGAACGTAGTAGGCCGGTAAAAAGTAACTATAGACCAATCTCAGTCCTGAACTCAATATCAAAAATTGTAGAAAAAGCTATTCTCAAACGAATAACGCAATTCTTGGTCACCAATAATATCATCGACAAATGTCAAATTTGGGTTTCAAAAAAAATCAAACACCACTGCGGCTTGCATAGAACTTACTGATTTTGTCAGTAAATCAGTACACTCTAAAAAGTAAATGTAAAATTCCACGAAAAATATATCATTTTCCACTAAAAAGAGTTTAAAATTACACACCGGCTTGTAAAAGTAAACTCACGAAGTGGGATTTAACAAAATTAGTCGGTTTTCACACATTTGATGTAATTTACAACGTTTTATGTGTAAAATACCTAAAAACGGCGCGATTTCCGACAGAAAACTAGTATTATCCAATACAAAAGTGTTTTACAAAATTTTGGGTGTGAATTTACTCAGAAAATGTATATTTTTATAATGGCCATAAAGTAAAAAATCAGTTCGTTCATCACCTTCACAGATATTAGTTATACGAACATAGTCAGTTAGTAAAATGTGTTCAAGTATGACTAAAGAAAAAAAATGCCCCTTCGTTAGCACCAACCAATAAATAGTATTTCTCCCAACGTGCAACACAGAACTTGATTAAAGGTATGTACTCTTAAAAGTGATGTAATTGAGACTGAACCTTATGATTTTAACTTTAAGGCTCTAATCACAAATAAAACAACAAAAACTAGCCATGAATTTATTTAATGTAAATTTTTATTACAGAGAATTTTGATCGGATAACAATTCCTTCAACATTTATACCGGGTGTTTCTTTTAAACTGAGACGATCAAATATCTCGAAAAATAGCCACTCTACGGAAAAAATGTCCATAATCAAAATTTAATCATACCGCGGGGGAAATACATTAGTGCAAAAAAATAGTCTCCCACCCCCCGCTTTGTAGGTGGGGCGGGGGTAATTTTTAAACTAAGATAGAAAGCCATATTTTTTATTGCAGATACGGATTCTACGACTAAAAGTACGTATGATTTGAATGAAATATTTTGTTCGGTTCATAATAGATGGCGTTGTAATCGACGAAATTCAATTTTTTCAATTTCTTCTTCTTAGAACACACGCATTCGATTCTGCAATACGTTTGAAATAAAAAACATCACGTTTTCATTGGAAATACTCGAAATTCGTCATCAAAACAATTTATTAATGTAAATGGCAGGTGAATAAAATAATTTTAGCTTAAAATAAGTGTTCAAAATGATGGTCTGCGACTTCAATGCACTTATTAATACGCATTTCCAATGATTGTACACAACTGAGAAGTGTGTTTGGTTGAATTTCAGCACACGCATATCTGATTCGCTCAATCATGTTCTCACGTGTTGTTGGTTCTTGTTTGTAAACTTTGTCTTTGAGATAGCCCCACAAAAAGAAATCTGGCGAAGTAAGATCTGGTGATCTGGCGGGCCAATTTATCGGACCAGCTCTACCGATCCAGCGACCATTGAAATCACGATCAAGTATCTCACGTGCTACCAACGAATAGTGTGCATGTGCAGGATAACCATCATGTTGAAACCACATGTTCCGTCTCAATTCTAAGTTCAAATTTTCAAGTAATATTGGCAGTTCATTTTCCAAAAAGTTTCGGTACATTTGACCATTCAAGTTGGAAAGAAGAAGAAATTGAAAAAATTGAAATTCTCTAAGAAGAAGAAATTGAAAAAATTGAATTTCGTCGATTACAACGCCATCTATCATGAACCGAACAAAATATTTCATTCAAATCATACGTAATTTTAGTCGTAGAATCCGTATCTGCAATAAAAAATATGGCTTCCTATCTTAGTTTAAAAATTACCCCCGCCCCACCTACAAAGCGGGGGGTGGGAGACTATTTTTTTGCACTAATGTATTTCCCCCGCGGTATGATTAAATTTTGATTATGGACATTTTTTCCGTAGAGTGGCTATTTTTCGAGATATTTGATCGTCTCAGTTTAAAAGAAACACCCGGTATATTTGATGAAAAAAATAACTAATGGTTGGTTCAGGTGATGCTATATAAACCATGGAGAATCTGAATTGTCTATTTTATGTCATAACAATCATCTATTAATATCTATTATATTATAAATTTTATTTATTGTACATTAATTGAATTTAATTAAGAAAAAAAAATGTGTAATTAAAAATATAATTGTTAAATAAAATTTAATGTCTTTTTATTTTGAATTCATAACAATAATGTGGAATTTCACACTTCTTCGTGATATCTCCCTAATCTATAAAAAAAAGTGTCTTTTGCAACATTTAAATTGGAAATTTGTAATGCAGAAGCTGTTTTCCCAGTTTCCTTACTTTGGTTACCTTTCAAAATGAGGGAATTCTAAATCATTTTATATTAAATTCAACCTATGTTAGCGGTATATAACTTTGGAGTTGTGTTTTTTACAGCAGCTTTAGAAGTAATTGTAACGATATAGTGTGTTTTTTAACATTAAAAATGAAAATGTAAAACTGATAATGTGCGATAATCCACCTTTAAATCGTGAATTCCTTCGAATAATTCACACATTTTTAGTGCAATTATTTTTAAATCCCACTGCAATGCGATTTTACTACAATAATTGCTGCCAACAAGTATCCTACATTAATTGTAGTGAATTCCTTCTAAAAATTTTTAGAGTGATAACAAATTTCACGTATCTTGTATTATTTTTGATACTTGTAAAGCGTTTGATATGGTTGACCATACCACTCTCTTGCTTAAACTTGGAAAATTCAATATCAGCTGCCCAATTAAATTTTTTTAAATCCTATTTAATTGGTATAGACGCCAAAAAGTAACTATCTCAAACCCAAGCAGTATTTTTCAACTAACAAGAAATGGTGTACCTCAAGGATCCATAATAGGGACATAGCAAAACTAAAACTACCAGCTTTATGCAGAAGATACCGTTCTCAAATACGCAAACTCTTGTCTCAATCAGATGTTTTTAGACATGCAGCTTGATTTGGACGTTATATGTGATTGGCTCCAGGAAAATCTTCTAGTTCTTAAACAAACTATTAGAATAAAATGTACTACAGAACCTGCAAATAATTTATGAAAGTAAAAATATCGAAAGAGTAATAACATACAAATACTTGGGATTAATCATCGATTCTCAATTAAAATGGGATAGCCACATTGGTTTTGTTACTTCAAAAATTATTTGATACATCTTTACACTCAGGAAAATTAAAAATGTCTGTCACACAAAAACCATGGCCATGATTTTATAACACTTGAATTAATCTGGTTAAGTATTTTGTTCAAAAATAAAAGATTTTGATTCTTTTTATTGTGACGCGCATATAGCGCGCCGGTTTTCTAATTCACTGTGATTATAATTAATACATAGTTACAAGATTGAGGAATTTACAATTCTTATTGTTATTACAGTATTAATTTTATTACTTTTCACCACCGCACTGACTAAGTAAAAAAATCGCCCGATAAGTTATAACAATTTAGTTAATTTTATCCAAGCACAATGGCACCGAAATCTTTGTTTTTTTGTGTTATCAAAAAGAAACGAGGAAAATGACTGTTGTTTTTGAAAGCTAAAACCTAAAACGATTGTGTGTGTTTTTAAAAGGTAAACGAAAAACTCACGAAATTTTTGGTAGTGATGAACAATTTTGAGGATGAATTTTGTTTGATTTGTTTAGTTTTGTTTTTTTGTACACTGCAAAGTGCTAATGAATTAAGCCGGTTGTGCTCAGGTCACGCGGTATGATATGCACATGAGAGTACTGACATGATATGTCGTGGTGAGAAATGATTAACTATTTTGACTGTATGTAATTAATTTATTGTGGCGATGAATACATGTTTGACCTTACATGAGTGAATCGCTACAATTTATTACTCGTATACATACATCCACACAGTACATATATCTTAATAGTATTTGGAGTGGCTGTTCGAACAGTGACAAAATTAATCAGCTCTTCATTCTACAGAAGCGAGCCATAAAATTTATAAATAACTTACTAAGATTGTACCCCTATTTAGTAATTATAAAGCATTTATAAGTCTCCGCAAATGTTGAACTCATGTTAAATCAAATTCTTTGCCACCGGTATAGTATCAAATAATATATTACATAGAGGTATCACAAAAGTTATTAACAAATTTATTAACATATATCAAACGACTGTCAGTTGCCGCGCGGTAAATATCGTTATGGATTTATAAAGCTTATTAAGAATGTTGAATTCATCGAATTTATTGAATTTTACCGAAATTACAGAATTTATAGAAATTAAATTATTTGAGAAATTTAATATAGAATTTAATTTTTATTGTTTTAGAATTTATAGAACTAACAGGATTGACAACATTAAAAGAAGTTATAAAATTTATTTCTTTTATTGTATCATAGAATATTAGAGAATTTATAAAATTCAAAGAATATTATTAAGAAATTTTTAGAGGAAGTAAAATTTGTAGAATGCCTTTTATATTTCGGGATTAGAGAACAAAAACAAATATTTATTTATCAAACATTACTTTAATGCATCAAACCTCTTCTTCAAGTGTTGAAAAACGTTTACCTCGCAATTTATTTTTGATTTGCGGGAATAAAAAGAAGTCATTGCGTGACAAATCAGGACTATACGGCAGATGACCAATTAATTCGGTGTTTTGACCGCTCAAATTTTCAGTCAATCATCGTCGGCGGTTGGTTTTCTTTATTTCGCTGAAGACTTGTGGCAAACAAGTGGTTGTGTACCATTCAGAATTGACAGTTCTACATTGCACCAATGGTAACCACCACACATAACCTCATCTCACAGGCCAATATCGCTATTGCCAGTCATGTCCAAACTCTTTGAAAAGCTTCTGGTAAAAAGGTTAAATCCGATAATCGAGAGTAAAATCTTGATCCAAAATCATCAGTTTGGTTTACGTAACCAACACTCAACAATTGACCAAGTTCACAGAATAACCAGTATAATTGAGAAAGCACTAGAGGAGAAAAAAGTCTGTTCAACACTGTTTCTAGACGTTGCCCAATTGTTTGATATAGTGTGGCATGCAGGAATTAACCATAAATTAAGAAGTCTTCTACCAATCCAATTTGCTAAAATACTGGAATATTACTTAACAGATAGATTCTTCAGGATTAAGTTAGATGATACTTTCTCAGAATTAAAAGAAATCAACGCAGGAGTTCTACAGGGCAGTGTATTATGGCCGGTTTTATTCCTACTGTACACTTATGATCTTCCTGCACAAAAAATAAATAAATAAAATTTATTTTAACAATTAAACAATTTTAACAAACCAAAAAAAAAAAAAAAAGAACCCCTTGAGCTATGGTTTGCCGTGTTAGGGAGTGGGTGTATATGAATACCTTGGAAATTCTTTACATTTTACAAAATTTGTACGTGTTATGTGTTTTAAATTCGTCCACACCTTTATATAACTTAAAAAAACCTTTTCCTATTTATGTTACTGCGATTAGTACGACGGCATTTATTCCGACGCATTGGCCTGATTCATTCACCAATCGGACCAATTCCAATTTGATGAGCCAGTTCTCTATTCTAATCCAGTAGAACTTTCGGCGAATTTAATAACAAAGTTATTGTTATGCTCCAACTTACAAAAAATGACTAAGGTATAAACATTTGCATAGGAAAGTCATATCAATCAAAATGAGAAGTCTTTCTTGAAATGGCTTGATTTTCCAACCAACATTAAATTTACCGAAATTCTTTAAAAAATATTAAAATGTGCTGAATTGACTCTTAACTTCACACTTGATTTAATATATACCGAAATTGATGTTTCTCAAATGCGCCATTTCACTTCATTGAAATGTTGAAAATGTTAAGTGTTGACAATAGTTGCACATTTTTAATGTGTTTTAATCACAGCTCATGTTTACGAAAATCGTGCGTCCATGCAGATAAATAAAGTAAACCTTTTAATGTTAATTTCATTCATAAATTAACCGAATTATATTCACTTTCCTTGTCCCAAAATTAAAAATAATCAGCACAACCGGTCGATCACCCTCCATATACAACACTCACCTTTTTAGGGTGTGTGTGTTCTTGTACTAGTAATTATCATGTTGTTTTCATTTAATTTGTTTCTTATTTTTTGACCCAAAAGGAATTAGAAGACAGAGCAATACAGGTACAGGAAAAACGGATGGAATCATTTTTTTTCTTCTATATATAAAATGGTTACATAATGGTTTTTGTATGCGAATGGGTACGCGAAATAGCGAACTAAATTAAACAATAATTAAAACAACATTCTCATGGGGAAAATTAAAAAAACGAACGAATCAAGAGCGCAAACAAAATAAAAAAAATTTGCTAAATAGCATGAAAAGTAGCGGAATCATGGTTTATTAATTTTGCTGTGTTGGTATCCTTGACTTGGTTGTTGTTGTTTTTGGTTTGCATTGTATTTGTTATTTTTTACATAAAATATAAGCTCGCAAAATATCCAGAACCTTGGTTATAGTTAGTTCAGGTGCAGTAATTGAAAAATGAACTAAAATTTTTATTTTTTTATTGTAGCATCAGTGATGTTGTAAAAAGTTCTAACCGTGCTTTCAATGTTCAATTTATTATTTTTAATTAAAATCACAATAACAAATATTTAAAATCATTTCAATAGTAAGCGCACAACTCACACAGGCTACAATCAAAGTATAAAAGTAGATAAGTATATGAAATTTATTGAAGCTTAGTAAATTATTTCTTTTTATTGAAACGAGTGGAAAAAATTGGAAATACGATAAATATTAATTAAAGACAACGGGTGTTTTGGCTTGGTTCAAGTAAGATACATAACCTCTACGTAAATTTATTATGAGACGTGAGCTGCACAGTTTCCGTAATTGTTTTTTTTGTATATCTGTGCTTTTTACGAATTTGCATTTTCTTGCTTCGTCCATATTTTATGTGGCACGGAAAATAATAAAATTTTAATTAATTAAAATATCCAAAGGTGTGTTATGCATATAATAAAATAATCACAACCAAAAACGAAATTAATTTAACTTTAATGGTTGAAATTACATTAACGTTCATATTCGAAGTGACCTGAAGAAATGTTTTAGATTACTCCAAAAATAATCTATAATTATTTTTTAGAGTACCGTTGGTGTTGGAGTTGCACAAGAAAGGAACTAACCATATTTTAACATGTATGGAGGGCCAATACTCTTCTAGGTTATCGCAACGCAACTCAATGCAAGCAATTCATTATAGACCAATTCATCGCACGGACAGTTTACGGCAGCATTTTGGAAATAAAATACCATATACAGTAGTACTCAAAAAAAATTTACAAACTTAAAATTTCTACGGTCGATCTACTCTTTTTTGATTTGCCGTTGTACCTTAGCCTATAAAAGTGTTCCTCTATATAAAAGTGTTCCTCTATAAATAAACAAGATGATGTGATATTTCGATATACAATTATAAAGTGGCCTTGTGACCGATCCGGTAACTATAATAGCTATATCAACTTATGCTTGGTTTAGTTATCGGATCGCTCAGAAAGCTACTTTGCGCTGCAGATGTTGGAGTTCAAAGCCATTGCTGGCGATCTATTCTATTCTATGGTCTGAGGTTTCCACCATTTTTTTAAATAATATAGATATCTAACTATATTCATAAAGTGGTGTTATTTTGACGATATATAAATTGTGAAATAGAATTTAAAGGAAAAATTCGAAAATATTCCATGAGCAAAACGTATTTTAAATTAGTTTGTAAAGGAGACTACCAAAATTGGCCTGTAATATCAAAATGATGGAGAAAATTCACGAATGACCACAACAAAAAAATGTCTCAGGTAGGCAGGACTCCATTCTTCGGAGGGAATTGGTCACTATCTTCCATTGGGCATACTACTTTATCAACTAACTCCAGCCGCATTTTACGGAACAAGTAGGGGCATGGGCATGGCCTAGTTGGGTAGAATAATAGGCGCTCAACCATAGGAGACTAACGAACGACTGGTCTTTTAGGTGAACATTTATTCTGCGCGGGGAAATGCAGACATGCCGCCGACGTTGAACTGAAAGTGTTTAAGATACTGGTAGTAATACTAGTTTGGTTATTGGACGTTAAAAGATTCCAGCTTTGGTTTTTATTGACACCACTTGAACACGTCCACCTGTGCCAGAATGTGTTTGACGTACTTTGCCTAATGGCCACTGACCTGGACGGGTGTTTTGGTCGCGTATCAATACGATGTCACCAATTTTAATGTTTATGTGTTTGCGTTGCCACTTTGAACGGTTGTGGAGTGTGGTCAAATATTCCTTGTAAAAGCGACTCCAGAAATATTGCATTAACTGTTGTATAAAGTGCCATCGGGTAAGTGTAGCAGCTTTGGCTGCTTGGAAATCTGGATCGGCGGGCAATGATAATGGATGTTCGATTATAAAATGAGCTGGTGTTAGCATGTCTATTTCATCTGGAAGGTGGGCATCCTTCAAAATTGAGCACGATGTTTCCCAGTACCCGTCTTAGATGAAATTTCGTTGACTTAACTGGGGACTCGTAAAAACCGCCAAAATTAGGCCCAGATTGTGGTGAAAAATGTCATTTTGTCTGTAAATTTAATAAAAAATTTGAAACCAGATTATTATAGTTAAATGATTTTTATAGGGTGTAAATTTCTAGGAGTTGATTTTTGGCACCAACAAAATTTGTCCCGGTATCACTGAATATGTCTGAACATACTCCTCTTCTGGACATAAAGCGTTTTAGGGCGACCTATAATACGCTGGTCGACAGATCACTAACCAGCTCTATGTGGACTTCCTTACTGCTGTTTCACACAAAGATCGCGATACAGCCCTTGTGCGGTTTGCTTCGCCTTCCTACCATGAAAAGGAGCCAGATAGATCCGGCATAGTCGACTCCTGTTTGGTTGAAAACGTAGTTTAGCGGGTTGTAAATCTCCCGTTAATTGATTCATCTTTTGAGGTTTGTACCGGGCACACCGAATACAACGATGGATCTGTTGTCGCAACAAATTTTTCCAAGTAAGTATCCAATACCTTTGTGTTAGTGTGGGGATCATTCTGTGGTCAAAAGGTAAATCAGTTTATTTCAAATTTCATAATTTTTCTAGAGAGTTAGAAAAAGTTGAATATTATAATTCATTTTTCATATATGCCGACTAAAGTTGCTATGCCTTGCGACCACAGCCTTTGGACATAAGGCATTACCACTTAAGTCAAATTTAGTGGGGTTAGAGGAGAGATAGAAAACGTTGAATATTAAAAAAGGTAAGGCAGCTTAAGTCGACTTAAGCTGTTTTACCTTTTGAGCACAGCATTAATGATTATGCTGCGCGCATATACTTGATCTGATTTTTTGAATGTTTGAATTTGATTTGAAAGACCTAACCGTATGCCACTTAAACAATTATAACAACTCGATTTTGCGTTTACAGGTGATCTTCTTTCATTGACGCTCATATTTTAGCATATGCTCAACATTGCATAATGGGCAATTTAAATTAGACGTTGTGATGGTTGTTTTCATACCTAAGGCGGGAAAATGCTCACACTGCATTCCCAAAGACCTTAGACCGATCAGCTTGTCTTCTTTCCTTTTCAAAATATTGGAAAGACAAATAGAAGCTCATATTAGAGGCACGATTGTGCCGGAAAAGCTGTCCAAATCTCAACATGCCCATTGCAAGTGGAGAACTGTAGAAACTGCTCTTCATTCTCTCACATATTTTATTGAAAAATCTTTCGAATATGGAGACTACGCGATGGTAACCTTTTTGGACATTGAGGGTGCCTTTAATAACGTGCTTACAGGGGCTATAACTCGGGCACTTTCGAATCTAGTAGTGGATAATTCTCTTAAGGACTGGATAGATCAGATGCTAAGAGGCAGGATCATAAATGCCAGTCTGGGGAAATCCTCCGCCAGAAGATTTGCAAGCAGAGGCACGCCGCAGGGTGGCGTACTGTCCCCCCTGCTCTGGAACTTGGTCATAAATGATCTGTTGCTGAGACTGGAGGATAGTGGCTTCAAGGTGGTTGCCTATGCGGATGACGTCGCTATTGTTGATCGTGGAAAATATCCCGGCACACTTAGTGAGCTTACTCAAAATGCTCTGGGCATTCTTTCATTATGGACCAATGGTTGTGGGTTAAATGTGAACCCACACAGAACCAAATTGGTTCTCTTCTCTAGGAAATATAAAATTCCTCATGTCGATCCTCCTACTTTAAATGGTTTCAACTTGGCTTTTATAGGTGAAGCAAAGTTCTTGGGTCTCGTCTTGGACAGTAAATTAAACTGGAAACCGAATATTATGGAAAGGGTAAAGAAAGCTGCGTTAGCGCTATACTCTTGCAAAAATGTACCTAATTGGGAAATGTTGGGGGCTGGAACCCCACATGGTCCTTTGGCTATACACAGCAGTAGTTAGACCCATTCTTCTGTATGGGGTAACAGTCTGGTGGCCTGCTCCGAACAAAACTGTCAACATAAAGTTGTTGACAAAAGTTCAGAGAACAATCTCTTTGTGGATCAGTGGTGCAATGAGGAGCACATCCACTCAGGCACTGGAGGCTCTGCTATTTCTGACTTCTCTAGATATCTTGGGAATACAGTGGGCAGCTTGCACTGCCATACGACTGAAATCCACGTTAATGTGGACCTGCAATAATTCAGAGCACTCATACTTTCTAACAAAGGGCTTCCCAAGACCACCGACTATACTGTCCCGTTACTATCTTTTGATAGAAAGTTCCGGATTATTATCCCATCCAGAGAGGACTGGATGATGGATGCAGTTTTGGAACCAGGAGTTTTAAACTTCTTCACTGATGGTTCAAAACGGGATAGAAGAGTAGGGGCTGGGGTGTTCTGCGAGGAACTCATGTTAAACCTCTCCTGAGTTAAGCTGAGGTAACTGCGATAAAGGAAGTCGTGGACTGGTTGAGGTATAATGTAATATCGACTTGTGATATTCGCATATATACGGACAGTCAGGCTGCCATTAAAGCGCTTCAATCACACCTTCTCACGTCGAAAGTAGTCCAGAACTGTCTCTCATCTCTTAACGAGATGACAGATCAGTTCGACATCCATATCATGTGGGTGCCAGGACATTTCGTTAGTACGGGGAACATTAAAGCCGATGAACTGGCTCGACGTGGTACAACGGACCACATTTCAAACAGCAAAAAGGATATTGAAATGCCTCTTGCGGTATGTAAACTGCTACTTCAGGAGGAAGCCAGTAGGTTGACGAATGACAGATGGTCAAATAGTACCTCATGCGTAATAACTCGGCAAATCTGGCCAAAGTTGAACTTGGCGAGATCCAAACAGCTGATCTCACTTCAGCGGAGTCAGATCAGTGTGGTTGTTGGAGTTATTATGGGTAACTGCCTCATAGGCAGACATGCGAGTAGACTTGGTTTCTTCTCACATGACTACTGTCGTGGTTGCCAGGACGAAGAGAAGGAAGAGACAGTACTTCATCTTTTTTACACCTGTCCTCGTCTGGCAGGAAACAGACCGAATTTTCTAGGGGCACCCCTTTTGAAATACCTGGTGGAGCTCAGCGGGAAGGACGTCAGGAGTATCCAGCGCTTCATAGCAAGCTCAAAGTGGTTTCAATGAGTTGGAGGAAAATTTTTAAATTGTGGTATGGCTACGGACCTTTTTGTGTCTATGCCCGGTCCTGGTAGACCGCCACCCAAACCTAACCTAACCTAACTATTTATTGTGATTTTTTTCTTATCGTATTTTCTCATAAGAATTTGGTATACTTCTATATAATTTGCATCTGTAATGCATAGATGTCTTATAAAACTTAGTTACCTTTACGTGAACCGAATTGTTGAAAAGATCGACAAAACTTTGCCACTCTTGAAAATCGCCTTGGAATATGGGAATATTCAAACGAGGTAGTCGGGGTTCATTTGGACCTTGGTGATATTGAAACGTGGTTGCATGCGGTTCCGCGTTATTTAATTGGGCTGCTGTATGGAGAGGTTTAAGATCAGCATTTAGAAACGCAGCTGCACGGAGGGCTCCTCGTATTTATAAAATTATTGCAAAAATATCAAAATTATAACTAAATTAGGGCTTGCTGATAATAATATTGATTCAATATTACACAATTTTTTTTGCAGCAGAAAAACGAATAAATTTCTCACAAAATGATTAAACAGGACAGAATAAAGCCACGCATGATCACTTTTACGAACGATTATAAATTTGTTGGTCGTAAATTTATTTTCATCAATGCAAAAATCTTTTACTAAAATAAAAAAAAATTATTTCGGAAACGTCAAAATTATAACATGTAATCGCTGTAATAACTTGGTTGCATACAAAATTCTGTCATAATTTTTACAGATGAAATAATTATCACAAACCACGGACACGTACTAAAATCGGTCAAGAAACAGTCAAGTTTCATCCTCGTTCGCCATATCCAAAAACTTCGTCTAAAAATCACTTTATTATCCCATTTCCATCCCAGATGTCAAATTTCACTAAAATCTATTCAGGAATAGCCAAGTTCCATCTCACTTGGCCATATCCCAGAAATTCGTCCTAAAATCATTTTAGAATTAATTTCCAATGCACAGGTCAAATTTCACTAAAATCGGTTGAGGAATAGCCATGTTCCATTCTAATTGGCCATATTCCAGAGTTTCGTCCAAACATCATTTTAAAATTATATTTCCATCTCGCATGCCCAATTTTCAAACAAAACGGTTTAAAAGTAGCCCAGTTCTATCGTAGTTGGCTATATTCCAAAACTGCATCTAAACATCATTTTGAATCACATTTTAATCGAGCATATGAAATTTCACTAAAATGGGTTTAGAAATAGCCAAATTCCATAATAATTGACCATATTCTAGAATTCTATTTCCATCACACACGCCAAATTTCACTAAAATCGGTTAAGGAATAGCCAAGTACCATACTAGTTGGCCATATTCTAGAACTTTATCCAAAAATCATTTTAGAATCTCATTTCAATCGTACATGTCGAATTTCACCAAAATCGGATCAGAACTAACCGAGTTCCTTCCTAACTGGCCATATTCCAAAACTTTATCCAAAAGTCGTTTTAGAATCCAATTTCCTTATGACATGTCGAATTGCATCACAATCGGTTAAGGAATAACCAAGTTCCATTGTAGTTGACCATATTCAAAAACTTCATCTAATCCAGGTTTTCATCTAATTTTCTGTCGACTTTAGGAATATTACAAAAAAAGTTTTCGTTCGTTAAGGATTAAATTTATTTGTTATGTGAATAGGAAACCGAATTTTGATAGGGTCATCTTCTTTTCAAAATTACCCAAATTGAAAGAAGTTATATTTCAAAGTAGTAATATTTCAAAAAATAATTATAATTCTGAGAAAGTACATTTAAAACTTAGGTAATTTTATTTTCTACAAAAAGAAATAGTAGACAAATTTTTAGTAAGAAAATTTCTTTACCCGTACTGAAAACGTATACTAAAACTAAATAAAAAGTTCGTTAAACCTCTTTAATTATTATTTTGATTGAATCGAAAAATATAAAATGAAAACAGAAAAGAAAATTTCAGTTCCCCAGAAACAAAAAAAAAAAAAAAAAAAAACTTTGAATAATTATAATCTTAAAATGATTAATTTAATTTATTTGTGAATATAAAATACAAAAACAAAATATAAACAAAAAGTTTTTGAAAGAAAACTTTATGTTTTGTGTTTTTATTTATTCATTTATTTTATTATTTGTATTGATTGAAATAAATATTGTTGGTTTCGATTTTATAATCTAAATATAATTAATTTTTTTTTTTAATATTTATCATAATTATTATGTATTTTGCGTTTTATGGATTTATCATAATATAAAGTGATTTTATTTGCTTTTAATTAATTCATTTGAATGTTTTCCTTTTATTTGCAAATAGCTAGTGGTTTAAATTAAGACAAAACCAAATTATATAGACATGGTGTATTTTTTCATATAAAGAATTTTAAACATTTGTGGTATTTTATACAGATTTTTAGAATATTAGTATAGGAACAAATTACACGACATTCCAATTTTTGTGAATAATTTTGCATGTAATATTGATGTTTTGGTAATAACTGAACTGTGGTTATTGAAAGAAGAAAATAAATTCTTTAATATTAAAGGATTTAATTCTTTTTTCTCAAACCGATTAGGAGGATATGGTGCTCGCTATTTAAGTAAAAGACTATATTGGAGCACTTTAATTATTTGCAGTAGATATTGATTATGACAGGTACTTGAAGTCAAGCTAATTCATTTGACACATAAATTTAATTTCAATATACAGATCGCAAAATAACACTCCTCAAAATTTTTGTTCATTTCTTGAAGAATATTTAAGAATATATTCACGTCGCTTAATCTACGGTAATTTCAATATTAATTTGGTAATCTGATGATACTAATGTTAGTAATTATTTAGAAACAGTACATTCACTAGGATATCTTTTTATAAATAAATTGAAAAATGAATATGCAACTCGACCTATTATTATTATTACTGGAGGGCCATGTGGGCGTTCAAGGAACCTCGCACTGCGAGGTGGCTTGAAACTGCTGTTGCACTGCAACTCGATCTAAAAACTCGGTTTACACAATTTTTGATCACATTTTAACTGATATACATACATATGTATTTGTTTACAAGTACGACTTAAGTATTTCTGATATGGCACCATCAGATCGTAAGTTACTTTTTTTGCAAGTCAGCAAAACAAAAATATCAAAACAGTTAAAAATTATAACTTATCAAGTTCTAAACTATAGTAACGTATTTTTAGATTCGGCTTGGGCTTATTAATGAGTAGGGTATAACTTTTCAGGAAATATGAAAACTAATATTCGCGGGGAATTCTACAGGTATTCCTTTTTTTTGTAGCGACTCACTCTTTATACATACACGCTTTATTCTAGAAATACTCGTTCATCGCCTCAATGTACCAATCCCGTATATTTTCGCATACACCACTTATCATTCCACACATTATATTCAAACATTCATACATTGATTTTTTCATTCACTCATCGTTACAATTATTTCGCATGCAGACATTCCAATGAACAAAAAAACACAACTATTAAAATGCAGGCTTACCAATACAAAGAAAAAAAACAGAAAAATAAAAGTACATGAACCCAGCTTCTCTCGCGCTTTTATTTTTGACAAGTTAATAAACAACAAACCATTTTTAATACACAGATTTTTGGCATCTCTCGGTAAAATATTAACACAAGTTTTGAATTTAAACACTGGTACTAACACTGGTTAGTACCAGTGTTTAAATTCAAATTTCGTTCCTTTATTTATTCTCTTTTTGCGAAAGAAGAGCAAAAATGTTTTGGTTTGTTTCTTTCCTCCGGAACGAAATCCAACAAAATAAAATATCTCTCCTCTTCTATCTTTTGTGTTTTATATGAGGAGAGATATTTTACTTTTTTCGATTTCGTTCCCGGGGAAAGGAACAAACAAAAATATTTTTTGTTTCTTTCACAAAGAGAGAAAAAAAAGATAAAAGAAGGGAACGAAAAAATGAATTTAAACACTGGTTTGTACTGTTATAGCAAGGAAAATTATGTGGGTTAGAGGGAAACAATCTAATGAGCTAGGCTTAGGATTTTTATGCACCAAAAAATGAAAAATATGTACTTAAAAATAAGAAAATACAAGTAAAATAAGTATATTCGCCTGTTTATCAAAAACATGTCTTTTTGGATTTATTTAAAGTCTAACCTGCCCACTGAAATTTTTTAAAGAGCCGCGGTATTTTGACCGAGCAAAGGTAGCATAATCATTAGTTTTTTAATTGAAAGCTTGTATGAATGGTTGGAAAAATATTGACTGTCCCAGTGTTTAAATTTAAATTTCGTTTCTTTGTTTTATCTGTTTTTGCGAGAGGAAACATATTTATATTTTTTTTTGTTTCTTTCTTAGGGAATGAATTCAAAAAAATTGAAATATCTCTTCTCGGCAGTGTTTAAATTCAATTTTCATTTCCTACTTTAATCTCTCTTTGTGGAGGGTAGAATATTTATATTTTTTTGTTTCTTTCCCCAGGAACGAAATACAAAAAAATTAAATATCTCTCTTCGGAATTTTTTTTATTTTTTTTTATTTTTTCGCGTACTCATTGCCAATATGAACTTCATTGTTTCTCGTTTTATTTGTTTCCTCGAAATTATTATTTGTATTTTGCTTTCGCTAAGATCATCACATTGATCTTATAGTGAAACGGTGTTATGTGCTGTTCACAGTATGACTTATTAGATTTTTAGCAAAATTCAAATAGGATTATGTTAATAAAATCTCCTGGAATATGTTACTTTTCTGATCGGCATTTAGAATGATTTAAAAATTTTAAATTATTTGTTAGAGTAGTACAGACAGTACAATTCTACATAACGTTATGTACAAATAACCTTATAATGTTCAAATGAGGAGGTAATTCGGTGACATCAAATTATAAGATTTTAACTACACATACATTATGACAAAATAAAACGAAATAAAAAATGCAAGATTTCATAAAATTACAACTAACATACCTACTTTATCACATTATTTTTAGGCATCTCAACTCAAGCGAAGCGCTAGAGCGAGAGAGATGCCTTATATCCCGGCTATTGATATCTGTTAACAAGTATTAAGTCGAAAAGTACTTATCCGATTTTCATGAAACAAAGACAGACTTATAGACCTTGATGAGATAAGAACAAAATGGTATGGCTAAGCTCTTTAGGTGGTCGGACTCCAAAGTTATAGACGAGCAAAGATTTCATTTGCAATACATTCACGTAAAAAACAAAGAAAAAAACAATGAAAGTACATAATAGAACCAAAACGAACAAGAGTATAAATGTTTATACGTCACGGCTTATATAAACATTTTTGTTGGTTTTGTTTTGATAGAACACAATACATGTTCAAAAATTTTTTTTCCTTTCATTGAATGAAAATAATTTTGTTTGAATGAATATATAAAGTAGTGTATAAACTAGTAAGTAATGTATATAAATTTTTTTTCTGTAAGTGTTAGTTATATTTTGTACTGTTTTTGATACAAACTACAATTTAACACTAGAAATACCGACCGGTCAAATGACCGGTTATACATTTATTAAATTCAATTTTTTTAATTATTATGTTAATATTTTTGTGGGACTCTGTGTAATGACTTTTAATATGACAACAAAGTAATTATGTTAAAATTCATCATAAACTTTCAAAAACATATTAACATAAAACATAATAATAAAAAAGAAAAAAAGAAAAGAAAAAAATTGAATTCAATAAATGTACAATTCGTCATTTTGACGGGTTGGTGCTTCTAGTTCTTAATACTTACAGAAATATGTACTAAGTTTTATGTTATGTTTATACCGCAAATACTACGGCTTGTATAAAAGCGGTTGTTTTTAATGACGATAGCTAAAATATCGTGTATTTGCTCAAAAATAAAAAGTTAAATTTTAACACTTTTAACAAAAAATTTCAATTTATCGTCTTAAATTAAAAATTATCAACGATAAATTGAAATTTTGTATTAAAACTGTTAAAATTTTAAATTCTGTTCTTAGTAAATGCACGATGTCTTGGCTATCGTTATTTAAAAACAGACGCTCCTTCTCATGTGTACCGGCCTTCATGGTATAGACGGAATTGTTGAGATGCCGGTAATGCGATTACATCATGTAATGGGTTTCCTACTTTTTTTTTATGTATTTTCGTTTTGTTAACTAATTAGAAAACCCGAAAAGTTAAAACCATTTAATTTTAATTTTGGATATTTGCCAAGGAATTCAATTTTGGTCAAATAAAATAGCAAACCAATTTTCGTTTGGAATTCGATTGGTTTTTAAAGGTTGGTAGCATTTTGAATTTTTTTATTGTAAAATCAAATTTTGTTTCTCGAATAAAATATTGAGATGTGGTTTTGTTTATTTTAACAATCCCAAATCCATCAATTTATAAATTACTAAATTTTGTACATACATACTCATTTTACATGTTATTTTAAAATAGCGTTGAAATTTTAGATACATATTAGCAAATAGCAAGTTAGCAGGAACAGATAAAAAAATTGTCTTTAATATTTCAGGAGAATGGAATAAATTATACCATCATTACCCGTAGTAGTTAACTAAAACCAACCCAAATGTCCATACAAGCCGCGCTGTCCCGTTACATTTGAAATAAAAATGTACATTGGAATACAGTGATATGTCGCCGTGTACAAACGCGATATAAAATAAAATATTTCATATATGTATCAAACTCACTAACAACACTGACACAAGTCAATGTACATTTGTTTATGATATCGGTCATATGACTGAGGTAACAACAGTTGAAGGTAACAGAATAAATTATTTTTGGGAATCGAAATAAAAATTTTGAGAGGTAACCACTAAAAATAAAAATAATAAATTGGCGATAAATTTAATATTTGGGGCCAATTACTACCTGCTAGTTAAAATTAAATCAAAATTACAAAATTAAAGTTATATTTCCTGAAAATGGAGGTTTAAATTAAAATTGCTTCGTCAACCTTGCAGACACAGACAACAGATCAAATATTAAATAATTTATATCGTTATTATCGCATTTTAAATGTTAAATTATTTTCGTTAAAATATAACAATTCTTTCAAAGTAATTTTCAGTCGTTTTATGACTTAGTAAAGACTGACTGTTGTACATTTTGGTTGTGTGATGTGAAATTTAATATGTTAACTCACAAAACCAACACAAATACATACTTATACAGGCCTTGCTTTTCTTTCATATGACATATCATAAACAGAAATGTACATTGGCTTGTGTCAGTGTTGTTAGTAAGTTTTATACATATTTGAAATATTTAATTTATATCGCGGTTGTACACGGCGACATATCACTGTATTCCAATGTAAACGAGAAACAATCAAGTCCATATTGGCAATGGGTAGGCGAAAAACTAAAAAAAAAAATTACCGAAGAGAGATATTTAATTTTTTTGTATTTCGTTCCTGAGGAAAGAAACAAAAAAAATATAAATAGCTATTCGACCTTCCACAAAGAGAGATTAAAGTACGAAACGAAAAATGAATTTAAACACTGCTGAAAAGAGATATTTTATTTTTTTTGATTTCGTTCTCGGAGAAAGAAACAAAAAAATATAAATTTCTCTCTCACAAAGAGAGAAAGAAATGATAAAAGAAGGGAACGAAAAAATGAATTTAAACACTGAAGCTTGATTTACATATGCGACGTGCGACGTGTGACGGGAGCTTCTAGCCAATCAGAGACGAATATTTTAACATTCGCAACACGGCACACGCCACACGTCGAGAGATGGTTTAATTTTATCTTTTCCGTCACGGTCCCCCAAACACATACAAATTTTTTGTATGTATAAAACGAAATAGTATAAGTGAATTTCATTAAAACATTCAAATATTTCATAATTCTAATAGAAAAATGTACATTAAAAGAAAATCTATCACAAGTGGAATATGTGGGACATCCCAGCAAAAAAATATATAACGTGGAAATCAAAGTAAACATAAACATGGTTTAAACGAACTAAAAGTTGTATGGGTTAAAGGAAGAAAGGTATATTTTTTTGTTTTTTTAAATATGGCGACTGAAAAAAGTAAAGTAAAAACTGTGATCGCCTCGTGTGTACAAGAAATCGAAAAAGTTAAGACGAAAATTTAGAAAAAAAATTCAATAAAAAGAAGAAAAAATAGAAACATTTAAAAAATATAAAATTTGCAATAAGTTTGTTTAGCTGTAATATAGTGAGTGGCAATTTTATTTAAAGTTATAAATTATATTTTCAAATGTATAATAAATCGAGAAAATTAATTTCTATTTCTAAACGCCATTTTAGACGTTTAGTAGCATGTAAATTAACCAATATTAAAAAGTCTATTAAAATAAATAGCGATTTAAATCATATAGAATCTAAAAGTATCATTAACTTAGAATTAGAATCTAATATTCTACAGAGCAATAAAAGGGAGGACGATAAAAATTGCAATTTTATCTCATTAAATAAAAATACACCGCCATCTTTGAAGGCTACGGATAGGAAAAATTTAAATCAAATTAATTGTGTTGTCAACGGAGATTTTTGTGTGAAAAATAAACTAGACATTTTAAAAAAAGGTTTAAAAGTCACAGTTTTATTACATAATGTTAGTAGGTACGACGGTTACTCGTGAAATATTAGGAGCTTTAAACAATTACGGTTTAGAGTTGTCCCGTTCAAAATTTACGCTAATAAAAAGTCTTAATAAAAATCATGCGCCAATAATAAAAAAGGCAATTGGAAGTGGCCAGTTTGTGTATATTGGCATTGAAAATAATTTAATTAATTGTTCAGATCGATCATTATTAAGCCGTCGTAAAATTATCCTGGACATCAATATCGACGGGTTACCATTATTCAAAAGTTCCAGAAGATGTGTTTGGCCAATTCTTGGTTGCGTTGTGGATTGTCCACACATTTATCCGTTTGTGATTGCAGTCTATTTGGGAACTGGACATCCTGAATCGCACTTATTATTTTTTGAAGATTTTGCTAAATAGTGCGACAAATTAACTTCAGAAGGAGTATTGGTATCTGACAAACTGATCAAGAAACAGTTTGAAGTTAGATTATTTTCTTGTGATGCACCGGCAAAATCGTTTACAACTTGTACTAGATACCATAATTCTTTTAATGGCTGCCATAAGTGCAATCAAACCGGGATGAGCTACAAAAATCGAACTGTTTTCAGTAATGTCGCGGGAGATCTTCGAACTGATGAAAGTTTTTTATTAAGAACCGATTTAAAGCATCACAGCGACTTGTTCAAAAACTCACTATCGGTTTTAGAAAATTACGGAACTAAATTGATAAGTCAATTCCCTGTAGACCCCATGCATTTGGTGGATCTCGGCGTAGCAAAAAAAATTTTGAGTTTAATATGCTTAAATAATAAAAAATCTATCAGCGAAATGTCAGAATTTAATATTAAAATAGCGAAAGATTTTATTCCTTCCGAATTTAATAGGAAACCTAGGGCACTCTCTGAATTACCGCGATTTAAAGCTACAGAATTCCATTTATTTTTGGTATACTATGGCCCAGTTTTATTAAAAAATGTTCTGAGTGTTGAAAAATATGATCATTTTATTTTCTTACATTGTGCAATAAGGTTACTAAGTGATTATAAAAATGCACAAGAAAATTCTGAATACGCTGGCCGACTGTTAAAATATTTCGTGAAAGATTTTTCTAAATTTTATGGACCAGAATATTTAAATTATAATGTTCATAATCTTCTCCATCTAGCCGATTGCGTAAAGCAATTTGGATATTTGCAAAATTTCAGCGGATATAAATTTGAAAATTTTCTTCAAATTTTAAAAAGAAGAATTAAAAATCCTACACATATTTTACCTCAAATTATAAATAGACAAAAAGAACTTTGGGCAATTTCCAAAAAAACCGAACCCCTGGGGTACAACGAATTTCACATTTCCGGATTTAAGAATAGTTGTTTTCAGTTAAAGCACAACATTCCCTTTAGTATTGAAAATGTAGAAATGATATCAGGTGTTGAGTATATTGTAGGCAAACGATTCGTTAATTGTGCAGATTTTTTTACTAAACCGTTCTCATCAAATGAGTACCTAAACATATTTGAAGCTGAATTATCATCAAAGCTCGAAAAATATCCAATTGAAAATATTATCTATAAATTTATGATTTTGCCTTATAAAAATAAATTTATTTTGTTTCCTATTTTACATTCACAAGAATATATTAAAAATGCAAAGTAATAAAAGTAAGTTAAGCGGTCATTATAATTTATAAGCGTATAAAACTTAAAAGATATTTGGTAATTTCAGATAAAGAAAACAACATGTCTCATGGACAGTCTCAAACTATATTTTGCCGAAATATCAAAAAAAAAGGCCAATGGTAGAAATACCCAACAGTAGCAAAAAAAAATAAACGAAGGTAATATCTTCCAAGACAACTACAATCGAGACGATTTGGATCCATCAAATATAAAAAAATTTAAAAGGACTAATTCAGAATTTGAATCAGATTTCGAAACTGAAATGTTACTTGGTAAATTTATTTGTTGATAGTTGATATGACAACTAATAGTAATAATTTATTTATTTAAACCTTATAGAAACAATATCAATAGCCCCAGTGAGGGAGTCGGAGTTTCAAGATGATACTATATATACAAAATCGATTGCAAATTCAAATTCTGAAATAATTCTAAATAGAATAGCTAAGCTGGAGGTTGCCGTGGAGAATATTACAAGTATTTTAAATCAAATTAACAAAGGAATAAAAGAAATAAACGAGAAAATGGACAACGAAGAACAGGACATTAAAATAGTGCTACCAATCACTGCAGATTTAGAAGATTTAAATCTCAAAATTGCTGACGATTCGTTATATGCACAACGTTTTGTAAGTCATAATTAAATTTTACATATTCTTACTATTTTAATTTTTTACTTATTCAAACATAACTTTATTTATAGATGAAAACAATACAAATTTTTAAACCTGTACCAAATGCATGTCCAAATTATTTTGGATTGGCCAGAGTATTTTGCGACAAACTTCTAGCGCAATATAACTGGGACGGATCCCATCAACGGAAAAAGTTCAACGAGTTAAAATCATTAAATATGATGTTATTTAGTAAGACGTTTAAATTGAACCTAAGTGGTGTCGGTATAATTTTTTTTTTTTTACATTTTTTTAGAAGCTTGGAAAGGACCCTTAATCGACGATTACAACGATTATATAAAATCGATTAGAGCTCAAATGTATACAGCTCGCATGAGGCGATTCAAACAACAAAAAAAAAAATTAAATTTCAGTTTTATGATTAAATTTTAAATTTTTATTTGGTACTTTTTTATGAATTATTTAAAGATATTTTTATTTTTAAATCTAATGTGATTAATGAAACTATGTAGTTCCTAAACTGAAATTCAGTTATTATTAGATTGTTGATTACCTTTAAATGAATTATTCAATGGAATTTCTATTTTTAAATGAAATGTGATAAATGAAACTTGTGTTCTTAAACTAAAACATTATTATTTTTATTATGTATTTATATTTTTTGTGTATTAATAATAATTGATATATTTTTAAAATACATATTATTTAGTTTTGTAATTTTGCGTTTTATTAAGAATTTTAATTGATGCTTCTAAAGTATACACGACGGATGATTTGCCCGTTATTTCCTCAAATTAAGATAGCGTTGAAGTAACATTATTTACATTCGTTTAATACACGCTAAACAGTATTTATATTTCCACGGTCCAAGTTAACGTTTACTTACACTGAGCTATCCTAGGACATCGTTCTTATAAAATAAATTAGAATTACACCTTAAGTAAACGTTGAATAATAACGTTGTTTCCACGTTAGTTTCACGTTATTTTTTTTGCTGGGATGTCTCGTCGCGCTTAGTGTGTTTTTCCCTTAAAAATATAAAAAAATTTATAAAGTATGCGTGGCGGAACTCGTTACAAATGTAAATTGTTGTCAAAAAAGCGTCACGTTTATTTCCACTTGTCACACGTCGCACGTCGCATATGTAAATCAACCTTGAAAATAACAAAATATGTGGTCATAAATGTAAAAATATTTAGAAAAAACACCAAACGCACTTTAGTAAAAAAGCTTTTCAGTAAATACTTAGGTACTATATACCTAAATGTATAAGCAATATTTTGCAAAAACATAAAATCTGAATGATAGTAATAGAAAACAATCAGAACGTATTTAATTCTATCGTAAACTTACGTAAATCTTAAATAAAACAATTATCACAGGAAAATTCATATTTTTAAAATCAATGAAATACAACAAAGTATATTCTTAAATTTTCAACTTCAATAATTGCTTCCACTTTCCTATTAGCTTCCATAAACAAGTTTAATTGTTCCACTAAACTTTTATTTAAAGACTCTAGGATTTATTGTCTTGGTTAGATGGCTATAATTGGCAGTTACGTAAGCCAAATCATTTTTCAAAGTTGATTTACCTAATATTGTCTTAGCAGTTCAAAAATAATAATTTGTTGAATTTTTCAAAATTTTGCTTGTAATATGTATAGTATTTAGCCAGGTCCTCTAGCGAGTAAATATGGGTCGATACGGCAGCAAAAGATTAGGAAATTTATTATTTTAAAAAGTGCAATCCGAGATGGTGCTTACAAAAAACCACTTTTAATCGTCGAAACTAGTCGATTTACATGGCTGAAATTTGATCGAATTATTTCGCAAGCTCTGTGTAATCCACAGGTCACAAGTAAAATTTTGGGGTAAATATCTGAATACATTTTGCCCTCTCGAATCTTTCTCCTGAAAATTTGACAGACTTGTCGAACAACCACACGATTGTTGAATGATTGGTTTTTGTTTGGCTACCGTTTCATAGACATGCATAACCCTAATATCACATTGGCTACATAACGTCCCCAGTACTGCTCACAGTTTCATTGATTGAAACCCACAAATATTTATTTTAGGGTACTAGCAGTATTTTGCTAATTTTTTGTCTTATAGTGCTTTAATTAGCGCGTTTTTAGTTCGCCATGGAGGGCCATCATATAAAAGTAGCTCCAGATAGCTGCTCCATATAAATAGGTATAACTAAATATTTTGCACTAGCTGTACGGGGCGCCTTGCGTCCCGTCAGGCTATCGAGCGCTCGCGCGCTCAACCACGACAGCGCTGAAGCGCTTTGCGCTCATACGAATTAAACCATATTCCAGAATCTCCAGAATTATATAGAGTAAACCCAACAGAAATCCAATATCTCCAACAGTTTAGCTGACTATATACGTAAATTGAATTAAAAAAACCATAGTAAAAAAAATCACACGGCCACCTGATTTTTAATTTGCTACCAGTTGCTTTTAATTTGGTTTAATCGTAATTAGTTTACAATAAGATCATTAGCTATTAAGGTTATCAATTATCCAGTTTAATTTAAAGCTGGCAAATTTCACTGGATATTACACCTAGAAAGTACCTTAAAAGCTATTCATGTTACAATTTCTTATAAAACTACATTAAAGTTACCAATAACAGTACTTCTTATGTTTTCACTAAAAGTTTCACTAAAAAACGTAACTACTCAACTATGTACCTATGGTGCAATGAAGGTGCAATACAGTATTATTTTGTAAACAAATTGGAAACAAAACCAATTCAATGAATTGACAGTAATTGATAGAGTATTGTGACTAATAATTTTGAACTGGGTATTCTTATATAAATGGAACTACACTTTATAAATAATGCACTTTATACTAATTTTTATAAATTAACGTAGTAATAGTAACTGTAGCGAATTATTAAAGTAAAATGTTTCGTCACATCAAGAATAAAAAAAAAAATAGAAAATACACAGCTAAAAAAATGAAACTGCCTTCATTAACAGCATCAAACCCGAAACCTTACCTTTCTTGTCTACTACGCTTCCAATGAGCTACAAACCACTATTTTAAATTGTTATAATGTTTCAAACATAGCATGCTTTATACTTATTCTATACATATTTGATGATGTATTTGATAACTCATAATAATTTTAATGCCCTATTTCAGAACAAAACAGCAAATTCTCAGTTAAATAATATCCCGTCTCTTTCTTCTTTTATAAAATTGCAGTTTATTTCAAAATTCAAAATCAAGGTTGCATTGATTATATTTCTTTATTACAGCATTTTAAAGGTAGAATTAAATATTTGACTTTTCAATATCGCTCAAATAAATATTTAATTCTCCGGTTACAATGCTTATGTAAAAAGAAATATAATCAGGATAGCATTGATTTTGAATTCTGAAACAAGTTGAAATTTAATAAAATACGAAAGAGAAGAAATATTATTTAACTGACGGATTGATATTTTTTTCTGAAATCGGGCATAAATAATTTGTAGTATAGTGTTTGCATTCAATAAAACACTTATTTTATTTCGCCAATAGAACATCAGCAGCTAGCAATTGACATACACAAACCCTCGTTGAATTTCGAATAACTCGAGCTAGTCACTGATTGTGGAAAATGTCTGAGAAGTTTTACTGTCCGCATTTCTTCCAGTTCTTGTGTTTCACAATCAGATTTCGCATTATGATATGCATGGTGCGATGACCGAATTTAGCGGCGATAATTCGTTTCGCATTGAAGCTTGGATAGAAGAAGTTGAAAATTTAGTGAATGTTTTTAAATGGTCGCCAATCCAAACATTTTTTTACTCTGAAAAGTCTCCTGACGGCCTTGCAAAACTAGCCGTTAGGATATTGAAACATGGTTGAAGTTAAAATAATTTTTGCAAGAAGAATTTCATATTTCAATTAATAGTGCCGAAGTTCATAAAAGATTTGTTGGTAATTTCGGTGTGATAATATAATTTGTGTTCATTGCTATCACCGTAAACCAAACATTTAATTTTTCACTTGTAATTTGTTTTGTCCACACGCACGTTTATCAGCTTCACTACACTTCACTACTAAACTCTGTGATATTGTAAAAATTCAACCGGGATCTTATACAAACGGCCCCTTTTCTTCACATGTACCAAACACACCAATATTACGTGATTTTTTATTTTAAAGGATTTATTTTATTTACTCTGTACCAATATGTACATTTAGTTTTTATTTACAATTACATATTATATTATTTATTAACAATTTTTATTATAAAGAAGATACATAGTACATGTTACATTAATCTTACACTTTATTTTTATCTTAACTTTATTTTAACTCGTTGAGTAAGAAAAAGTCCCGTCTATCGCGGAATAACTTTTTTTTTATTTTTATAACCTGTTTGGTTATATGTTGTTACTCAACCGATCGATATACTGGTAATGATCAAAAATATTTTTTATGTATACCGCAATTACAGAAAATTTGGAACAAATTTTGTTGTTGTTGCTCTTAATCACTACAGAAAAAGATAATGCAGATGATATTGATAATACATTGATGGAAACAAAAATTATTTTATATTATGCGGTGCATGACAAGTCACCACAGATTGATATCCCGAAAGAAAAATAAAGACGAATCATACCAAGAATATTTTTTCGTGATGAGAGAATTGGGGTCAATAGGAAATGTTGATGAGCAAGCTATTATCCAGTATACAAGCGATGGCATCCAGGATCTAGAAGTGAATAAAATTATATTTTATGGTGCTACGTCAATAAAGAATTTTAAAATAAAGTTGGAAAACTACACAATCTATATAGAGATCTCCCTCGAGCGTCCCAAGTGTATCGACATCCAGTAGTAATCATAATTTTAGAGGAAGATGTTATAACTGTGGCTCCAAAAGACATAAATCGCGTGATTGTGACAATAAAAGTGAAGGGCCGAAGTGTTTTAAATGCAACGCATTTGGGCATAAAGCTCCTGAATGTACAAAGAAGGGTGGTCAAAGTAACGGCGCGGGTTGTAAACATTTAACGAAGAACGATGAAGATACATCACTCAAAGCTATAATGATAAATGATTACAATATTCACGCATTAACAGATACTAAAAGTGGCGTCACACTTTTACGTCAAGACGAATACATCGCAATGGGTTCTCCAATTCTAACCATAACTATTATAAACTTGTCTGGACTTGGAAACGCAAAAACTGAAACAATAGGTCATTTCTAAAGCTCAATTACTATCGATGAAGATGAAGATGATTATTGGAAAAGACGTTTTAATAGGTACTAAAATTGTTATTGGAAACAACACTATGATTTTAGAGAAAATTCCAGATTTTTGGGAATGTTTCGTTGTAAGTAAAACCAATAATATTAAGCACGTCTAGATTACAATCGGTGTTCTTAGAGTTAATGGACATGTGGAGAGACTTCATAGAACCATTATTCCTGCCATCACGAAATTAGTCATAGAAAAACCTCAAAATTGGTTTAAGTATACAACAAGACTCCAGAGGTGTTTAAATTCCATGTCTTCCCGAAGTACAAAACATAGTCCATTTCAACTGATGTTCGGTATAAATATGCGAAATCCAGAAGATGCGGATAGTTATTGAAGACGAGTGTATACAATTATTTAACGATGAACGATTGTTCGAGATGAAGCTAGGGAACAAATCCTAAAAATCCAAGATGAAAACCGGAAAACATATAATTAAAAAAGGCAGAAGCCAACCCAATATCAAGAAGGAAGTCTTTTAGCAATTAAAAAGACACAATACATTCCGGAAGTAAAATACATACGAAATTTTTAGGTACATACAAAGTCATTACAGTAAAGCCAAATGAAAGATACAATGTTGAAAGAGTTGGAGTTCACGAAGGATCCTTACGAACTACAACAAGCGCTGATAACATGAAATTATGGACAACCTACTCAGATGATGACGAAGATGATAACCTCACCGAGGAAGAAGATATCGGAGAAGAAGAAAAATCACAGTAAATATTTTCAAATCAGACCAGCGCCGTTAAAGACGAATGAAGAGAGTAACCTCGGTATTCACTGCTGACATAAGACGAGTAGCAGTGGGACGTAAAGACCTAAGATTGAAACTTAAGATGATACAGAAAATTTCAACAAAGACGGAATAAAGACGATATTAGTACTGCAGAAATAAAATATTTTACTGAAGATATAATACGATGATTCTGGCCAATAAGACATAATTAAAAAGAGAAGGGACCACAAACTGATGATAACGATAATTCTAAATTTATCCGAAAATAAGAGATGAGTCATGTATTGGAAATTGAGTTAGCTAACTATTCAATTCTGCCGGGTGTTCAGAATGCGCAAGAAGGCCGAGTTGTAGGAATGTACCTTGTGTGTCTCAACTGTAGAATCAATATATGAAAACATCGAAAAATAGAAGAGTAACACGATCTGTTGTGAAGAGATAAAAAATGTACAAATACAATTATGCGTCAGTTGTCATCAGATTGTCGATCAAGACAGAATATTGTTAAAGGAATCGTTTAATATTGTTATGTAATAAAATCTCCATTTAAATAAAAAATTGTTGCTGTTTTTATTTATATTGAAAAGTTCGTGTTGTTGGTGAACTTTGGTCAGAAGTGAAATCCATCATACATACATAAATGACGTAACGTTTTACACACATTTTTAAAATTTTTTAAAAACACTTGTTAAATATTTCGCAAAATTAATTTTGCGAAATATTTAACAAGTGTTTTTAAAAAATTTTAAAAATGTGTGTATTAAGTGTGTTTCGCCAAGTGCCTACGGCAGAAAGTGTAAGAAGACGTAACGTTTATTATTTTGCGCGGACAAATTCAATTATTTGCAGACGATGGAATTATTATATACAAGTCAGAGAATACAGCAGATTTACTCAGCAAAATTAATTCTGATAAAACCAAATATATGGTCTTTGAAAACAGTACTTTGGTGAGGAAGTTTTACAGGCAAATCAATTACTTACAACTCTTTCATAATTGAAAGAGTTATTAAGTATAACTATCTGGGTTTGATGATTGATGTCTGCGACGCATATTTATTAATTAATTACGTAATTTAAAACAAATTGTAAGGGGCGCTTGTCATTACATAATCTAAACTAACCATAAATAAAAATGGACACCCAACCTTAAAGATATTTGTCTTCACAAAAGAATCTCAAATGACAATGCCCGGGTACAGTTATAATATTATTCACATTATTCAGTGTGTATCAAAATTTTTTTCTACATGAGATAAGTATGTAGGGTAAAGTGGGGTAGTTTCGTCATCGGGGCACTTTCGTCAAGCTATGTTTAGCTACCTTCACAGCGTTTAAAAAATCTGAAAAAATTACTGAATCATGCCATTATTGTTTCAAATGTTTCTCTGTACTTTGACAGTCATCATTGAAAACGCAACTAGAATACACGTATAATCGTGTTTTTCACCAGTATTGGGTAATATTTGGTATGTATAACGTAAGATTTTTTATTAAGAATTTTTTTAGTTTTGTTGAGTGTTTCATTGAATATAGTTAGATAAATTAATTATCTATAAAGTGTTAGTGTGTGAATTAATCAATAAAAAATAATTAATTAAATTTCTTTATTTAATATTTTTTTGCTACTTGGGGCACATTCGCCAAGTTGTTACGGGGCAGTTTCGTCTTTGATAAATGCCCTTAATACTGTCGACCGTGCCAAATTTATAAAATAAACGCGGGTAAAATAACCGAAGTAGAAGTTAATAACTCCTACATCGAAAGCTTCTTGCGCAGAAATGCTACAAGTCAACTATTTGTTGAACCAGGCAAAGAAGACATTTCATTAATTTATAGAAATTATGCTTATATGAAGCTGCCAACACCAGAGCATCCTCCTATACGTTTAAGTTTAAATTTAATATTTTATTGAATAAATATGTTTTTATTTTATTTATTTAAAAAAATTAATTTATTTATAATGTGTATTACTAATGATTCTACTAAAATAGTTACGTAGACGAAAGTGCCCCTTCATTTGGCGAAAGTACCCCGGGCCGGGGCACTTTCATCTTTCTATGGAGTTCCAGCAGAAATTAAAAAAAAATGTTTTGTAATAATAAGGAAAAATCCTTACATTCACAATTGGTTCAGAAAATATGGAAGTATTTATTACCGTTAACTGATTTAAAAAAATATCAATAGTAATTTTTCTACCGAGATTTTACTAAAAAGTGGCGAATCTGCCCCACTTTACCCTACCTAAACAAATTTGTTGAACACCAAATGAATTAATGTAAATTATGTATCTGTTTTTGCTGGCACGCCAAACACAAGATTTAATTTCATTTATGTTTATATTGGAATTTAACTGTACATAATGAAATCGTACACTTACATTTCCGTAAATAAAAGTAAAAACATGTTTTTGTTCCTTCCTCATTGGCATTCCCAAATTGCCAAGTTGAATAAAATGTAAAACATATTTTTCATCGTGTTTTGTGATTATCTCAAATGGGAACATCTTTAACTAGCTGAAAACTGGAATTCAGTGAATACGTTTAAGAATCCTATCTTTTTTGCTGTGTGTACATTTGGGTTATTCAGATAATCCAATGTGCCCTATTTCGCAGTAATGCATTTTTGTTAAAAAAAAAAACAACGGAATGATTGAATGGGCGAATACTATAATTTTTGGTTGAGGTAATCAACCAAAAATTGTATAAAAACCGCCGAGAATTAGAAAATTTTTGCTAGTCAGAGGAAAAAGAGAAATTCCCAAATAGTTGGGGAATTAGAAAATGTTGCTATTCATAGGAAAAGAGAAATTCGAATTGCAGTTCGAGAAAGAACAGTTTCTGGAGATTCACCAGCACAACGGTCACGAGGAGCTATTTGATTGAGATAAAATAAAATCATTTCTTTTTAGAGTAAGCATATCCACTTAAACAAGAAGGAGATTGTGGTGAGTATAAGGGTAATAACCATGCAACCTACACGCAACTATACGCAACTAAAAGGGGCACAGGTCGTTAGGCGGGTGTTGGCGGTCCCGTAAGGGGCAAGAGGCTTCGCACTATTCTCTCTTAAATCAACAACGTCTGATGTCCTTCATTCTAATAAATTAACAAACTTATACTCAAGTGTGTGGGTCATAATTTTCTTTCTTCTTATTCTCCTCACTGATTTGACTTATTTTGGCCAAAAATTCAAATGAGTCTTTAATTTTTTTCGGATTTGTTCCCACCTGATTTCCGTACGGTAGGCCACATTCTAGTTATGTGGTTGGTTTCAATCTCAAGTTGTTACCTACATATCTTACGTTTTTGGTTGTTCTCAGCCAAATTTTTACCATTAGAACAACTTATATCTAGGTCCTAAGGAGGCTAACAAATCCCACTAAAACTTCTACCTGACTGAGCAATATGGTTTCTCAAACGGGATCCCGGTCGCAAAAATATGACCGGTTTTCAATTTATTTAGTGTTAGTAGTCTTTTAGATAAAATTCGCATATGAAATTTAGGGATTGTCATACGGAATTCTAGGATCTCGTTTTCTGTATCAAAAGTGTGACCGGGAAATCACGGATTTTCCGGTTTACCGTTTTCGATTTTTTTTATATACTCGTTTAACTATACATAACGGTATAGGAATAATATATGAGAGTAAAACCTGAGTTGAAGAGCCTAATTGGGGATTGTCCTGTCTCTGATTTCCGATTGGCCTTTCATCTAAATGAAGAAAGTTTTAATATCCCGTATACAAGTTTATCCATCAATAGAATTTTGAAGACGATTCAGGCCGATTAGAGAGAAACTTGGTTAGTTCTTAACCGATTATGTTGAAATTAAGGATGCATTATGAAAATGGGATTCTAAAATGGATTTCAGATGAAGTTCTATGGCCAATTATTAAGGAATTTAGCCGTTTCTTAACCGATTATGATAAAATTCAGGATTCGTGATGGAAATGGGATTCTAAAATGAGTTTTAAATGAAATTCTGGAATATGGCCAATTAGGAATTAACCTGACCATTTCTAAACCTTTTATGATGAAATTCTGCATGCACGATGGAAATGGAATTTTAAAATGAATTTTAGATAAGGTTCTGGAAAATGGCCAATCAGGAAGGAATAAAACCCGATTTGTCTAATATAAATAGGACTACAAAATGATATTTAGAAAAAGTTCTGGAATATTGTTATTTATAAAGAAATTAGGTTATTTCTAAACCGATTATAATGAGATTCACTAAATTCGACAGGAAACCGGTAAAGAAACAATGAAGTTCTATCCTAATTTGCCTTATTTAAGAGCTTAATGTAAAAATCATTTTAGAACCACAGTTTATCATAATCGGTCGAGAAACGGCCAGATCCTTTCTAATTAGCCATATAATAGAACTTCACCTGAAAGTCATTTTAAAATTCCAATTCCATCTTGCATGTCGAATTTCATTATAGCCGGTTAAGAAACGGTCAAGTTCCTTTCTAAGAGACCATATATAGAAAAACTTCATCTAAAACTCATTTTAGAATATATACCATTTCCATCAAGCATCCTGAATTTTATCATAATCGGTTAAGAAACGACTAAGTTCCTTCCAAATTGGCCATCTTCCAGAACTTCTTCTAAAATTCATTTTAAAATCCTATTTCCAGCATGCATCCTGAATTTCTTCATAATCAGTTAAGAAACGGTTAAGTTCCTTTCTCACTGGCCATATTTCGAGCTTCCTCTAGACCTGATTTTAGAGTCCCATTTCTATCATGCATCCTGAATTTTATCGTAATCGGTTAAGAAACGGCTAGGTTCCTTCTAATTGGCCATTTTCCAGAACTGTATGCAAAAATCATTTTAGTATCCTGTATATGAGCCGTTTTATTTGAATGTGGAATAAGTCAATGTTTTGTTGAAACGAGATAATGAAAGAATAGAAAAACAATAAATGAAAAAACATATGGATTTTGAATTT